>CAJHNH020005891.1:22500-250000 GCA_905116865.2 Candidula unifasciata | reverse complement strand
CACCACCTCCCGATATGGCCACAATTTTGAATTTTTTATCCGGTCAACTGGCGGCTTGTGTAAGGCTCGGCCACGTCCGACTTTACTAATTAATAGTCCATACAGCTCAACGGGTATTCCCGTTTTTGAGCAAGTCGAGAGACCACTTTGTGTTCACAGTTTTTATCGAGGAAATGTATACACAAATTACGTCCGACTTAAGCTATCAACAACAAATAGAGTCGGACGTGGCTCGGCCATATGTCAGCTGCGAGTCATAGGAAGGCTCCGGTGGTTTGAGGTCACCTGGCGGCTTAGATGAGACTCTTGTGATGGAAGAGACAGACAGCGCAAAGGATCCAAGGGTTTCAGGGGCAGCAGTTAACAGGGGCGGGCAATACAGGGGCCGTTTTAGGGGTTATATAAAAGAATAAAGAAAACTAGGAGTATTGATTTGTTTTTGGAGGAGGATAGAAACTATTTATATTATATAGTAAAAATATATGAAAATGATAAAAAAAAGAGTGATATGACATTAGACTTATTTAAATTATATGCTATAATAAAGGAAGAGATAGGTATTGATAGGGTTGGTGGAGGGGATAAAATATATATACAGCTGTTGCGTGTATGTGTGTTATATAGTAAAATATGTCAAAGTGATTATAGGGGCGGGTTTTAGCTAGGGTCGGGAGTGGTTTGTGGTCAGATAGCAGCAGCATGAAGTACCATGTTGAGAGGCGTAGGCGATCATTTCTCTTCAGGATCTGTTGTGGTGTCAGTTGTTAGCTCATGAGCTGTGGTTAGGGTAGTTAATAACTAGGCGACTATATGTGGTCATTGACAATTACGTCTTGGGGTGTGTGGGGGGTGGGGGGGGGGGTCATCATGATCTCCTGGGCATATGACTTTATATAGAGTAAAAGATAAAATTGGAGCAAAATGGAGGGTATCATATCAAAGCGTTAGGTGCCAGTGGATTGGTCAGGGGTCAAGCTGGCATTTCACCTAATTATATGAGGGTTTTAGGGGTCATCTGGTCTCCTGAGCATAAAGTGCTATGACTTAATATAGAGTAATAATAAAATTATGGCAAAGGAGTGGATGTCATAGTGTTAGGTGTCGGTGGTCACTCAAAAGTCAAGTTATGTCAGCTAGTTACATCAGGGGTTCTGTGGGTGTTTGAGGGTCACTAAATGTGGTGCTATGACTTTATACAGAGTAAAAAGGAAAAATATGGTAATGGAGCTGGTGTCATGTCAGGATGTTAAGTGCCGTTGTATCAGTGAGGGGTCAAGCTGTCAATTCAGTTACTTAAATGAGAGGGTTTAGGGGCCAATGAGGGGTCACTGCATAGTGCTATGACTTATATAGAGTTAAAAAAAGAATATTTCGGGTCAATGAGGTGGGTGTTGTATCGAAGTGTTAGGTACCCATGGCTCAGTAAGAGGGTTAAATTGTCATGCCTGTTAGTTACATAAGGGGGTTTTAGGGGGTCATCGTAAGTTTACATTGGTGTTTTTAGTAACTACGATGTAACCAGAAGTCCGGATGAAGCGGACATGATAGTTTGTTTTAACCCTTTCACATCGATAACCTAGAAAAAGCATGGGTGGGGTTAAACTGTCTTTATCCGCTACACCAGTTAATGTGTTTGATGCTGATGGTTGGAATGATAATTAGCCAGAAATGATTCAGAAGAGTTTAAAGAAATCTTTATTTGTCACAACCCAAGAATGTGACATTTTAACCAACTGACAGTCCATCATCACTTGCAGAATTTGAAAGAATAGATTCTGAAATTTTGTTGACCAGAGGAAGGGATGGCAACATACAATAAACTATACCCAGAAGCAATTTTCAAGTGATATTGACCAAAGTACAGATCAGCATAACAATGCATGAGGCAGCTAGAAAACTGAACAAGCAAGTGACTGGGACAACAGAAATTAACTCTCCAAAAGAAGTTATTCACTGTGAAAGAATTCCCAGGTATGCTGAAAGACGTAGCTGGTATCGCGAGTGCTTTCTCCACTTAGGTCTGTTATAAGAAAAAGACAAACCTTGATTTAACTATAAAGGAACTGGTATTGATGATTTGATTTGTTGTTCATATGTATGATTTCACATGATACTGTATCCAGTAAAGGTTGTTCAAGGAAGTATAGTATTTATAAATGAGCTTCATTCCACATGCTGACCATCTCAATAGGTTGATCGGTTTGTTTGGATGGTCAACGTGCAGAGGCTCTGCTGTACTTTGGAAACATAGAACTGAGCATGCATGGAAATGCTCAATATACAGTGATGTTGGTCATGATAATGTAACATAATATAACATTGCATAACATAACTGTGTGGTCTTGAGGCATGGTGCCCGCCTTGAGTACTGGAGGTCTCGGGTTCAGGCCCTGATGAAGGCTGGGAATTTTTCAGGTGGACGTCTAATAATTTCCCCTGGTCTCTGGGTAGTAAGGTTTGTAGTAAGGCTGCGCACATAAAAAAGTCCCTTGGTAATTGAAAATCGAAAAGAGTAACCTAACAGCGCTGCGAATTAATAATCTTCCCATAGTGTTTTAGGATCTTTGCCAGTGCTACGGAGTTCGTGCACTGTGCAGAGATTCTTCAGACTCAAACTTGAATTAGAAGTAGAACGGAGCACTTTGGGTTACTAACCTTGTGCCATGATGTTGATTTGTTGTTTGAACCTTCAAACTTTAAAACAAAAATAAAATAGCTTGACACAGCATAACATAACACAATGGAGCATAACATGACATAATATAACATAGAATAACAAAACATAAGGTTAGATTCTCGATGGGTGGTGCCGTCAACATCACCTCAGCCACCGTTACTTCCAAGGACTCTATCTGGTACTCAATTAAGGCTGGGTTGACCTGGCAGCCAAGATCATGTTTGAAAAAAATCTGGCACAATATGAATTTGAGCCCCGACCCTACGATTCACAGGCAAGGACATAGCTGCTACACCATGGCGGCTTAAAAAACATAATATAGCATAGCCTAACATAAAATAGCATACGATAACATAACATACCATAGTATAGCACATCTTCAGAATGCTTCAGCAAATGAGTTCTCCTTCCCAACCCCAATTTCTTCATAACTTCATCAGTCATTGTCCTGCAGTGAAAATCTAATAATTCAGGTCCCGACTGGACAATCAGTTCTAAACATTTACACAAGCAGATAATACTGGACAAAACAAAGTTACAGATCAATTTATAATTACACATGACATGTTTACAATAAAAGACACAATATATTTATACTCTGATTTATTTTACTGGCACTCTTTTTCAAATGTACAAATATATATCTTAATTTACCAATATATCTAAACTGTATTTGGTAGTCTACATTCATTAAAAAAAATGAGATAATATTATTTATCTTCTGTGTTGTTTCTGGGACCCTATTCTGAAGGGGGGAAGGGGGGGGGGGAATAGATGAAAGTGGCCTAATAAGCATGTCGTAAAATTAGACTAATTAGGGTGCTTCCTCTGAGCACATTTACCTGAGAGGTGAGAAACCAACAGTCTGTATGTTGGTAAACCATATCTGCAAAGCAGATGTACATGTAAAATTAAGGCTCTGGAACAAGACTGAAGATCAAAGGTGGACAAACAGCTAGAAATTTCTGCTGCAGCTTATAGACGGTCAGTGCAAAGAAGAAGAAGAAGAGCAAGAACATACTTTTTATCTGAGCTGTTATACATTTCAGAATGCAAGATGACAACAGGCTGTAGTGCATGTTCAGAGCTTATTTAAAGTAATGTAAAAGATCCTTTTCAAAGCACTTGGTGCACTGGGTATAAGGTGTTTGACCCATATGTTTACAGACTAATCAGCATTCAATGGGTGATGTCGTCAACATCATACCAGCCACTTTTGCTTTCCGGGATATTTCCTGGTACTCATTTTCGACTATGTTGTTCTGTAGGCTAAGCTCAATTAAAAATCAGCCTCAGTTTTGAACCCAAGATCTTCAGGCTAGTAGACAAGGTCTAGTCCAGGGATTTCCAAACCAAGGTCGACACACAAAATAGGGTCACGAAGGGTTTTCTTTGGGGTCACTGATGAAAACAGAAATTTTAAAAAGAAATTTAAATTATTTTTCTTACTTTTAAAGAAGGTATACTGATTTCACTTCATGTGTATATTTCTACTGAATGTTTTCTATATGTAAAATATTATGCTTTTTATGTGTACATAGTGAATTTATTGCATACTTTAATTAGTAATGGCAAAGCAATATGCTACTATGTAAAACCACTTGGTTCGCTTATATATCATATTTTATGTAGCAATGATAAGTCCATGGCCGCTTGCTAGGCCTGTTGCAACTTCATCTAACATCTCTCTGGACACCTGAAGCAGTAAAAGAGGAAGCGAAGAAGAGGAAGAAGAAGAAATACAAGAAGAAACATTTGATTGCCTCTTAACAGTTAGATTTATTCTGCTTCTTTTTCTTCTTCATTGTAATCTGTTTCATATGCTCAGATCAGACCATCAGGCAGGTTGCCCATATGAACTTGCATATCAGCATAAGTTTCTTCATGGTTTCCAAATCTTGCTCTGCACACTTTGCTCTTGAGGCCAGGTGTCTTTTTAAAGCTGTAGCTAGAGTGGGCTCGTTGGCTGAATGGGCTCATGTGTTTTGTATGCCTTTCTGACATGCACACTATAGTCTTTATTTTATGCATGTGGTATTTAATAAGCCTTAAGTGTCTTGTTCTTAGAGGAAAAATGGTTGTATGTTGCCTTCTATTGAGTTTGCTGATGGGGTCTTGTGGATGTTTACTGTTAGTTTGTTCTTTCCACAATTCCTTGCATTCTCCCTTGATACAGCTAAATTTGATTTAAAAGTAAATAAGGCTTATAGCAGACAATACTAACACAAGAAAAGACAGGGTTACGAATACCACCATTAGAGAAAAAGTCGGAATAAGACCATGTCTGGATTATACTGACAGACAAAGAATGAAGTAGTTCAGCCATCTAGAAAGAATACAGCCAAACCAAACTGCGTATGATACTTTTTTACTGCAGAATATCTGGAAGGAAGGCAAGAGGAAGACCAAGAAACAGATGGATAAGTGGTGTAGCAGAAACCTGCAAAAAATGAACAAATTCATCACCTACGCCACCCAAGAAGCGCACAACAAATACAGAAAACCATGACACTGGGTGACAACCTGGTATCAGTCAGACGATAAAAGAAGAAGCAGACAACAGAAAAACAAAAGTATATCCACAAAAGAACTGACTTTAGGTAGACCAAGAGGCAGATCAAGAAAATAACTGACAGATAGTATAATAATTAGTAGACCAAACATTTGGTGTCACCAGCTGGAGAGAGAAGGAATCTCAGAGATGAATGGAGATGGGTAACATCTGAGGCAATGGACCTCAAGAAAAGGAAAAGAAGAAATAATTGAGATAAATCTTCTTCTTTATTGTGGCAGAAGTAGGAGCTTTGATCTTTCCTCTGGAGTACTTCTTTAATACAACCCATATTCCCCCCCCCCCCCCCAACTTCACCCCCCCCCCTTTTTTTTTTTAAACCTTGATGTTCTTTCAACAGCTATGTGCACAGCCAAATTGCTTTGCCCTTTAAAATAATGGCAACTTATCACAGATGTAATGCAAACATTTATAGAACAAATAGATCCACATATATGTATGTATGTATGTGTGTGTATATATGTATATATATTCATACACACACACACACACATATATATATATATATATATATATGTGTGTGTATATGTGTGTATGAATATATATACATATATATACATATATATGTGTGTGTGTGTGTGTGTGTGTGTGTGTGTGTGTGTGTGTATCAGATACTGACACATTCCATAAAGTAACATGAAAAATTTGAAATATTTTTTTTTGTTTAGTCATATGGAAATAAAATACTGACCAGACAAAATACATGAATTCTGGACGGATTAGAAGTTAGTCTGAAGAAATATTTCTCAAAACACATTAAAAATATGCAATTTGTACACATAACAATTAAAAATTAATAAGTATAATTTGACATACAAAGTAACATATGTATGTCCCACACTGCAGAGATTGTACTTTCGGTACCAAGTCATTTTCACAGTCGAAAATAACCCTATTAAAAATAACTACTCAATGACTTTCTAAGAAGATACACAGTTCAAGTAACCTTTTAGACCAGGAATGTCAAACTGGTGGCATACAGCTGGCTCTTTACAAGCACTCTTGTGGGTCACTGCGCAAAAGGAATATTCTGCAATAATATTTTTAATTAACTGGCTTTAATTAGTTGTCTTTTGTGGCCATCATGGCGACAAAATTTGACCTATATAGCCCTCGAGAACCCCCAGTTTGACATGCCCACTCCCCGTGTGGGTTCCGGGGCCCTACTGTGGGGAAAACAAGAATAGACCTATTGCCTCTCCAACAAGCATGTAATAGGAGTCGATTAACTGGGGACTTTCTTTCCAAGTTAGAGTACATCTGCCTGAGTGGCATGGAACTGTCAACTCTGGGGACTTTCTTTCGAAGTCAGAGTACACCTGCCCGAGTGGCAAGGAACAATCAACTGCATACAAATTAGTCGGTAAACCAGATGTATATGCAAAACATGCTCTGGCACAAAGCCAAAGTCCAAATGGACAAACAACCAGGACTTTCCACCAGAGCTCACAGCCAGTAAATAAAGAAGGAGAAGACATGCCCACCTTAGACAGTCATACTTTTTTTTTAAATGTTGTGATCAAATATAGTAAGTTTAGGAAATTATGACTAAACACAAGGGAGAAATAGCTACGCATGACACGTTTCTTGAGACCGAAAGAGTTCCGAGGGAAAGTCCATCAGTCTTGCTTCAATGGATGCTAGTCCTTTTCAGGGTCCAAATCTCCTGAACATGAAAGCCTTAAAACTCAGACTCGCAGAGGATTTATTGAATTCTTATCTTGGTAAATCGATGTGCACTGTTAAAGGAGAGTTGGCACAGAACTAATACCGAATTTTATTATTAGGCAACATATCAAATGGCTTGGCCATGCAACAGGATTGGCAACAGACAGGGCACCACAGACAGCAATGATATACAGATACAGCGGTAAAGAGCCAGAGGTCGACCATACAGAAGATGGACTACACAATATCAGAGACACTGAAAAGTGCTATATAAGAAGCGGAAAAAAGGCCTGTTCCAGAGATCTCTTCCTATCCTGACGCAGCAAGGCATTCCAGGAATAGAGAAAGGAAGAAACAGAAGAGTGTTGACTGACTGTTCTCTACCTCAGGGCAGCTACCTGAGGGTCTGACATTCTGAAATTATAAAATCTCAACCTGGATGGCAGACCAACAGGTCAAATCCTATATACCCTGTTAAACATACAAAGAAGTTATATTTAGGGCACTTATAAGGAAAATACTAGTCTGGTTTCATCTGCGGGTCTATGCAGGTAAGGATATGGGTGATGTCTTATGTAAGCTGTTTATTATTAACTATGTCCACAAAACACAGAAGTTGATAATTTATTTTCTCAGATTGAGACTAGCGATTTGTCAGACACAAATTTCAGTACACAAATAATCTGTGAAATATCTGACAATAAAACTTCAAGATAGTTAGCAACATTAACTAAAATCTTTCTATCAGTCAGGTCCTTTGCAGTCTGGGTCTTTTGTTCATTCATAGCATGCCTGAAATTTCTCTTGCCCTATTTGCTTTCATGGCCAATGCATCTTCATTGCCTTTTATCTACCTTTAAGGAGGTCTGTCTCTGCATTGTTTTCCGGAAACTGTAGCATCAATCACCATTCTCTCCAGGCTACCATGGATTTTAACATGCCCCCAATTCCTCCAGTTTCAGGACAGGATGTTGTTTATGAGCCAATTCTCCTCGATGCTCACATTATGTAGGGTGTGGATGTTTTCAAATCATTAAGGGATATACAGTTTAAAAAAAATAGACCCAAACAACTACACTATGGATCTGAGAAAAATGAGACACAGAAAGTTAAAAATAGAGTATGTAAATATATAACTAGACACACCTGATTCCTTTTAAAGCTACAGACAAAAAGTTTTAATATTAAATAAAATTATATAAAACTTACTGTTTAGTAATTTTTTTTTCTTCAAAACCCATCAATATTTTGTTCACATTTTTATCAATTAAGTAAATCAGAATTAATAAAATTAAGTGATCTGCTGTCGCTACTACATCAAAAATATTTTACAAGTATTTTTAGGCTAAGATTATAGCCTCAGATCTGATAGGCATGTCAACAAGTCTTCGATCTATCTTTGAGGAAAACCTGGCTTGCGTTGAATGTTCTGTTTGGCTTGTCCAAGAGCAACCTGGCGTGCATTACTTCCAAATTCGAGCGTGTTGCATGTCTCTGGGAAGTTACTTGCATCAGGGCTGACATTCACAAACAAGCAAGCCTGAAAACAATATTTGTGTAATGAATAATTAAGTTACCTGTACTTTAGTGGCTGTAAATATGTAATGAGAATGAACCCAATGATATCAGCAGCAAGAGCATAAAAAGTAAAAAGTAAAGTAAAGATCCCTTTTCACGCCTTTCGGCGCATCGGGCATATGGGCAGAGCGTCCCATATTTTTACAAACCATCAGCACTGTGGGTAATGTGGTCAGCAATACGCCGGCTGTCTTTACTTTCCCAGGACAGCCCATCCTGGTACCCATTTTAGGCTGGGTCGACCTGCGACGTCCCATACCACGACAAAAATCCACGCAGCCTGCAGTGGGTTTCGATCGCGGAATGCTGGCTTACGAGTTGGACTCGCAACGCCTTAGCCACGGACACCACCAGCAAGAGCATACAACATGAAAAATGAAACACTAAGAGGCAGAACTATATTAAACGAGTCACCAACATCTTAAGACCTCACAACAACACAGCATATCAAGCATCTGGACGTTTGAAGTTTGAACAACAGATTAACATCATGGCACATGGGTAGTAATCCATAAGTGCTCCGTTCTTTTTCTAACTCAAGTCTGAGACCGAAGAAGCTCAGCACAGTGTACAGGCTCTGTAGCACCAGTGGGGATCCTGAAATACTCTGGGTGGATTTTTAACTCCAAATTTTGCCTGGGCAGAGCCGTTAGGCTACTCTTTTTGATTTCCAACTGTCAAAGGATTTTTTAATGTGTGCAACAATGCACATGGGCGTCCCATCTCACTACCTAGAGACCAGGGAGGGAATTACTGGAAGTCCAAATTCACTTATAAAAATTTCAGCCCTTCATGGGGATTGAACCTGGAACCTCTAGCACTCGAGGAGGACACCATGCCTCGAGACCACAGCCCTGGCTTTGCTATCTACCATCTGTTTACTCTTTAAATCCTAAAAAACTCGCCATGCATTTCTTGGCCATTCTGAAAAATATCTTATATTCTTTCTGCTTTCTATTACACACATATGTTAATTAACCATCTGTGCCTAAATTATTAGAACTACTCACATCCTAAAATATCAGTCAAACCCAAAATGTTACTGCTTTTAAGTAGGGCCAGATGCTGTGCTATAGTGGAAGTTACTATCTGCTCTGTTGTCTACCGATAAAGTCCAATATTGGTTCTATGCCGAATCTACTCTTGATATCATCGTTCCTAAGTTGATCTTACACCTAGCATAGTAGGTAAACATTTCATTTTTCTCATGGCTATTCTTCTTCTACAATGAACAAACAACTGAAAAAACGTATCAATTCTTTGGAGATGTGGATATACAGAAGATTATGCCGTAGAAACAAAAGCTATCAAATACAGAGGTACTGAGGAAATTGGGAATGAAAAGAGAGTTGCTAGGTGAAATAAAAAAGAGACAAGTGAAATATTTTGGCCACATTAAAAGACATAACAGTATTGTAAAGATCATCCTAGAGGGAAAGGTTCAAGGTAGGCGAGCAAGAGGCAGACAGCGTTACAAGTGGGAGGATAACATCAAGAGATGGACGAACAGCAGTACGAGTGAGTGTACAACAAGGGCAAGAGACAGGGCTTGTTGGAGATCCATTGCAGCCAACCTTCATTGTGGAGACGGCACCTGATTGATTGATTGATTCTTCTTCTGAAGTCAAACTGTTTCCCTTCTGTCTTCTGCAGTCTGGCTAATTTCTTTCCGTCTTCTGAAGTCTGACTAATTTCCTTCTGTCTTCTGAAGTCTGACTATTTTCCTTTTGTCTTCTGAAGTCTGTCTATTTTTCTTCTGTCTTCTGAAGTCTGTCTATTTTTCTTCTGCCTTCTGTCGTTTGACTAATTTTCTTTCATCTTTTGAAGTCTATATTCCTTCTGACAGGTAAACTGCTCAAAATAAGAACCAGGAAATGGCCAAGGAAGTAAAGACTGCTAGTCTGATACTGAAAACATTGAGTTATGTGTATAAAAATATAGACCTTCTACACCAGGGAGTTGCCATGGTGTACTTGCTAGACATTCACCTCGGTCCAGAAGGTCGTGGATTCAAATTTGCATCAAGCCAGATTTTTTTTTTTTAAATGAAATTGGTTCCAAGATTGCCCCAGGATAAAATAGGTACCAAGTAAAAGTCACGAGAAATAAAGGCGGCCGGAGTGATGTTGATCACATCATCCACCGAGTGCCAGTTGGTCTGTAAAATAAAGGTGCAGCACTATATACCCAATGTGCCTAAGGGCATGGAAAAGGGTTCTTTATTTTTACCCTACACAGTAACAAACAAGCCAAACAAACAATTTCTTCACACCTAGGAAATGTGGATTTACAGAAGAATTCTTATAATTGTAATGGACACACACACACACCCACGCCCATGCACGCGCGCACGCACACATGCACATGCACACACACACACACACACACACACAAAAAGAACAGCAACCCAGACGTTTTGAAAGAGGGGAGAACTCCAACACAGCTTATCACAAACAACAGAAAGAGGCAGTCATCATTTTTTGGTCAAGTTATGAGAAGGGGGAAAGTGGAACATGTTGTGACCACTGGAAAGATCTATGGAAAAAAAGAGACAGAGGAAGACAACATGAGAAAATTCTTGACAGCCTTTTGCCATGGCATGGAGGGGTATCAACACATTAACTGACACAAGCTGATGAAGATCACAGATTGTGGATAGGCATGACCCCCCCCCCCCCACCCCCACCAATAGGCAAGGTATTTGATAATGATGATGGTGATGATGACCATACACATCAAAGCATCAACAAAAACAAAAAAATGCTCTGAAGTTTTACTTTGATTATTAACTGTGAAGCTTCAATACAAGATTAATGACACCATACCTTAGCGTCACCGCCAAGGCACGGTTTTAATATCTGGGTCAGTTTGGAGTTTCTGTAGGGGATGTGCAGCTGGCTCTCCCTTAAAGCCGAGAACACCTTCGACCAGAAAACATGAGACAATATTAAATATGCACAATCAAGTTCTCTTTAAAGTAAGTAAGTAAAATAAATTAAAGGACTCTTTTCCACGCCAATAGGCGTATAGGACATATAGGGCTTCACCTATATTTTCATAGACCAATCGGCACAAGATGGGTGATGTGGTCAACATCACGCCGGCCGCCTTTACTTCCCGGGACTGCACCGGGTACCCACTCAAGGCTCGGTCGACCTGAGAGCCAAGGTCATTTTTAAAAAAAAAGTCTGACTCCGCCTGGGAGTCAACCCACGACCTACCGATCCACGGCGAGCATCCAGCTGCTCTGCCACAGGGACTCCCAAGTACTCTTTACAGACTGAAAATTTTGAGTAAATGACCCTTCTTAATCTCTTGGTTTGTGGCCCTAATCCAGTATTTATAAATCAATCATTACTTTAAAAGAGTCGGCTACCTTTACTTTCAAGGATTCCCCATGTGGGTTCCGGGGTCCTGTTGTGTGGAAAGCAAGAACAGACCCACTGCCTCCCCCAAGAAGTATGTCGTAAGAGTTGACTAACTGGGGACTTCCTTCGAAGATGGAGTGCATCTACCTGAGAGGCAAGGAACTAACAATCTGCATACAAATAAGTCAGATCTGTAAACTGGATGTGCACATAACACTCAGGTTCAGAACAAGACTAAAATCCAGAGATGGACAAACAACCAGAACTTTCCGCTGGAGTTTACAACCAGTGAGCGTGAAGAAAAAGAACAAGAAATGCTTCAGTGAAGCATAACATCATTTAACCAAATCTCAATTTCTAATTTCAAACATAATACACACTAGACTTAAGAATTATTTAACTAAACTATTTCAAGGGTGTATAGTCAGCATCTGTGGCTTAGGCATTGCAAACTCGCTTTATAATCCAGGGGTGCTGGGTTTGATCCCAGCTGCAGACGATTTGTCTTGTTGGTTTCAACATTTGTACCGAGAGCTGATTGTTCAGAGGCAATGGAAAACTACAGAACATAAAATTTGCCTAGAAAAACCACAGCAGCGCCAAAACAAAAATGCTGGGGGTTGGTTCTGCAACGTCCTTTAAAAGGGAAACACCATGAGAGACAACCTGGCATAGCAGCTAGACACTCACCTGCGGATATGAAGGTCACTGGTTCAAATATGAACAGAACTTGACTTGTATAAAAAACAAAAAACTTGGCTCCCAGGTTGACCCAGGCTTGAGTGGGTAATAGGTAAATTTATGGAAGGTAAAGACGGATGGCGTGACATTGACCACATCATCCACCCGGTGCCGATTGATCTATAAAATATAGTTCTAGCAATATATGTCCAATACGCCTGAAGGTGTGGAAAAAAGTATTTTACTTCGCTTTAATTTTTAGATCTAAATGGACTTGCATCTTTCTCTTTTTTCACAGACAGACACACAAAACACAATAGGGAGTTTAACATGATTGTTTGTTTATTCAATGGATCAACATCATGGAACACGGATGTAACCCATTAGTGCTCCGTTCTAGTTCTAACTTAGGCATGAGTCGGAAGAATCTCAGCGCAGTGAACGAACTCTGTTGCACCAGCAAGGATCCTGAAATACTTTGGGTAGCTTTTTAACTGCAAATTTTGCCTGGGCTGCGCTGTTAGACTACTCTTTTTCGATTTCCACCTGCCAAGGGATTTTTTCTGCGCTTAACAATACACACAGCGTCCGGTCCTACCACCCAGAGAGCAGGGAAAATTACTAGAAGTCCATGTGAACACAATCCTAGTTCCCTAGGGATTTTAGAATGTTACCACCAGGGAATCTAGCCTCTGCCTGAACATATTGCCCATGGGATTACTTTCATTATGTCCCCACAGCTACTCTGATTCCAGTGTAGGCAGGGGGTCTTTGAGCCTGAAGATTTACCGCCGCATGGCTAGTGCTGTCGACACAACTGTGCAGGTGAGGATTTCATTTTGCCTGAGCAAAAAATCCACAGCCTTACCGAGGATTCGGACGCCGGTCTCCCGCTTGAGAACCCAGCGTTCCAACCTATCGGCCAGCCGCTCCTCGGTCAGCTCTAAAGTGAGATTAAAATGCATTAAATACTAGAACCTGGATGAAAGCTACTTAAAAACATTTCAGGCTCAAACTTCCCCCATCCAGGGCCCCATGGAGGAGGGGGCAGAAAAGACCAACTACCCGCCCACCCTCTCCCCAACAGGCATGTCATACACAGCGATTAATAAGGGATGTTTAACAGGCAAGGAACTTAAAGTCTGCATATAAATATACAACAGGCAAACAGGTTAAATCTGTAAATGTATGTGCAAGCAACACTCAAATTCTGGAACAGGGACCAAAGTCCAGAAGCTGATGAACAACCAGAATTTTCCACAATAGTTTACAGCCGGTGAATGTAAAAAGAAGAAGAAGAAAAAGAGAACTCATCAGTCATCTTCATACTCACAATCACTGATCATCACTACTTTCAGATGTAGAGTTGTCTTTATCTCTTGTGATAAAGGAACAACAACACAGTCATACTAGAACTAACCTGTCCCAGTGCCGACAGGGATTTGTTTATGGCGGCAGCCTCTACCAGCCTTTGACCTGTGGCTTCTGATTTGCTTATTCTCTCTGACCCAGCAAGGTCACATAAGGTCAGCACACCTTTAGAGATGGCACCAGTAACTTTGTCTTCTCCTTCAACAGTTAACATGAGGACCAAGTGAGACCGGGAGCTGGTAAACAAAGTGCAATGGGATTTTGAAAAATAAATATGAAACTGATAGTTGTTAAATAAAGTACATTACAATTTTTACCAGCAATTTGCAGCTAATTAAAGAAACAAACTAAATTTCTATCTGAGATTGGCTTTTAGTAAAAGAAACAAACTAAACCTTTATCCTAAACTGGCAGACAGTAAAAGAAACAAACTAAACCTTTATCCTAAACTGGCAGCCAGTAAAAGAAACAAACTAAACCTTTATCCTAAACTGGCAGCCAGTAACAGAAACAAACTAAACCTTAATCCTAAACTGGCAGCCAGTAAAAGAAACAAACTAAACCTTTATCTGAAACTGGCAGACAGTAAAAGAAACAAACTAAACCTTTATCCTAAACTGGCAGCCAGTAAAAGAAACAAACTAAACCTTTATCTGAAACTGGCAGACAGTAAAAGAAACAAACTAAACCTTTATCCTAAACTGGCAGCCAGTAAAAGAAACAAACTAAACATTTAACTGAAACTGGCAGGCAGTAAAAGAAACAAACTAAACATTTAACTGAAACTGGCATACAGTAAAAGAAACAAACTAAACATTTAACTGAAACTGGCAGCTAATAAAAGAAACAAACTAAACCTTTATCCTCAACTGGCAGCCAGTAAAAGAAACAAACTAAACATTTAACTGAAACTGGCAGCCAATAAAAGAAACAAACTAAACCTTTATCCTAAACTGGCAGCCAGTAAAAGAAACAAACTAAACATTTAACTGAAACTGGCAGCCAGTAAAAGAAACAAACTAAACTTTTATCCTAAACTGGCAGCCAGTAACAGAAACAAACTAAACCTTCAACTGAAACTGGCAGCCAGTAAAGAAACAAACTAAATCTTTAGCTGAAACTGGCAGCCAGTAACAGAAACAAACTAAACCTTTATCCTAAACTGGCAGCCAGTATAAGAAACAAACTAAACCTTTATCTGAAACTGGCGGCCAGTAAAAGAAACAAACTTAACCTTTATCCTAAACTGTCAGGTAGTTAGTCCACACCAAACTCTTATCTGTGATTCCGAAAATCTGTCCAGCAGGTTGTAACGACAACAACATTCGGCAAAGGACTTGATACCTAATAATTACTTCTTCTGTTTAGTTCAGTCACTAAAAATATCAGCCAAATTTGGTAACTGCTACATGCTTTAGTGGCATTTAAACAGACATCCTTGGTTTGACACTAATTTATATTTTATTTGCAAAAAAACTTTTGAATTTTTCATGTCGTTGTTGCGATTAACCTTAGACGGCCAGAGTAACTAACAACGATTGCTTGAAAGAAGCTAATGAAAGTAAAACTCTATATACAACAATAAGAAAGAGACAAATACTGTGCTTTCAACTCTACAAAAGCATCATTTTGCCAGTTCTTCTTTATGGAGCGGAATGCTGGAGAATGACCAAAAAGGATGCACACAAGCTGCCCACCTTCAAACACACAATGTCTACGTAGAATTATCAAAATTTTCTGGCCAGATAAAATCTCAAACACTAAACTACTTCAAGTCACAAACCAAGAAACTTTAGACAGTATGATAACCAAGAGAAGATGGAAATGGCTTGGCCACGTTATGAGAATGAATCCTGATATACCTGCCAAAACAGTTCTTACACGGACATCAGAGGGAAAGAGAAAAAAGGGGAACCCAAAAACGACATGGAGACGAATGATGGAAAGTGACCTGAGTGCGGCATCTTTGACATGGAAAACTGCACTGAAGATTGCAAAGATAGGAAAGCATGTAAAGTCCTCTCTGAAGCCTCATGTGCCACTAGGCATAACGAGAACTGATGATGATGATGATGAAACACTGTTCTTTGGCCACATAATGAGAAGAGAGACATTGCAGAACATTGTGACAACTGGAAAGATCAGTGGAAAAAGGGGTAGAGGCAGACCAAGAGAGAAGATGCTGGATAAGCTGAAACTATGGCAGGGAGGAATATCATCAAGAGAGCTGTTCCAGGCAATCAGGAATTGTGATTTGTAGAGGCTTGAGCGCCTATGCCAGTTGGTAGGGCACATGATGATGATGATGTTGCAATGAGTTACCTGGATGAATTCATTTTTGTCGAGGCAGTTTTCCTGTTACTGTCACCTTGCTGCATAACCCTTTTAATGTCCTTGACATGGTTTACCGGAACTTCTGTAATGTTTGGGATTTTCACAATATTCCCAATAATTTGAATTTCCAGGGTTTTGGCATCGTCTGTCAACAAGTCCTGGACTGTTTCATTGTAAATCTCTACCATTGAAATCTGAAATATAAACCCGTCCATGAAAATTTAACTCTTTCAAACCTAAACAACAAAGTTATGAGTTAGATTATCTTCACAGCACTCCGGACACATCCATAGGTGCTCAGATTCCCCTCTCAACATTTTCATCAGCATTATGCGGTTAATAGTTCCTTTGCTGGTTGACAAGACTTCATGTACATCTGGTGTGCTTCTCATGCTTGGCTGTGCCGATCTTTACTCCAAGTTCTTGTATTATTAGCAGTGATGTGGACACGTTGCTTCCAAAATCCTCAGAACGTCCTATCTCTATAAAGGCAATGACAATGTCTGTGTGATCCCTGGGCCAGCCATCTTCAATTAATGCAGCACCTGCCAGTCTATCAGACCTAAAGAACTAACCATCCCTTTCTGTATCAGTTCAAAGACAATATAATTGACCAGCTGTCTTCTATCACAGAGGAATGTTATATTATTCCTTATTGTCTAGATTTTCTTCTTTTTCATCTCATCTCACTGATACCAGGCTGCAGCCCAGTGTCGTGGTTTTGCCTTCTCACTGATACCAGGTTATAGCCCAGTGTCATGGTTTTGTCTTCTCACTGATACCAGGTTATAGCCCAGTGTCGTGGTTTTGTCTTCTCACTGATACCAGGTTATAGCCCAGTGTCGTGGTTTTGTCATCTCACTGATACCAGGCTGCAGCCCAGTGTCGTGGTTTTGTCTTCTCACTGATACCAGGTTATAGCCCAGTGTCGTGGTTTTGTCTTCTCACTGATACCAGGTTATAGCCCAGTGTCGTGGTTTTGTCATCTCACTGATACCAGGCTGCAGCCCAGTGTCGTAGTTTTGTCTTCTCACTGATACCAGGTTATAGCCCAGTGTCATGGTTTTGTCGTCTCACTGATACCAGGCTGTAGCCCAGTGTTGTGGTTTTTTCTTCTCACTGATACCAGGCTGTAGCCCAGTGTCATGGTTTTGTGAAAGTCTCAAATGCAGTTTGGTCTGGCTGCATTCTCACTAGATGGCCAAACCATTTCATTCTTTTTCTGTCAATATAATCCAGACATGGTCTTATTCTAACTTGCTCTCTAATGCTGGTATTCCTAACCCTGTCTCTTCATGTTTTGTTTTTCTCAAGATAACTAGTTTAATTTCTAATGTCTCAGAGTGCGAGGGAATGAAAGAGCGGTTTTTCTGGCAACGCAAGCGATAGCATGTGTAAGAATGTGTGAACGAGGAAATAGGAGTGGACTGGCAAAGGGGGACGTATGAGAGGAAAAGAATGACGTGTGTATGATCAGAGTGCTCTGGAAACAGGTAGCATCCGCACCTTAAAACATTTGCTGCAAGAGACAGAGCATCAATGGGTATGCCCAGTGTGCTAAAATGTTGATTCTTAAATCAGTAATCAGTGCCTATGTTGAACTCAAACTATTTGTTGACAAATTATATACTGTCAAATTATCCACTGTCAAATTATTTATTGTCAAATTATTTATCATCAAATTATTTATTGTCAACTTATTTATTGTCAAATTATTTTTTTGTCTGTTTATTGTCAACTTATTTTTTGTCAAATTATACACTGTCAATTTATTTATTGTCAAATTATTTATTGTCAACTTATGTATTGTCACCTTATTTATTGTCTATTTATTCATTGTCAACCTATTTATTGTCAAATTATTTATTGTCACCTAATTTATTGTCACCTTATTTATTGTCATCTTATTTATTGTCAAATTATTTATTGTCAAATTATCGAATTATTTATTGTCAAACTATTTATTGCTTTAAAGATACACACTCTGAAGCAGAAGGAGTTAAAGTTACCACTGTTTGGTACTGAAGGAGTTTAAAAAATAAAGTTCAGTGAATGGAACTTTTCCTGCTGTTTTTACTTTCAGTTTCGGACCAGTTAAAAAGAACCATGCAATCCTAAATGCTCTGGTGCAGAATTATAGCCTGGCATATACAGTGGGGACAGTCAAAAGTTAGCGAAGCAAAACTGAAAAACAAAATGCCTATCAAAATTGGATGACCAGAGCTGCAGTTTTGGCATAAAAGAGCAACCTCAATCCCTGTATGATGATATCATGATTTAGCACACAAGTCTTTAAAAAAAATATAGTAATAATTGTAATCTCAGAAAATTTTCAAATATTTGTGAAAGTTTTGAGGTTTCAAGGTTTTGAACAATGGATCAACATCATGGCACATGGGTAGTAACCCATAAGTGCACCGCTCTACTTATAACTCAAGTCTGAGTCCGAAGAAGCTCAGCAAAGTGCACATGCTATGTAGTACCAGAGAGGATCCTGAAATACTTTGGGTAAATCTTTTAACTACAAAGTTTGCCCCAGCAGCACTGTTAGGCTACTCTTTTCAATTTCCAACTGCAAAGGGAATTTTTACCTGCGCAACAATGCACACAGGCTTCCAATCTCACTACCCAGAGACCAGGCGAAATTACTAGAAGTTCAAGTCCACGTGAAAAAATCCCGGCCCTTACCGGTTTTGAGCACTTGAGGCAGACCCCCATGCCTCGAGACCACGCAGTCCCCCATATTTGTGACACAGGTAGCTCTGTAGTTAACAAGGAGCTATTGCTAGTCATTCTCAGTCTAAACTTAATCACTTATTTTCATCTTTCCAGTTAGCTCCAACAATGACAATTATTCAAGACTGAGGCAGGAAAAATGCTCCAACATACTGAGAGAATAAATACAATCTAGAATACAGTCTGGAAATAAAGTATATTATGCCCTTTAACATCTGCTAAAATCAAAGTGTCTGTCTCGCAACACTAAGATCAAAATATATGGCGGTGTGTTAGATGTAGAGGTGTTTCAGTAATCAAAGACACGTTGACGATCAGTTTATTTTGGAACATGAACTATAAACATCCACCCGACCCTCCTACCCAAGCTTGTCTTGTGTCAGCTGTGCTTGGCTTGAGAACTGTGATCAGACATGACTGGCACGCATAACTTCCTAGATATAACTTCACACCAATTTCCGGTTAAAATGGACGCTAGAAAGCGGCGCCGTTCAGAACAGAGGCAAATTTTTTGCTTCTGCCGGACGGTGGCCGATGCATTTTTGCTCCATTTGTAGACTGGATATAGTTTCGTCGCCCAGCTTCTGAGTTGAATGTGTGGCGTGACCCTGTGAGCTGCGGATTGCATTTGGAATATTTTTTTTCGACTGTGACCAACGTGGTGGTGTGAATTGTAGATTCAGAAAATGGCGCGATGCCTGTCGTTCAATGCTTGCGGGACCCCTATTAAAATTGATCACGCGGACAACTGCTGATCTGTTGACGACAAGTTCTGCTATCATCAATGATGAACTGCATTTTTAATGTTGGACTGTATGTGTTAGCACTTCGGATGGCTACCATATGCTTTAATGCGAGTGTATGCTAGATATGCTGAGACAGCAGTCT
This sequence comes from Candidula unifasciata, assembly GCA_905116865.2. Lineage (NCBI taxonomy): Eukaryota > Metazoa > Mollusca > Gastropoda > Stylommatophora > Geomitridae > Candidula > Candidula unifasciata. Next base: position 230,127 of record CAJHNH020005891.1, on the reverse strand, counting down.
GTCAATCTTTCCACAAGGGACTGTGATAGACATTCTGAGTGTTTTTCGCTGGCACAGGAGCGGAGCAAAGATGGGGCAACCCGTTTGCTATGAAGCTGAAACTAAGACTACCAGACTACCAGATTGGGGCATATTGAGAGAATGTCAGATGACAGAGAAGTGAAAACTGTATACACAAGGGAGATGAATGGTCCTAGACCACGAGCTAGACGATGGAGAGATAATGTCCAGACAGACTTGCAAACACTTGGTGTCACAATTGGAAAGAGAAGGCCAACCAGAGAGATGAATAGAGGCGGGTGATATCTGTAGCAATGAACCTCAAGGGCTCGGAATGCTGAGGAAGAAGAAGAAGAGGGGGAAACATAGGCAGACTGTTAATCAGGTTGCAGTTGGTATTACTGGCATGTCAACTCTGTTTGATTCTGAAGAAGGGGACAGAGCAGGTGTGGGAATGTTTCGAGTGCAGTGATGTCAGTTCTTGATTCATTCATTCATTTAATGACAAATGAAAAAAAAAATAAAACATAACAAGCAGTTACATACCTTTAATGTGTACGTTTTTGTTTCTCGTCTTTCTTCACAAATTTTCAATAGCTCTGAGATTGCTCTATTCATGAATATATTACAGTAACCCTCATTAACATGAACATACTTAAGAAGAACACTTGGTTAACATGAACACAATGTTTTTCCCCAGCAGTGATGTATTATTTCTTCAAGTACATGTTTATCAGTGAACAGATTTACAACAGTTTTTAGTCTATTGCATTACCAGATCTAATTTAACCTGAACTTCCACAGTAAAAGTAAGTAAGGACCCTTTTCCACGCCTTCAAGTGTATTGGGTATACAGGGCTAGACCTAAGACCAATCGGCACTGGTTGGTGATGTGGTCAACATCCGCCGGACACCTTTACTTTCCAGGACTTTACCTGGTACTCATTTAAGGCTGATTCAACCTAGGAGCCAAGGTCTTTTTGAACAACAACAAAATGTCTAGCTCTGTCAGGACTTGAACCCATGACCTTCAGATTTGCAGGTGAGCATCTAGTCACTACACCATGGTGCCCCCCCCCCCACGCCCCCAAAGCTGTTCAAAATTTGTCTCCTTTCTGTTGTTTCTGATAGGTATGTGGGAAATGAGGTTGAAAGTTAACCATAGTTAAATTCACGTTATTTAGGTGCTTGAACTAAGAGTTATTCCTTAGGGTTTACTGAGGTAATGATACAATCTTCAGAAATGTGATATGTTACAGACAAATAGAGTCAATAAATTCAAATATCTGGGAACAATCATATCATCAGATGGAAAATGTGTGACAGAGATTAAAAGCAGAATAGGTCAGGCAAACGCTGCATTTCAGAAAATGAAAAATATCTTATTCAATAAATCTTCTTCTTCTTCTTCTTCTTCACTTCCTCTGTTACCGCTGTGGGTGTCGAGTGAGATATAAGGTTCTGTCTCTAGCTCTTCTGGCAGCCTCGACCATAGGCACATCGTGCTGTTGAAGTGTTTCTCTGATGTTATCCTTCCATCTTGTTCTTGGTCTACCTCGTGCTCTACGTCCTTCTTCTCTTTCCATGTATGCTTTGTATGTTAAGGTATCACAAGGCATTCTCTTTAAGTGGGCAAACCATTTCACCTGCTGTCTTCGTATGTAATTTAGAATTGGTTCTGTGCAGACTTTTTCTCTTATGATCTCATTCCTGATCTTATCTCTTATGGTCACTCCTACAGCCCTTCTCAGACATCTCATATTTTATGGTTTGTTGTGAGTGACTATATCTGGCACTCGTAGCACAAAGTTGGAATAAATATGCTTTGAATAAGATGTCTCTTTGTGCTGATTGGGATTGTCTTATGCTGTAAGAGGGGGGCTAGCTGTCCCAATTCTTGGTTTGCTTTACTGCATCTAATGTTAATTTCTTTATCCCATTTCTCATCTTCGGTAAATGTAGTTCCCAGATATTTAAACTCAGGTGCCTGTTTAATGCCTTTGCACTCTATTGCTATGTTTAGATCTGTCTTCTTTTTTCCTGTTGACATTACTTCTGTCTTTTCAGTGTTGATTCTCATATTATTTGTTTTACATTCTTCATTCATGGATGTTAGATGTTGTTGCAATTTCATGGCTTTATCTGCTATCAAGGCCTGGTCATCTGCAAAGAGTAATTCGTTGATCTTACTAACATTTTCATTCATGGGCTTGGCATTCTTGCATAAACTGTCGATGTAGGTGATAAACAGCAGTGGTGATAAGACACACCCCTGTCTTACTCCAGATGTTACTGTGAATGGATGAGATGTTCCCTGATTTATTCTAACTACACTTCTACAATCTCTGTATAAACTTTAGCACACTTTGATGAGATGTTCGCTTACTCCATATCTTGCCATTACTTTCCATAATAATTGTCTGTCGACTCTGTCAAATGCCTTCTCTGGTCTACGAATGCCACAAATAAGTTCTTATTGTATTCAATGTCCTTTTCTATTAACTGTTTAAGTGTGAAGATTGCATCTGTGAAGCTTCTATTTCTTCTAAATCCAATCTGTTCTTCTGCCAGCTGTGGTTCTATCACTGGTCTCAGTCTTGTTTCTATTATCTTGGCATACATTTTGCCAACATGGCTTAAAAGAGAGATGCCTAGGCATGGACCGCATTCTCATTTATTTCCTTTGTTCTTCCACAATGGTATAACTATTGCATGTTGCCAATCAATAGGGGCAGTTTGTTGTACCCATGCTGCATTAAATATTGCAGCTCATATTATCTGTATTCAATAAATCGCTCTCATTTAATGTCAGAAAAAAGGTGCTAAAATGTTACATAGAACCTGTTCTGTTGTATGGCAGCGAATCTTGGAATGTCAGTGAACAAATTAGGAAGAATTTAAAAGCAACAGAGATGTGGATTCTGAGACGAATGTTACGAATACCTTGGACGGCCAGAGTAGCTAACAATGATTGCTTAAAATAAGCTAATGAAAGTAGATCTCTATATACAACAATCAGAAAGAGACAAACACTGTTCTTTGGCTACATAATGAGAAGAGAGACAACGGAGAACATTGTGACAACTGGAAAGATCAGTGGAAAAAGGGGTAGAGGCAGACCAAGAGAGAAGATGCTGGATAAGCTGAAACGATGGCATGGAGGGATATCATCAAGAGAGCTGTTCCAGGCAACCAGGGATCATGATTTGTGGAGATGCATAAGCGCCTACGTCATTTGGCAGGGCACATGATAATGATGACAGACAAATGAAACTGAATGAACAACATAAATAATCCCATAACTCTGCAAATTATAGGGCAACAGCTGAAGATACCATGCGGCTGGTGGCCTAAGTCGAGCAATTGCACAGGAGGTAGGGATGGGTAGACACAACACCCACAACAGCAGTCTCCATCAGGTCATTACCAAATTAGGTAGAGAATGTAGAGAGTGCTGTAACGGTATGGCAGAATTAGAGGAGAAACAACTGAAAAAATAAATTGCTGGACTAGATGATGCAATTGTGTTCACCGATGGTTCTGTTCATCAGGGTGTAAGATCTGGCTGCGGATTTTTAGTAAGACTGAAGGGAAAACTTGTGGCAGAACAAAATGGAGTTTTTTTACCTACAACTTCAAGCATGAGGATGGAGGTGGTTGCAATCACTGCAGCTCTGATGTGAATAGCAGGGAAAAAAAGAGTTATGAGAGGGACTACAGAATTTGATTCTCAGTCAGCACTGAGAAAGTTTCTAAATGGACAAATGTGGCATGAGTGGATACCAAGCAACAGCATGTCAAAATTACAGGGACTCACGTGGATAAAGTGTCAGGGATATACAGTGTGAGGAAATGAAAAGGTGGATCTTCTGGGTATAAAAGCGATAGCTACGAGAAAACTTGTCCTGGACAAGGGAGACATTCTGAAAACCATTAATGAAAAAATACTGAAGAGGACAAGAGGTTAGATGAAACAACATGTGTAAGAATTTGAGAAAATAGGAGTGGATCTGGCAAGAAGGGACATATCAGAGGAAGAGAATGGCATGTGTGTAAGCAGTATGCTGCGGGAACAGTTAGCATCTACACCTGAAGACATCTGCTGCGGTAAACGAAGCCCGGTGTGCTATGATGTCGATTCTTAAATAAGTAAATCAGTAATCAAGGTCACTAGCTGCTGTTGACTGTCTGATCATTAGCCTAGGGGGCTGTGTGGTCTTGAGTAATGGTGTCCACCTCAAGTGCTAGAGGTTCCGGATTCAATCCTCGGTAAGTGCTGGGATTTTTTCATGTGGTCTTGGACTTCTAGTAATTCTCACCAGTCTCTGGTTAGTGAGATTGGACGCCTGTGTGTATTGTTGTACACATAAAAAAAAATCCCTTGGCAGTTGGAAATTGAAAAGAGTAGCCTAGCGGTGTCGCCCAGGCAAAATTTTTAGTTAAAAATCTACCCAAAGTATTTCAGGATCCTCTCCGGTTACTACCCATAAGCCATGATGTTGATCCATTGTTCAAATCTTCAAACTTTCTGATCATTTGCCTCTGTTTGTCTGATCCAATGGACTTAACGTTCACATATTTCAGGCTTGTCCATTCAGCCAAATTGTGTATCCAGTTCTGCTTGCTCTGCCTCTTCTCCTCATCCCCTCGACAGAGAATGGTAGTACCATTTTGGAGAGACCAGTAGATCTTGTTACATGTATCTACCATTTCCCTGTTGTTAAAAGAGGTTTACAGCTGCTAATGTGTTGAGTGATGAAATGATAAGCCTTTGAAAAGATATAATTCTCAGTGCTTGTATTTTCCTTTCAAGTTTAGATATTAGTGTCCACGTGTCACAGTTGTTTATATATGTTTGAACAAAGAGACACAAATAACAGACTGCACAATTTATTGCTAGCATATTTTGCTCTATCTAGTCAGGAGCATACTACTGATAAAAATGAAGAAAATAAAAGAATCCTACAAACTAAAAATAAAATCAACTATATTAAAAAGTAGCCTAACTACCTGTATTACCAGGGCAAACGCAGGTTCATGACAATTTCCTTTAGTCTGCATAATTCTGGACTGAAATGGTTTATTATGGTGGCTTCCATAAAGTGTAGCCTTCTGCAGTTGATCACTTGTGTATAGGGATGGAAAGTTAGTGCTTTGAGCCCCTTTATTTTTGTTTTGCATGAGATGAATCACCACAATACTTGCTATTTAGCACGGACTGCTATTATTTGAGCAATTCTTGACCTGACGTCTGGTTAGATATCATGAACTCTTACCTTATGTTTATTCCAGGGTTGTTTTCAGGTCCCATCATGGTGAATGTTTTGCCGGATCCTGTCTGACCATATGCTAGCAAGCACACATTATACCCATCAACACAGGAAGTCACAATAGGCTGTGTGTCTGCAAAAATCTGGAGCCAAGAAATAAGGCAACATATAGCTTTCCATTCAACTGAATGATTTAAATATACAAAAATTATGAGAAAAGTAGAATGCACAACTATACAAAAATAACAAACACCTTGCAAGTTACTCAGAACAAAACAAAAATGTTTTAACATGCTAAGCAGTCAAATGAAATTTAAAAAACAATTGAAAACAACGTCATTGAGAAAAACGATAACAAAAGTTAGACATTTACAAAAATATACACTTTGTTGTGTGTTTTTTGTGTGTTTTTTTGACAAACAAAAATGGGAACATTAACACTAATCTGGTAATCAAAATATCGCATGTCAAACAATAGTCATCAAAACAGGGAATGAAGGGAAAGAATAATAAATAAGATACCTGACGAAAAAAATAAAAAATAAAAATAAAAAAATACTAGACATTCACATTAAAACAGATAACGGAAGACCCAAAATGATAGCAAAAATTAGGTAGGACACTCCTTGTCAGTTCCTGGGCCCTATTGCCCCCATAATAAGCACACAAAAAAGTCCACTGATTAGGGGTGTTTTCATATCTGTTGAAGTGCATCATTTCAGTGAAATTTGCAAGAAGAGAACTTGGGGATCTGGTCAATGATCAGCACTCAAGGAAAAGGTGATACAGATATACTATCAGACTGCTTTTGGTACCAATGGAGAAGGAACTCTGCGCTAGCTGTTGAAGATAGAGACGGAGCGCTTGTAGGAATGTCCTGAGGGCTGTGATGACGATTCTTAATTAAACATTAAACATTAGTGCATCAGACCAAGAGGTGAGGAACCAACAGTCTGCATACAAATAAGCCAGAAATTTAAAAATAATGTGAAAGTCAAGTTCTGAAACAAGACAAAACTACAGAAGCAGACAAATAATGAGAACTTTCCACGGGAGTTTACAGCCACTGAACACTCTGGTGAACATCCAGTGAACACTCTGGTGAACACTCTGGTGAACACTCCGGTGAACACTCTGGTGAACACTATGGTGAACACTCCAGTGAACACTCTGGTGAACACTCAAGTGAACACTCTGGTGAACACTATGGTGAACACTCCAGTGAACACTATGGTGAACACTCCAGTGAACACTCTGGTGAACACTCAAGTGAACACTCTGGTGAACACTCCAGTGAACACTATGGTGAACACTCCAGTGAACACTATGGTGAACACTCCAGTGAACACTCCAGTGAACACTCCGGTAAACACTCTGGTGAACACTACGGTGAACACTCCAGTCAACACTAAGAAGAAGAAAAAAAGAAGAGAAATGAATATACAGATAAAATGTGATCATGCACATCAACAAACAAAAGACACATTAAAAAATGTTTTGATAAAGGTATGCTTCAATAAATAACAAATGAGAAATAAGAATACTTAGCGGATGTGAAACTCATGTCTTGCATCCTCATGTGTAGCCCTTCTAGGCTACCACTGGGATAAAATTATCTAACATAAGTTTGTAAATATGTTTTTTGTTTTATGTGTTGAGCACTTATGAAATTTTTGTCTCATAAAACACTGCTTTCTAAAGTATAAGAATGGAGTTGTCATTTTTGCTGTTTGTGTTCACCGGCTGTAAGCTCTGACGGAAAGACCTGGTTGTTCGTCCATTTCTGGACTTTAGCTTTGTTACAGGATCTTAGTTTTGCATGTGCATCCGTTTTACAGATCTTTCTTATTTGTGTGCAGACTGTTGGTTCCTTGCCACTCAGGCAGATGGACTCTGACTTTGAAGGAGCACCCAGTTAATCGACTCTTACGACATTCTTGTTGGGGAGGCAGTGGGTCTGTTTTTGTTTTCCCCACAATGGGGCCTCAGAACCCACACAGGGATAAGAATGGAGCAAGCTATTATTCTACGCATTAGAACAGGACAAAATCAACTTCGCAACCACATGAACACAAAATTTCAAATCGGCGAATCAGCCATGTGCACATGTGGATTGGCACCTGAGACAACAGATCATGTCCTCCAAGACTGTTCCAAATACAACAGATGAAGGCAAAAATTTTGGCCAAGAGAAACATTGGTGCAAGTCAAATTTTACGAGTCGCTAAGTGAATGACAAAAGACAGTGAAGTTCATACTAGAGACAACATTGCAGATATAGATAATCTATTTCAAGTGAATGAAAGAAGAAGAAGAAGAAGAATGGAGTCAAATTAAAGCAACATAACAATTTAGCAGAAAATAAAATAGAACTTAAAGTTTCATGAAATAAATCTGTAAATACCTGTTCTTGGGTAGCTTCCAATGTGTAGACTTTATCAAATGTGAATGTCTTCCTTGCTCCGTCACTATTGGTGACCCAAATGTCTTGATCCGAGGGAAACTTCAAGCAGCTCTGAGCTCGGTCATCTCTACGTGGTCGGCAGAATACACGAATGTTTCCACGGAGCTCTTGCAGCTACAAAAATAAAATAAAAATCTGTCATTTTCAGTAACTCTTTCTGTTCTAAGGGAGCCACCATGGTGTAGAGTCTAGATCTGAAGGTTATGGATTCAGGTCCTGAAGGAGCCAGACTTTTTCCAAAAATGACTTTGGCTCCCAGGTCAACCCAACCTCGAATGGGTGCCAGGTAAAGTCTTTGGGAAATGAAAGCGGCCGGTGTGATGTTGACCATATCACATATCAAGAAAAGATTGGTCTATAAAATATTGGTCTAGCCCTACATGTCCAATATACCTAAAGGGTTACAATTGTAGCGGCCAATCAGGGCGCAATGAGGTTACCCATCCCAGCCAATGAGAACACGACCCCAACCAGTGCTATCTTCCTGGCGCATGCGCAGAACCATGGTCATGTGACAGCTGCATGTATCTTGTGGACCATTGTTACGGTCATTTCATTTTCTGTGCCACCCGGGGATAGACGAATAGTCAGTTTCAAGTGATTTTATTTCAAATTAATACAATTATATGTCAAAAATTCATAGTGGGATATTTCAGTAATTTTTGACGTACACAAGGGGTTAATTATTACTCCTCTTCACGTTCTACAACTCCTGTGGGTGTGTTTTAAATTTTTTCTATATGTATGTGTTGAAATCATACTGTGTATCCTTGAATTTTGCTGGTTGAAGTCAAAAGGTTGACCAAAATATAAATTCGCCACATGGGTTTAGCCCACACCTAGATACCTAGCCTATAGGTAACTCTAATTTTGGTAGTGAAGCTTGATTTTTAAACTCCGTGTCATATGTAAATCATAACCACCAGCGATGAATTATATTTGAAATTTAATTCAGCTAAACAATTCTGAAGTGCCCAGGGACCAGCGAATTCAGAGAACCATGTGTTCCATTTAGCAAACGCTTGCAGTTTTTTTCTATCTTTCACCAGCCCTGCAACATTGCACTGACGGCTACCAATGCCAGTACAATGATCTGAGCACGTCATTACGCACTGTACTTTCGACATAAAAATGGCATAATCAAAAAGACATTTTAAGGAACGTTATTCCAATTTTTGAATGACCACAACTCTTATCAGAACTCTGGTCACTGAGTGTACTGACAGTGAGATAAGAACTTCGGGATTAAACCGTCTGAAAGCTCTTATGAGCAGTATTCACCAACGAACTTCAACAGAGTGGATTACGAAAAATAATTGTCGCTACTGAAGCCATATGTTCCAATTTCCTCACTATGTTGACACACCGCAAATCTCCAAAGGTGAGCTGTACTCATGCGGGAAAGGAACTGAAATCTGACATTTTTTGTTCCCGTATGATGACACCTGTTGTGGTTTAAAATAACGCTGAAACACCATCAGTTTTTACCCAGTCTGTTATGTAATGCAAAGTGTAATAAAAGTTTTCAAAGTTTATTTTTCACTCAAACACCATTCTCTTCAGTGCGTACCTACCTGCAAATGAGAGGGATATTTGAGTGAGCGAGAAGTGGGCAGTGTGCTTTCTCTCTGGGTGCTCTTTTATTAATTCAGTGGTAGAGGAGTTGTCACCAAGATACTTAGCTTGTCCCAGCTACCCCCGTTGGTGCAGGATATACTTATTATCTTGCCCTCTATCCCAGAAGGTTTGAGGTTTGAACAACGGATCAACATCATGGCACATGGGTAGTAACTCATAAGTGCTCCATTTTTCTTCTAACTCAAGTCTGAGTCCGAAGAAGCTCAGCACAGTGCACAGGCTCTGTAGCACCAGCAAGGATCCTGAAATACTTTTGGGTTGATTTTAAACTCCAAATTTTGCCCGGGCAGTGCCATTAGGCTATTTTTTTCAACTTCCAACTGCCAAGAGAATTTTCACAATGCACATGGGCGTCAATCTCCCTTCCCAGAGACCAGGGAAGAATTACTAGAAGTTCGTCCATGTGAAAAAATCTCAGCTCTTACTAGGGATTGAGCTCGGAACCTCTAGCACTCGAGGCCGACACCATGCCTCGAGACCAAGCAGCACCCCAGGAGTGAGGTCGCAGTCTTACGGCTTAGTGGAATTACCCTTGTAGACAGTGTAGTTTCACTACTTCTAACGAGCCACGTTCAGACTGATGATTATCTTCTGTATAGGGGCTCTACTTTACCTAAAGCTCTCCTATAGTTGTGACACAATCTACTGCAAATAGAAAGGTGTCGATAGAATTAACTGAAGGTCACAATAGACAAATCAAAAATAAGAAGGAAAAAATATTTCTTTAAAACTTGTGAAAATCTACCTGATTGTAAAGCAGACGACGCTGCAATGATTCTTTCTGGTAAAGAGCTCTGATCTCCTCCAACTCATGTTGAGAACCAAGGCCAGATTTTTTCAAGTCTGCGGCTGCTTTTATTGCCTTTTGATTAAAACATAAACAATTACTAAGGAAATGAAATGTACCCGTATGCAACAGTCTTTGATACTTACATTCGCTACAAACAAAAAAGTGTGAACACTTTACATTTCAAGTATATTTCAATATCAGGGATATACACAAAATATTTCACAACTGATTTCCTGGCATATTTCATTGTATCTCAGCAGGTGCATAATATAGAATCAATATCTAAATATAAAGAAGCAGAAAAACGAATCCTTTCAATGGAAAAAAAAAAATATTGTGGGTGTTTTATTTTTAATTCACCCCAAACAAAGGAAATTCTGGAGTTTCCATGAAAGTCCAATATTCTATAGGGTGTTATGGGTTGGGGTTAGAGTTAGGGTTAGGATTTCAGATCTCTGTTAGCCCTGACCATATTAGGAACACTGACCAAGCCTAACTCAAATCCATTACACCTCTCCAATATTAGACTTTCCCAGGGATTTCCTTTGTTTTACCATATCACAATAATAAATGTTGCACTATACATTTCACTTCTGAAGTCTTAGATTAACCACAGGATCTTTTTGTTTACACAATGTAGGATTACCCATATTAAGTGCAGTGGCTTCAGCAAATCTCAGAAGATGCCTATTCGGTGAGATAAATAACACAAAAGCAAAACTGCAATCATTCATGTGCACCATAAAATGATTCCCTTCGGTAAATCAGGATAGCATTTATGAAGCTCTTAAGCATACTTTGGTTCTTTACTAATATCCTACCCCAGACGACCTCGCAGGACAGTCCAACATTTAAGAGGGTGGTAAGACTGGGTTTCCCAGCTTTTTGATGCTTTTAATGACCCCAAAACATCTAGAACTGGCCCTAACCCCAACCCACCTACATCCAACGAGACAGTGCAGCCTAGGTCCCATGAATGCATGCAGCCTAGGTCCCACGACTGCATGCAATCTATCTACCACCATAAAATATTAAACTGCCCCATGACCTGTGGATTTCCCTTGTTTGGGGTAGGATATTAATAAAGCACACATACTTTTTTTTATATATTTCAGTTGACAAAGAAAGATCAAATCAAATAATGCACCAAGAACTGGCACTATTTGTTTTTTAAAAACTATACCGGCATAATATTTTTGAAGGTGGTCATTTCATCTCCGTAGTGGAGAAACAAATTGGTATTTACTATAAGTGCCAATCACTCCATCTTAACTCTTTCAGTCCCAAGAAACCACTACTGTTAATGCCTTTATTCCCAAAGATCTGTTTAAAAAAATAATTTAAAAAACTTAGGAATCAAGGAGCTCAACAAAGATACACTGGAGCAGATATAAAGAAACTGAAAATACAGACACAGATGGGGAATATAAATTATGTCTGTGATCAACAAAATCAAGAACATCATATTATCTTTGGAAAAATCAAGAAACGTATGGTGAGTTGGTCAGTATTGAAAGAGTTTAGAGACAAAAAAATTAAGTTTATTTAGTAATTAAATTTCCTTTCGCGTTAAACAGTTCCCTTGCATATCATTAAATTACCTTACATGTCATTCAATTTTATCTGATGTCATTCAATTCGCTCTTTGGTCATTCAATTCCCTTACATGTCATTCAATTCCATTACATGTAATTCAATTCCATTACATGTAATTCAATTCCCTTACATGTAATTCAATTCCCTTACATTAAATTTAATTCCCACACATGTCATTAAATTCCCTTACATGACATTCAATTCCCTTACATGTCATTCAATTCCCTCACATTTAATTCAGTTCCCTTACATGTAATTTAATTCCCTCACATGTCACTTAATTCCCTTACATGTCATTCAATTCCCTTGCATGTCATTCAATTTCATGACATCTTACCTCTTTAATGACAACTTTAACTGACCCAATATGTCTCAGAACATCCATTTTAAGATGTACATGTGACTTGTGTAGGTTCTTCACTTTGCGATTCAGCTGTTCCAAGTCTTGAATGGAGGCACCATCTGGAGCAACCGCAATCTGCAAAAATAAAAGACAAAATTCCACATTGTGGGAGTCGCTTTGGTGCAGCGGCTGGATGGTCGTGGGTTCAAGTCCTGATGGGGCCAGACTTTTAAAAAAAAAAAACTCGGCTTCCAGGTCTACCTAGCTTTAATTGCGAACCAGGCAGAGTCCTGAGAAGTAAAGGTGGTCATTGTGATGTTGACCACATCTCCCACGGAGTGCCGACTAGTAAATAAACACAGGTGTAGCACTATATGTCCCATTTGCCTGAAGGTTTGGGAAAGAGGTCCTTTACTTTACTAATCCGCACATTAAAAAAGTCCATTAGAGTGACCTATATGAGGTAATGGATTAAATCTCTACTACTAGAGGTCAGATTGTGGGTTCGCTCCCTGGCGAATCCGGACTTTTTATAAAAATGACCTTAGCTCCCAGGTCGACCCAGCCTTGAGTGGGTACCGGGTGCAGTCCCGGTAAGTAAAGGTGGTCGCCGTGATGCTGACCATATCATCCATCTTGTGCCGACTGGTCTATAAAATATAGGTCTAGCCCTATATGCCCTGTAGCCTGAAGGCGTGGAAAGAGTCCTTTACTTTTATTTTTCATTCACTAGAGATCAGAAGAAGAATACATGTATTTTGACAGAGCCTGATTTGAAATATGGCTGCAAATCCTAGGCAATCAGCTGAGGTAAAATCATTCCTCGAGATACCGACAATGTTCCAGGAAAGAATGTTCCCCGTGTGTTCGGGTCCTACTTCAGTGGGGGGGGGGGGGGGGGGAGCAGACCCACTGCCTGTAAAAAAAATGTTAGTTGCTAATCCTTTATAGGACGTTGCAAAACCAACCCCAGCATTGTTTGGTTGTTGTAGTTTTCCTATACAGATTTTACGTTTAGTAGTTTGCCATTGCCCCCTGAACGGTCTGCTCTTGATACCACTGTCAAAACCAACGCAAGATAGTTTGCTGCCAAATCACCTGCAGCTGGGATTGAACCCAGCACCCAGGCATTACAAAGTGCATTCACAACGTCTAAGCAACAGACACTGATCTCTCTCACAAGGTTGTAGTGAAATGCAGAAATGTGTTGGGGCTTTTGAGAGTGAATGCAGAAGAAGAATGGAAAAATATTGATAATTCTTTGAACAGTTGAAAAAAAAAAATCTTTTCATTTGATTTGATTCGAGAACTGATATCACAGTACTCAGGCCATTTCCATAAGTGCTCTGTCCCATCTTTAGCAGCCAACACAGAGTTCTAAAACCAGTGGTGCCAGTAGCAGTCTGATTATACATCCGTCACTCCACACTGGATTACTCTCACCAGACTATGATAATCAATTCTGAAATAGGCTAAGTTGATGCTTTCCTTTCCTGACTATACATGCAAGTCAATACCTGTGAATATATTGGGATAGAGACTGAGCACCTACAGTTTCAACTGAAGTATAGCAAATACAATTTTAATGAAAGATAAATAAGTAAAGCCATACGGGTGTTTTTGCTCTTGCTGTTCTTGGCCTTGACTGCTGCATGGCCTCCATCTGTCTTTGAGCTGAAGTTGCCTCAACGGAAACTTTGCTGAATTTGTCTTCTAAGTCAGCAAGCTGAAGAAGGGTCAAAAGTGTGTATTGTTAAATGCAGAATTAGAATTAAAGAGAGAATAATAATACATATCAACTCCTACAGTTTCAAAACAATGTGTTATGAGTGACTTGTTCACTTTCCCATGAATCCCAGCCCTTTTGTAATGTATTCTCTTACATTTGGTTAACGCACACACAAAAATCTGGCTTCACCAGTGCTGTTCAACAGTGTATTTGGTGTCTCCATAAAAGTATAGCATTCTTGATTTCTCAAGGTGGTTATTTCCCAACTTGAGCTTTGGTACCTGTTATGAACAACTTAAATACCTTCTTCTTCTTCTTTACGTCCTCTTTAACCACTTCGGGTGTCAAGGGAGGTATAAGGTCCTGCTTGGTGCTCTTCTGGCTACTTCGACTTCAGACACATCATAGTGCTGTAAAGTTTCTCTGATGTTATCTTCCCATATTTCCTTGGTCTACCTCTTACTCTACATCCCGTTCCTCTTTTGGTATATGCCTTGAATGGTATAGCATCAGAAGACATTCTCTCCAAGTGGGCAAACCATTTGATTTGCTGTCTTTGTATGTAATTTAGACCTGGTTCTGTGTTGACTTTATCTCATATGATCTCATTGTTGATTTTATCTCTTCTGGTCACTCCTACAGCCTTTCTAAGAAACCTCATTTCCATGGTTACTAATTTTTGCTTATGTTTTGTTGTGGGTGACCACATCCGGCACTGATAGCATAGGATGAATATGCTTTGTATGAGATGTCTCTTTGTGCTGATTGGGATTGCCTTATGCTGTAAGAGGGGGGCTAGCTGTCCCAATACTTGGCCAGCTTTACTGCATCAGATGTTAATTTCTTTGTCCAGTTTAACTTCTTCAGTGAATGTTGTTCCAAGATATTTAAACTCGATGCCTGTTTAATATATGAATGCTTTAATGCTAAGACAAGTATGCATGCTGAAGAATACTGGGCGGGGAGAGAAGTGGGTCATAGTACCAGAGGAAAAGTCTGACATATGTAGAGTCCTGATCACATCAGGTTGGGAGTGCAGAGAGTGGCTAGCAGGGACTACTGAGGTAGAAGTCAAACAGTTGATTCCTGACAATTCTCATCCTGATGATCTGATTATCTACACAGACGTTCTGTATTGAGAGGGAACAGAAGTGTCTGGGGTTTCATAGCGAAAGCCAATAGAAAATCTTTAGTGCTGGACAGCCTGTCATTTGATACCATGACATCAAGTATGAGAATGGAGGTGGAGGTGGTCAATGCAGCTTGCCAGCAGCTAGAGAACAAGACACATCCACATGTCATAATTTTAAGGGACTCTGAAAGCATGCTGAAAAGGGTGAAGACAGGATTGCATCGAGCAGTGCCAAGCTTCACTTGCAAGGTCATCGGCAGTAAGCATACTTTGAATCTTTTCTCCAGGTTATGCTGGTGTGGTAGAGAATGAACAGGCAGACAGACTGGCGGGATCTACAATGCTGGGTGGTGAAATGATGCATGACAAGGCAGATGTGGTCAGAGCCCTTTGGGAATAAGTAATGAAGTCAGAAGAGAAAATAGATTATCATGGGCTGGAGAGAATGATGCACCTGGGTGTTACCAGAAGGTTCGGCCAGCACACTACATCCATAGGAAAGGCAAGGCAGACATACAACCAGACTACCACTGGCCCCATTAGTATTGGAACTCTGCGCTGGCTGCCAAGGATGGGGATGGAGCACATGTGGAAATACCTGGAGTGCTGTGATGTCATTTCTTAACTTAACTCAACTCAACTCTGCTCTAATGCTATATTTAGATTTTGTCTCTTTCTTCTTATTGAGGTTACTTCTGTCTTTTCAATTTTGATTATCATATTATTTAATTTACATTCTTCGTTCACAGATGTGAGATACTGTTGCAAATTTATTGTGGTATCTGTAATCAAGGCTTGGTCGTCAGGAAAAAAAAAAGTAATACATTGATGTTGTTATTATTTTTGTTCCTGTGCTTGGCATCTTTGCTTATACTGTCAATGTAGGTGAAAAACAAGAGTGGTGATAAGACACACCTCTGTCTTACTCCAGGTGTTACTTTGAATGGTTTGGATGTTCCCTGATTTAGTCTAACTACGCTTCTACAGTCTCCATATAAGCTTTCGCAAATCTCAATGAGGTGTTTATTACTTTCCATAATTTTTGTCTATCGACCCTGTTGAAAGCTTTCTCCTGGTGTACAAATGCTAGAAAAAAGTTCTGATTATATTTGATGTTCTTTTCTATTAACTGTTTAAATGTGAAAATTGGAAAGGAGTTATAGTTAATGTTATCCTTACAGTGTCTGTCTGTATGAATAATCAACTGTAGTTTTACGATGGGTGAAAGAAATAGAAATCATCATTTGTGATGGATGAACAACAAAGATTATTCTTACAATGCTATAGCAATCAAAGTTTATATGATACAGTGAGCCAGAAAAACTAACAATGATTGCCTGGAAATAGCTAATGAAAGTAGAACATTATGAACAACAATGAGAAGGAGACAAAGTTCTTTGGTCATGTGATGAGAAAAGGAGCACTGGAAAATATTGTAATGACTGGAAAGATCACTGGTAGAAGAGGCAGAGGCAGACCAAGAGAAATTATGGTGGATGGCTTAAGACAGTGGTGTGAAGGAGTATCATCAGTAGAATTGATCCAGAACACCAAAGACCGAGATCTGTGGTGACGCATAAACGCCTTCACCAGCTGACAAGGCACTTGATGATGATGATACAGTGAACAAGTCTGATCTTGATCACAAATTGAGTTCTGACTGATCTTTAAAAACTGATCTAAAATTTCTTCCTGTAGATTCTGGGGTCCTACTTTATAAGGAAATAAAGACCCACTCCCACAAATGTAACAAATTAGGGGATTTCTGAAATTGGATGTGTTGGATTGAAGACACAGATTTCATAGTCTAGCTGTAAACCACTTACAACATGCCAGCTGTCCTTTTGAAGGCAGAAGAAGAAGTTCTAAGACCATATCCCATAATGTTTTAGATACTGAAACATCCTTTACATTAATTTATTTTACTTTATAGTGAACATTTCCCTACAACTGTTTACAAAAGAGAAATACTATCATGTGTTACCTGTTTCTCAGCTTCTAGACGGGCTTTCCGCTCTAATTCTAGTTCTGATTCCTGCCAGAAACAACAACATAAAAGTGAATTTCACAACAGAAATCATAAATGATGTGACTGGAAGAAATCTAGCAAATTTTCGTTTGTTCTTTAAAGCTGTGTTTAACCTACTATATAAACATCATCATCATCATGTAGCAGGTCATTTGCAGAACGTCGCCGTCATCATGGTCTGAAAGAAACTCAGTCTCTCGTCAGCTCTCCCGCCTCATGTACTTTCATGTTCAAGGAGTCGCTTATATCCTGTACCTTCGTGTTGGTCTGCTCCTCTCCTTCCTTCCTGGTACTATGCCTACTGTGTGTTTTCCAATCCATCATGTCACTTGATATAAACAAAATATTTCAGCGTCCGAGACAAGATGTTGTTTATTAGTCAGTCTTCCCTGATGTTCAGATCTTTTAAATTGTCACTATTTCTTTCATAATGAGTTTTTTTGGAAATAAAGTAGAACTACACAAACAGCTATTCTTTTAAAGTTGCAGGTTAACAGATGATCAGTTTCTAAGTTATGGCACGCTTGGTTGCCCGGAATGCTGTGATGTTGTTTAGTCTCAAGGTATCAGTGACTTCTTCAATCCATCTTTTTCTTGACAAATCATGGTTCATACATGGTTGATATTATTTTGGGTTTAAATGTCATTTTAAATTAAAGGTGTTGTTTATCCATCACAGGTGATGAGGACCACTCTTTCTTTCATCCATCATGAAACTGTGATTGATTGTGGGTCTGAAGGTGACTTATAAGCCCGATACAGACCTAGAAGGATCAATGGCAGTGAGGACAGGAAACAGGGTCTGTAGATAAAGGACCTGTTATACGGGTCTTTTTAGCCTGTCTTCGCTGTTCAGCTGCTCTTTTTCCAGATGCCTCAAAAGTTGCTGCACCTCCTCGGATAGACATTTGCCATATAGTCCGGTCTTTGCAACAGCCTCCAACATGTCGGGGTTTATACTGAAAGCTAAAAGTGATGCCTTTAGCATGTTATGGAAGCGCGTGTGTTTTTTCTGACCACTGTGATAGCATCTAAAATCTTCTGTCTCACCATAAAAGATTATTTTTGGAAATCAATGGTCTGGCATGCGGACGAGATGACCTGCTCAACAAATCTGTGACTTCATCAGGCTGGTATCGATGCTGGAAATGCCAGCTCTGTTATTCAATATGATAGTAGTTGGGACCCTGTCTTGCCATTTGATTTTCGGTATCTTTCTCAGACAGACTGTATGAACTGAGCTTTTTTGAATGACATCTGTATACAGTCAAAGTTTCACAAGCGGACAGCACTGGAGAAGCACCCAAGCACTGTATACCTTCAGTATGGTTTGCAGACTGATGCCATTTCAATGCCAGACATCGGTGTATAGTCTGCCTAATGAGGGTTAACTCTTTGAGTCTCAAGGAACACACCATACGTTCATAGGTTCCTACCCAGAGGCCCAATAAACGCAAGATGCGCTGATGTTAGATCTCTCTTGACAACCCCTTGGGCTTCTGATGCTAAACCCACTGGGACTCAAAGAGTTAGGGTACAAATGTCTATCATGCAAAGATCCTATCTGATGGCATAAAAGGTTCAATCTCCACTTCCATTGTATGCTTTCTCTATTATACCAAGTGCCAGACACCTACATAACAGAAGGTTTTGTCTACAAAAGAAGTCTACATCCTGAGAAAGTGACATGCTCATTCTATCAGGTGGATCTTCTTCTTCTTCTTCTTCACTTCCTCTTTTACCGCTGTGGGTGTCGAGGGAGATATAAGGTTCTGTTTCTAGCTCTTCTGGCCGCCTCGACCATAGGCACATCGTGCTGTTGTAGAGTTTCTCTGATGTTATCCTTCCATCTTGTTCTTGGTCTACCTCATGCTCTACGTCCTTCTTCTCTTTCCATGTATGCTTTGTATGGTATGGTGTCACAAGGCATTCTCTCTAAGTGGGCAAACCATTTCACTTGCAGTCTTCGTATGTAATCCAGAATTGGTTCTGTGCCGACTTTTTCTCTTATGATCTCATTGATGATCTTATCTCTTATGGTCACTCCTACAGCCCTTCTCAGACATCTCATTTCCGTGGTTACTAATTTTCTTTTATGGTTTGTTGTGAGTGACCATGTCTGGCACTGGTAGCACAGAGTTGAAATAAATATGCTTTGAATTAGATGTCTCTTTGTGCTGATTGGGATTGTCTTATGCTGTAAGAGGGGGGCTAGCTGTCCCAAAACTTGGCTTGCTTTACTGCATCAAAGGTGGATCAAAGTCTCAAATCTGTAGACTCCTTCCTGTTGATCTCTTAAGGGTGCAGCCTGTGATGAATGGGAGAGTTAACACATGGATGTGAGGTTAAACAGTCAAGTGTAGGATGTGATGATTCCTTGGCGAGCTCAGTACCAGAGCAGCATGTAACGGCTCTGCATTTATAGTAGCCTTATTGGCTGGGGGAGAATACCCATGTTCAACTCCTGCCTTCCCTTGAGGGCAGACTAGTCTGCACATGGATGTATAAGATGGGTCATTTAAGGGCATCACCTGTGGATCAGGGGATAAAGAAGTTACCACACAAATAAGGCTGTGAAGTGTTCCATGAAACAAACCGGGAAGGCTAATCTGGTAAACAAATGCCTCATGAAGTTGGATGTATCGGCCTAAAGAAACAAAAGTCATAGATATTCTGTAAACAGGCACAATACGATTACATCACTAGGATAAAAGATAAAGAAAAAAGAAGTTAGAAAAAAAGTATCATGTCCAGATAGATACAAACAAGTTACCAGATTTTTCAACTTCTGTGTCAGTTCTTCAATTTTATGATCTTTATTTTCATCTGCTTCTGCATCTTTGCTTGTTCGCTTAGGCTTAAGCCATTCTGAAAGGTGTATTTATACAAAACCCTGTCACTGGATGCTAGAAAAGAATTCCTGTGTACAACACATAACCAATTTTAACACGTTACTGTGAACTATCGCGATCAAAACCCTTACTGTGAACTAACGCGATCGAAACCCAGCCCCAAAATGGGTACCAGGATGGCTGTCCTGGGGAAGTAAAGACGGCCGGCATAATGCTGACCACATTACCCAACTAGTGTCGATTGGTATGTACAAATATGGGCACTGTTCACATATGCCCAATGTGCCTAAAGGCATGAAAAGGGTTCTTTACTTTATTTACTGTGAACTGTGATTAATTAATGCTTTCAGCCCTAGAACCTTTCACAGCAGTAGCTTCAGAAGAGAAATAACCACTATAAAAAATCATGAGTACAAAACTCCAAGATTCATGAGAAAGAGTTTATCAGGCATGATGCGTTACTTGGAACTGAAAGAGTTTATCAGACATGATGCGTTACTTGGAACTGAAAGAGTTAATGAAACATGGATATATGATGCTAGAAAAAGAAAAAAGTATGGTAATCACAAAGTGTCTAAAATAGGTGCCGGTAACCATTACAAAAATGTCTAAGAAAGGTGGTGTTAGATAACAAAGTCTCTCAAATAGGAGTCGGTACCCATCACAAAGTCTCTCAAATAGGGGTCGGTACCCATCACAAAGTCTCTCAAATAGGTGCCGGTACCCATCACAAAGTCTCTCAAATAGGTGCCGGTACCCATCACAAAGTCTCTCAAATAGGTGCCGGTCCCCATTACAAAGTCTCTCAAATAGGTGCCGGTATCCATCACAAAGTCTCTCAAATAGGGGTCGGTACCCATCACAAAGTCTCTCAAATAGGGGCCGGTAACCATTACAAAAATGTCTAAGAAAGGTGGTGTTAGATAACAAAGTCTCTCAAATAGGAGTCGGTACCCATCACAAAGTCTCTCAAATAGGAGTCGGTACCCATCACAAAGTCTCTCAAATAGGTGCCGGTCCCCATTACAAAGTCTCTCAAATAGGTGCCGGTACCCATCACAAAGTCTCTCAAATAGGGGTCGGTACCCATCACAAAGTCTCTCAAATAGGGGTCGGTACCCATCACAAAGTCTCTCAAATAGGTGCCGGTCCCCATTACAAAGTCTCTCAAATAGGTGCCGGTACCCATCACAAAGTTTCTCAAATAGGGGTCAGTACCCATCACAAAGTCTCTCAAATAGGGGTCGGTACCCATCACAAAGTCTTTCAAATAGGTGCCGGTACCCATCACAAAGTCTCTCAAATAGGTGCCGGTACTCATCACAAAGTCTCTCAAATAGGTGCCGGTACTCATCACAAAGTCTCTTAAATAGGTGCCGGTACCCATCACAAAGGGTATAAAATCTCACAGTGGTGAATGGTCTATAATATATAGGTATAGGCCTATATTCCCAATATGCCGGAAGGCATGAAAAAGAGTCCATTACCTTTATTTTACTTATGATACCATCATTCTGTCTTCAGATGTATCACAACCTCATACCCTAACCTTTGTTCTTGTGATGTTATTCTACATTACAATAGCATCAAAATATGAACCTATTTACCGTCTCCCTCCAGTAGCAAGTAGGTTCCAATACATTCATCAGGACTGTAGTTACAAACACGCAACAAAGCAAGAATGTCAGCTCTGTCTTTCCAGTTTGGTAAGGCTTCCTGTAAAACCAACAAATGAATGAATGAATGAATGAATGAATGAATTAATTAATTAATTAATCAAGAACTGACATCATTGCACACAGGACATTTCCACATGCAAGTGTGTTTCCTGGTGGCCTTACCCGAACCCAACGATGGAGGTGATGGCGGTGACACAAGCTTTCATGAATCACAGGACTATGCCCGCATGTGTGTGTTGAGTGATGCTTTAACCATGATCTGGCGGGTCGAGGCGGGCTGGTTATGCAGACAGTGGACTGAGTCATTGCAAAACTCTCTTGCGTCTGTAGATACCTTCATATTTGTCCCAGGGCATGCAGGTGTTGTTGGTAATGAAAGAGCTGATAGACTGGCAGGTGCCGCAATAATTGAAGATGGCCAGTCCAAGGATCACGCAGACATTGTCAATTCCCTTAGAGAGATAGGACGTTCCCATGATTTTGGAAGCAACGTGTCCACATTACTGCTAAAAATATAAGAATTGGGAGTAAAGATTGGCACAGCCAAGCATGAGAAGCACACCGGACGCAACCAGCAAAGGACTGGCACTACTAACTGCGCGACACTGATGAATATGTTGAGGGGGGAATCTGAGCACCTATGGATGTGTCCGGAGTGCTGTGAGGAAAATCCAACTCATAACTCATTCCACATGTGCTCAGTCTAAGCAGCCAATGAAGAGTTGCCATACTGATGGTGCCAACTGCAGCCTGATTAAAAGTTTGCCAGTTTTTCACCTGCAGGTAGAAAATCGTCCAGACCATCTGCTTACTACCAGCTGAACAGTTTCGCTGCATGAGCTACTGAGTATAGTTGTAACAAATGGTGTGTTTATGTTCTCTAGGTAGTGTTCATGCATGTGTGATGGATGTTCTTCTCACACGCTCCACGTTACACAACTGGTATAAGCCGACACCTATGTGAGCTTACGAGACATGAGTTTATTGACGTATTCACACTTACATACAAGAAGTCCTGTCGTTGTCCTAGTAAACAGGCAGTAGCCAGTTTATGTGTGAGCTGGTGAAATGCTTTATGTTACAATTCTACGTGTGTATAGCCAACTTATCATGCCGGACTACTTCCATCAATGACAAAATGAATATCTGGTGGCGACTGTTGGCTGTGTGCGTGTGCGTGAGTGTTTTCCTTCCCACCTTCACTGAATGCCTCAGTCACGGTTCAGTGGAATAATTTCTTGATACTAGCTTGACTGTAGTCACCCCACTTTTATAACTCTTTTGATTCAACTGTAAATCTTCTCTCTGTCTCTCACTCTCTCTCTCTCTCTCGAGTGTGTGCGTGTGTGTGTGTGTGTGGGGAGGGGGGGGGGGAGACATTCAATATTACCTCTACGTAATCAACCATTTGTTTTACAAGCTCATGATGGAGTTCCCAGCCAATCGGTAAATGAAGCCACTTGCCAGAAGTACGATCAAAGAAATAATGCACGTAGCGCTTTTCCTGGTGAAGAAAATTGTTTTCTTTTTTTTATATGATGACAAAATGATCCTCTTATGCCCTATAAGTTTCCATAAATTTAAAATATATACACTTTTTTTTTTTTTTAGAAAACCAGTTTTGTTTATACAATATGCTCAACATGCTAAAATTGTTTTGAAAACATTTCAATAAGCGACCTCCGCTGTCAAAGAACATGTCTTAGCAAAGCTAGAGTTGTGCTTGTAATATAAAACTTTTTTTTTTTTACGTACAGGAGACTTAATACTATAGAAAGATTATAAGAATACAATGGACAAAGA
Source organism: Candidula unifasciata (assembly GCA_905116865.2). Classification (NCBI taxonomy): domain Eukaryota; kingdom Metazoa; phylum Mollusca; class Gastropoda; order Stylommatophora; family Geomitridae; genus Candidula; species Candidula unifasciata. Next base: position 206,802 of record CAJHNH020005891.1, on the reverse strand, counting down.
AGAGGAAAAATACTGACATCTAGAAAAATCTGAACATCAAGAAAGATTGGCTAATAATAATGCTAATAAACAGCATCCTGTCTCGGAAGCTGAAATATTTTGGTCATATCAAGCGCCACGACCAATTGGTAAAAATAATAGCAGAAGGCATAGTACCAACATGAAGCTGGGCACAGAAAATAAATGACTCCTAGAATATGAAAGTACACGAGGCGGGAGAGCTGGCGAGAGACCAAGTTTCTTTCAGGTAGAACATGAGGAAAGCGACTTTCTGCAAAAGACCTGCTACATGATGATGATGATGACAGGACTCTTATGGCGCTCTTATGAAAAGAATGCTTAGATGTGCTATATTCATGCATTATATCAATCAAAGAAACTTGTCAATATGAATGCTATATTCATGTATACCCTGATCTAGGAAACCTGTCAATGTGAACCCTTAGATGTGCTTTTATGCTATATTCATGCTATATACCAATCTAAGAAACATATCAATGTGAACATACAGATAAGCTATATTCATACTATATACCAATCTAAACAACTTGTCAATGTAAACAAACAGATGTGCTATATTTATGCTGTATACCAATCTAAGAAACATGTCAATGTGAACACACAAATGTGCTATATTCATACTATATACCAATCTAAACAACTTGTCAATGTAAACAAACAGATGTGCTATATTTATGCTGTATACCAATCTAAGAAACATGTCAATGTGAACACACAAATGTGCTATATTCATACTATATACCAATCTAACAACTTGTCAATGTGAACATATAAATGTACTATATTCATATTATATACCAATCTAAGAAACATGTCAATATGAACATACAGATGTGCTATATTCATCCTACATACCAATCTAACAACTTGTCAATGTAAACACATAGATATGCTATATTCAGGATATCAATCAATCTAAGAAACATGTGAATGCTAACACATACATGCTCTATTTTCATGATATATACCAATCTAAGCAAACTTGTTAATGAGAACACACATATGTGCAATATTCATGCTATACACCAATCTAAGATACCTCAATGTGAACACACATGTGCTATATTCATGCTATATACTAATCTAAGCAAGTTGTTAATGTAAACAAATAAATGTGCTATATTCATGCTATACACCAATCTTAGAAACCAGTCAATGTGAACACACATGTGCTATATTCATGCTATTTACTAATCTAAGCAAGTTGTTAATGTAAACAAATAGATGTGCTATATTCATGCTATACACCAATCTTAGAAACCAGTCAATGTGAACACATAGGTGTGCTTCATTTATGCTATATACTAATCTAAACATCCTTTCAATGTGAACACACAAGTGTGATATATTCATGCTAAATCCCAGTCTACGCAACTTGTCAACGTGAACACTTACCACCATCAGGTAAGTCTCTATCCGGCCTCGTCGAGGATGCGTCAAGAATCCCTCCCTGTCATCCCTCTCCTGTTTGCCACCTGCCCCACCCAGGTTGTTCTGACTGGAATTTTTCTGTAAAGTTTTACATTATACTATAATCATATTTCATCATCGTCAATAAATTCCATTTCAAAGGTAATGAGTCACCATACCTTCCCCTGTGGGTTCAAGAGCTCCGTGTGTGTGTGTGTGTGTGTGTGTGTGTGTGTGTGTGGTGTGTGTGTGTGTTTGTGTTGTGTGTGTGGGGTATGGTGTGTTGTGTGGTGCATGTGTGGTGTGTATTTGTGTTTGTGTTGTGTGTGTGGGGTATGGTGTGTGTGTGGTGTGTGTTTGTGTGTGGGGGGTGAGCACCCAAAGCTCCTTAATATCTGGGAAAAAGATTGGACATCACAGCACTCAGGACAAGCCCATATTAGCTCCGTCTCCCTTCTCAACGGCCAGTGGCTGGTCTCCCATCCTTATATACCCACTTTCATCTAGTTAACTACATGTTTTTTTCCTTGAATCTCAAGTGGTGCCCAGAGGCAGCAGACACTCCCCACTGTATCATTCTCTCCAGATAAAGGTTTACAGTATCTATCATTTGTTTTTTGTCCCACAAGCAAGAGATTATCTCTGTCTTGTGCAGTTGTAGCTCCCCCCCACACACACACAAAGTAGGGCCAGTCCAGCCAACCTATCTGCCTGCTCATTACCACAAACAGCTACATGGCCAGGGCAAAATATCCATGTAACTCACCCTCTGTGATCTCTAGGCTGATGCACCTTTACAAACAAAAGTTTAAAAGTTAGTTTGTGTCCATTACAGAAACTTTGCAGAACCGGCCCCTACATTTTGTGGTTGTGGTGGTTTTTTTAGGTACATTTTATGTTCCATAGTTTGTCACTGCTTTCTGAATGGTCAGCTCTTGGTACCACTGTCGAAACCAATGCAAGACAGTTCGGCTGTCAATTGAACCCAGCACCCCCTCATCACAAAGCACATTAGCAATGCCTAAGCCACAGATTGCTGACCACCTTTACAATCCTGATGTAAAAGATTGGGCTGAAAAATGGATAAAGATCCATTTATGTAGGCAGAGTATCAAAAAAAAAAAAAAGATATTACAGTGATTCAGCTGTCAAATTATACATAATTAATGATGAAAAAATGATAACTCAGTTCAGACAAATCGATAAATAATGTCTCTCACAACATAACTAGATGGGTGCAGATGTACAGTGTACTGTTAAATGATTTTGTGAAAAATATATAAGTTACATGCAGACTGTTTGTTACTTGCCTCACAGGCAGATGCACCCCGACTTTAAAAAAAGCCCCCAGTGAGTTGACTCTTACCATATGCTTGCATAAGACCCTAGAATGTGCAGGGAGACAACCAAACCAAACAGAGACACATTTCTTCCTATTTAACTCCTCTTTATACGGGTAATGAGCATACTTTGGATCTTTTCTCCAGGTTATGCCGGCGTGGTGAGGAATGAAAAGACAGACAGATTGGCTGCATCTGCATCACTGGGTGGTGAATTGATACATGACAAGGAAGGTGTGGTCAATACCCTTTGGGAACAAGCAACAGATTCAGTAGAGATAGACAATTTTTATGGCCTGGAGAGAATGATGTAGCCAGATGGTCTGGCCGGCTCACTACCCTCAGAGGAAAGGCAAAACGGACATATAACCAGACTGTGACTGGTACCATCAGTATTGGAACTGCGCTGGCTGCTGAAGATGAGGACAGAGCACGCATGGGAATGCCCTGAGTGCTGTGATGTCAATTTTTGACTAAACTCAACTCAACTCCTCTTTTTAACCCATTCAGGTGTTGAGGAGATATAAGGTCCTGTTTCTTGCCAAAGATCTATTTCAAATTAGTGAAAATCTAGGTAGCTTCATATAGTTTACAGACACTGTTTCTTGTACAAAAATCCCAAGAAATAAATTAATTTTAACAACAACACACTTACCGAGGTGTTATAGTTGTCATCCAGTGGAGAAAGTTTACCTTCTGAATACCAGCGTTCAGGGAACGGTTGCCAGTCCTAAAAGTTTAAACATCAAAAATAAATAAGCAATAAATACTCAATTTTACTGACAATGATCTCATGGTAACATGTTTTATACCAAGTGCAAGTGTCTGGCATTTTGTGTCCTAGACAAGAGTATGTAATTCTTAAATGATAGGAAACTGACTTGAAGACAATATGCTCAAACACTGGTGATGGAAGGCAAATATATATGGGCTAATAATGTTTACCAAACCAAATTTTTGGTTGCGTTTTCTGTCATGAATGAGGGGGATATTACCATACTGGAAAAAATGTATCTCCTGGTTAGAGAACATCAGTGTTCTGTTGCAAGAAGCACTGAACAATACAAGTGAATTCTGTTCTTTGGCATTATATCATTGTCTTCTTCTTCTTCAAATTCACTGACTGTATAAATTCCAGCGAAAAAGTTCTGGCTGTTCATTCACGTCTGGACTTTAGTCTTGTTTCAGAACATGACTTTGTGTTCACATCTGTTTTACACATCTAAATTATTTGTAAGAGAACTTGAGTGTTGTGTTTACATCTGTTTTACAGATCTAACTTATTTGTATGCAGACTGTTGGTTCCTTGCATCTCAGGCAGATGCAGTCTGATTTCAAAGGAAGCCCTCAATTAGTTGACTCTTACGACATGCTTGTTGGGGAGGCATTGGGTCTGTTCTTGTTTACCCCACAACAGGGCCCTGAAACTCACAGGGGAACTTTGACATTATATAAGAAACTAAAAGTCACATGAGCTAAGAACTACAACTGCATTTTATGGACATAATGCGAGTCTGTCTGCTAGTACAGAAGTCTGAGCATGTAACTGTGGTTTAAACTGTGATTTTAAAAGATAAAATTAACTCACTTTGGAATGCCAATCATCCAGATAATAGCGTATGCCATTTCTGTTTGCACAGATAAACTCTCGTCCATTGTTGTGAGTGAATGTTTCAAAAGTTACATTCTCATCCTGGCAATACAAACAGAAAAGTTACATTTATCAGCCAGATTTGTGAATTTTGCAACCAAAATTGTATTTGTGAAGTCATGTGTTTGTGTGTGTTCATGCTGCGCATGAACAGCAGATCAAAAATAATCTTGTGTGTACATATCTACACACTGATACTCAAGAAAAATGTAAGGAGAAGTGTCTGTGTGTGAACCGAGTTCCCCAAATAAGACCAGTACAAAATAGGAACATTAAATATATGTCGCTGGAGTAACAAAGTGGAGGAGACTATGAAACTGATGGGGAAAAAATAAAAAGACTAACTTGAATTACTAAACAAAAAACAAGTATGAATTGTTCATCATCATCATCAGTTTCCACTTCTGCTGTTAAAGGTTGTGGGAAGGAACAGTTTGCGATCTATTGCTAGATGGGCAGCAATGGATATTGTCATTCCGTATCGATGTAGAAGCTCTTTAATGCCATCAATTCATATTTTCTTAGTGTGGCCTCTTGAATTTGCTGGACGGTGTTGTTCCCACAATCTATGAATTGTTATCAATCATCTGCATGGTGTTGTTCCCACAATCTATGAATTGTTATCAATCATCTGCATGGTGTTGTTCCCACAATCTATGAATTGTTATCAATCATCTGCATGGTGTTGTTCCCACAATCTATGAATTGTTATCAATCATCTGCATGGTGTTGTTCCCACAATCTATGAATTGTTATCAATCATAAAACTGTGTCATTTTTTAAAGAAAAAGCAAAGAATTTAGGATTTATTGTAATTTAATGGCTCCGCCCTTCAGTTTATGAGTACACATTTCTACAATCCCTAGGGATCGTCGCAACCATGTTCATGCTTCATGTGACATTCTTGGCAGGCAACTAGCCATTCTGCAGAGAGAGCAAGAGCTATACAGATAAAAATCCCAGAGCAGTTAAGTGGATCCTCTCAACTTTTTTTTTTAAACAATAGATATGTTGTTGTTAGTTTGCGTTCACCAGCTGTAAACCAAGGCGGAAAGATCTGGTTGTTCGTCCATTCCTGGACTTTGGCTTTGTTTCAGAACTTGAGTTCTCAATGTGCATCCGTTTTACAGATCTTGCTTATTTATGTGCAGACTGTTGGTTCCTTGCTACTAAGACAGATGCACTCCAACTTTAAAGGTAGCCCCCAGTTAGTGGACATGCTTGTTGGGGAGGCAGTGGGTCTGTTCTTGTTTTCCTCACAATGGCAACCTGGAACCCACACGGGGAAAACAATAGATATGAAACACATGCAGACATCACTGATTAGTTTACCTTATCTGAAGTGTTAGTAGATGTGTTGCCAGAATCCTTGTTTAAAATGCAGCATTAAAAACCATCAATAGATTATTAAGCAACAAGTTATGTATATGATAAATTTTCTGTGTTTCTGTGTTCACCCTTACCTCCTTCAGTCCCAAAGAATGCATCATACTTTCATAGGTTCCTACTTAGTAGCCCAATGAATGCAAGATGTACAGATTTTACATCTCCTTTACTACCCCTTGGGTCTCTGATGTTAAATCCCTTAGATTGAAAGAGCTAAAAGGGCAGTAGGCATGCTGTGTTGTGCTTTACAGCTAGGCTGTGATATTTGCGGGTTCTAGCCAAACATATTCAGTTTCATCACACACATAACTAGTCACCTTTTATGACATGCTTGTTAGTGAACAGTCCCCAGCCCCTGCCCCCTTTCCCCAAACAGCATCCAAGAATCCACACAAGAAACTGATAAACTGAACTGGATAATTTTGCCAATGGTTTTCACAGTTTTAAGTGATATAGATATAATAGAATATATAGTATATTAAGCAGTATTCACTATTATTTCACAATAATGACAGTCCTTCTGTCTCCACTTTTTTCTGCTTTTGCTTCTGATTCTGCTACACACTATCATCATCCCCTTGTGGAATGCAATTCTTGCCATGGGTCGCAATATAGCTCAGCCATAAATATGGTCTAATGGCTGAACACAGTTTCCAGGACCTCTCCACAGGTGATCCTTATCTGCATGGCGGCACTTTGTTTCACCCAGTGTTTATCGCTTCCTAGTGAGACTACTACTACTGATTCTACTTCTGCTGCTGCTGCTTTTTCTTCTTCTTCTTCTTCTTCTTCTTCTTCTTCTTCTTTTTCTTCTTCTCTAATTCCTTTTCTACCTTGTCAGCGTCAGGTTTTGAAGAGGCATCAAGTCTTGGTATGTGCTTAAAGGAGCTACTATTGAGACTTGAACCTAATAGAAGCAAATTCAAGAATTCCTAAGCTATAGAGTTTAGTGCTTGGGGCAGCACTGTGAACTGTGTTTTTCATGTGGAATGCCTTTCATCGACCAGCTTATCAAGACCGACTACTTCCATCAATTTCTGGGGTGGCTGTTGGCTTAGGCACCTCTAGAAACTGCCTTATGCATTTACTACGTGCACATATTTCTGTTGTTGACCATTTCTTTCACATGGGATAGTGAGGGACATTTCATTAGATTTTCACTGGCACAGGAACAAGGCAAGAATAGGGTGACCTGATTGCAGTAAAGATGAAACCTCAACCAAGATGTATAAAACTGTAATATTGGGCTCAAATTGGAGATAACCTGCTGTTATGTTCTATGGGTTTAGTGTTGCCATTACAATTTGCCCTATTTAGTGACTGCTATTTTCAAAAACATTAACCTTGTTTCAAAAAGCATGTGAGGATAAAGCAATTAAGAAATCATGAGTTTTCAATTTGGCAGAAGTTTTCTGTGGGAAAAGAAGAACAAAAAGTAGCGTTCTGCTGGTACATAAAAATACACCAGTATGTTTATCCTTGCTGCGAAACAGTCCCTGACAACACAAAATGTGACCTGGGTAGTCCTCCATATTATCCTTGCCTGGATACCAACAGGTGTTTGTTTTTCTACCCTCTACTCACACACAGTGAAAGGGCACCCGGTGACACAAAAGGCCACCATACGGATGAGAATCACCTGTAAAGAGGTCCCAGAAACTGTGTTCAACTGTCAGACTATATTTTCATCTCCAAGTGGGACCCAATTTTTCATTTTCTGAAGCCCCACCCTGGTTGTTGCCGGGGTCCTATTATAACCAAACCTGTGGAGTTTCTGGGACCTGACCCCAGGTGATCCTCATCCGAATTGTGGCACTTTGTGTCACCGGGTGTTTATCGCTTGGTATGATGTCCTGGTAAGTAAGTAAGTAAAATTTTACCCCATCAGGACATTACACAGAGCGACAAACACCCGGTGACACAAAGGGCCACCATACGGATGAGAATCACCCATGAAGAGGTCCCGGAAACTGTGTTCAACTGTCAGGCTATATTGTGGCCTGTGGCAACAGCCAGGGTTGGGCTAGAAAATAAAAATAAAAATTACATTCCACAAGAGGGACGATGAAAGTTATGTCCTGGTTGGGTTAAACATCACTTACTCAGATGATTACTCCATCCCCAATATGGGACATTTTTAAAGCCTCACTCCAGTTGTAGTCAGGAGCCCTAATATAACATAAGGTTTGAGTGGGGTTTCTCATCCAAATGGTGGCACTTTGTGTCATCTGGTGTTTATCGCTTGTTGTGTGGTCCTGATTGGGCTCAACAATCACTCACTCACTCACCTGAGTGATGTTTTCAAAGAACAGATTCTAGGAATGTCACTAACAGCTGTATGAACATTAGCAAAATGCTTCGGTATTGAAGACAGCTGCTCTGAAGGCAATTTAATGTAAGCTTTTGTATGGCTACTAAATTTGCATAAAATAAACTAATGCTTGAAATATTTCAGGGACTTTTAATAGAATTTCACATGATAAATTATGCAGCTAGGCCAAAATATATATGAGAGAGTTTTTACAGCAGAAAATCTGAGAGGAAGGTGAGAGGAAAACCAATAAAGAGACAGTTAAATGGTGTTGCTGAAAAAATGCCAAAAGGTGAACAAATTCCATCACCCAAAGCAGCCGAGAAGCACAAGACAAATACAGAAACCATGACACTGGGCTACAACCTTGTTATCAGTGAGACAACAAAAGAAGAAGAAGAAGAATTATGTGAAACAAGCAATGACAATGCAAAATAGAAAATTATAATTTTTCATGAAGTGTAAACGTCATAACAAAATTAACACTCTTATAACACATATAGATGTTTTTGTTTCCACGTAGATTAGGAAAAATATTGCTTTTACATTTTCTTCACTAAAGCTTATATGTAACTCTAATGATACCTGCAAATCATTTCTTCTCATGGGGCTGGATCTAGTGGTGGCTGCCCCTGACTGTCCATGTTGTAGTGAGTTCGGTGCGCCTGAGCTGGTAGCATGGCGGCCGTACCGATTCCTTTGTCCAGCTGTGTCTGCTGGAGATTTCTGATCTCTGAAACCTGCAGAAAAGGTACCTCATCAAATAATAATACGTTTAGATTAACACTCTTTTTTCCCCTCCAAGCAACTTGTGTGATATGATTGGTTCTTTCGTGTTAATCCTAGCACGGTAATGTGTTCTCTAGTTTGTACATTTTATATTACCATCATCATCATGTGGCAGGTACTTACAAGAATGTCACTCTCATAATCTGCATGAACGAAACTCGGTCTCTCACCAGCTCTCCTACCTCGTGCATTTTCCTACCCAAGGAGTCAGTTATATCATGTGCTAGTCTTCGTGCTGGTCGGCTTTTGCCCCACTTTCCTGGTACCATTCGTGCTGCTCTTTCCAATCCACCGTGGCATGTGATATGGCCAAAATATTTTAGTTTCTGGGACAAAATGCTGTTTACAAGCCAATCTTCTTTAATATTCAGACCTTTTAGGATGTCAGTATTTCTTTTCTTCTTGGTCTATTGTATCCTGATAATCTTCATAAAGCATTTAGGCTAAGCTCAAAAGCCTATATTTTCTTTCTCAATTGCTGTGAGATAGTCCACGACTCACATCCCTATGTTGCTACTGGGAAGATGCATGCTCTCAAATTGTGACCTTTATTTCCTTGCTGGTGCTTAATTAACCAAAAACTTTTAATGCTGTTTAATCTTTGCATTGCTGTGACCATCCTCCTTTTGACTTCTGATAAACACGTTCTCCATTGCTGTTTATTATGGCTCCACCCTTCAGTTCACAAGTGCAATTTTAATGGAAATTCCGGGGGATCGTCACCGCAGCTACGGAGTTCCAGCTTTGTGCAGCATTCTCGGCAGGTGGCTAGCCATTCTGCGGATAGAGGCCAAGCTATATGGGATAAAACCCGGTGCAATAAAGTTGATCCTCTCGACTTTTACATTTTAACTCTTTTATTTGAAGTTTACATTTAATGACAAAATACTAAAACTTCTTGCATCTGAATCCACATAGAAGCAAATGTTTACTATTGGCTTTGGGCTTCCAGTCTAAAATCAGCATTAAGAAACTCTCTGGGAAGTAAAAATGGATGACAGATGGAAAATAACAAGAAAGGAAAACAATGGTCAGAAAAGAAAGTCAGTGGTATCTTGGGATGACTGTTGCACTGTAGGACTGGTCATGCATGGGAGTTTCCAATGTACAGTGACATTGATTATGACAACATAACAGAAAATATGAATGAACTTGACCATTTGAGCGTGGTTTCACCCTGATGAACACTGAATTCCTCCCAGCCTTTCCTGGCTGTAAACTCACACAAAGAACTGATTGCCCACATCAGAAAGAGACAATCTACATTCCTTGGTCATGTGATGAGAGGGAGAAAACTGGAGTACATCGTGACAGTGGCAGGGGAGGAGGCAGACGGAGACAGACAAAAAAGATGTTGGACATCATGGCATGGAAGATCATTTGTGTCAGAGTTGGTTGAAAGTACACGAGACAGAAGGTTCGGTTCTGGATACACATGACTACCAAGGCCACATGACATGGACTTTAAGAAAAAGAAGAAGAAACTCTGGTGGAAAGTTCTGGTTGCTCTTCTACTTCTGGACTTGGTACTCTGCCAGAACTTGATTTTTGCAAGCACATGAGTTTTACAAATCTGGCTTTTTTATATACAAATTGATTGTTTGTTGACTCTCAGGAAAAAACCTAATACTAGTAACTAGAAACATTCCATACAAATTAGGTGCTTACTCTCATTGTTCCGAGAACTCATATTTGCTGGCCTCCCGTTACCGGGGGCTCGAACTTCAACCTCTTGGAACTCTGCTCTCCTGTTTGCAGTTGTTGGTGCTCTGGGTGTTGATTGGTTTCCTGTAGGTTGTGTTGGAGATTTCTTGGAAGCACCACTGCCCATTACACACGGACAAGTGCCCGTCTGTATTTGGAAAACAAATATACAAGCAAGAATAAGTCAAAATTATTCTTATTCTGGACGACAAGAATGAGTCAAAAATTATTCTCATTCTGGATGACAAGAATGAGTCAAAAATTATTCTCATTCTGGACGATAAGAATGAGTCAAAAATTATTCTTATGCTGGACGACAAGAATGAGTCAAAAATTATTCTCACGTGAGATGACAATAATGAGTCAAAAATTATTCTCATTTTGGACGACAAGAATGAGTCAAACATCATTTTCACGCGAGACGACAAGAATGAGTCAAACAAAATTCACACTGGATGACAAGAATGAGTCAAAAATTATTCTCACTCTGGACGACAAGAATAAGTCAAAAATTATTTTCACTTTGGACGACAAGAAAAAGTCAAAAATTATTCTCACACTGGACGACAAGAATGAGTCAAAAAAAATTATCATGCTGGATGACAAGAATACCATTTATTTTAACCAACTTTTTGAAAATTATGAGCAGCTGGCTGAACATTTAAGAATGTTGGTCTTATATTTGGGAGACCCTGGTTTGAATCCTTGGTACAGTGATATTCATTTTTGATTGTGTGTGTTTGTGCCCGATTACATGTGTGTGTCTATGTGTGTGTGTGTGTCAGGAACAGGAATACAGTTTTAACCCACACAGTCTATGGCACTGCCCTAGCCATGCGCCCCTGATTTATCAGACTCAAGACTTCAGCCCCCGCCCCCCCCCCACCCCACTCCTGCCCCCTTCTCTCTCCCTCACCAAAGAGTCTCATTAAAGTCCTAAGACAAGTGGTGAATACCGGCACACACAAAAAAGAAATAATTTCTTGGACCTTCTTTGATCCTTCTGTCAGAAAATTCATATCAGGAGGCCGGTAGCCTTTATAAAAGCTATCGTGCAGTCCATATCCTCTCATGTACCATATAGTTTTGTCTTTATTGTGGTTGAAACAGGCCAGATTGCATCTCTGTTGTCAGCATACAGTTGATAATTTTGGAGCACATGCTCAGCATTTTCGGGTGCCACGCTGCAGGGACACGTCTCCGTGTTTCCTACACGGAAAGGTTTTAACATATGTTGATGAAGTCTGTTGTGCCCTGGCCTTAGTCTGAACATAATAAACTATGCATCTCTAGGAAAGCGATTTCTTGGACCTAATAGTTTATCTTTACCCATATTTGCTATTTGCCAGCAAGCTTCCTTATTAAAAACGTTTTAAGCTGAGCTAGAAGGAGGAGGGGAATGAGGAAAGAAGAAATTGTGAAATCAAACCTCTGTAGCTACTAAAACGTCAAGTCAGAAGCAAAGTGCGCAATAAGGATTGGGGTTGAAGAATCAGTCAAATGAGAAACTAACAAGACAACAAGGGCCACAACCATCCGATCTTTGACAACGATGCTAAACAATGCAAGCAATATTAAAGAGCTGTTTACATGAGGTGCTAAGCAACTTGCCCGCCATTTGTTGGTAAAGCAGACGTGAACAAATTTACCCTAGTTTACAAAGTAAATACAATAGCTATTTCTACTTCAATTTTATTTGCTTCCATACTTATTTCCTCATGTCATTTACTGATATGTTGTACACATACAAATGTGTAAGAAACTGTCGCTCCGTTCCTAATCCTTACGTTCTTTTTAGGATACAATTTTTTGTTATTTGAAGCTCCACCATGGCTTTTGCCAGGGGCCGCAATATAGCCCGGCTATAAATATGGTATAATGGCTGAACGCGGTTTCCGGGACCTCTCCACGGGTGATCCTCATCCACATGGTCGTACTTTGTGTCATCGGGTGTTTATCGCTCGTGTGATGTCCTAGTGGGGTAAAATGTACTACTACGTTCCATTATTTAGAAGCCCCACCCAGTCTTTTGCCGGAGGCCATAAATATGGCCTAACTGGTGAACGGGGTTTCCAAGATCTCTCTATGGGTGATCCTCATTCGCATGGTGGCACCGGGTGTTTATCGCTTGTGTGATGTCCTGGTGGGGTACAACTTACCGTACCTACCTATCTATCGTTCCGTTGCTCGCCAAAAAAAAAAATTGCCATGTTCAACGAGCATAAAATTGTGACTAAGTTAGGCCTATGTGCGCCATAAAAAATAACTAACAACTGAACGCGACTGAAAGCTTTGAAAAGGACTCTCCCAGTGTTGATGCGATCAAAAAAGACAGACCCAAGTTATGTCCCGACCGGCCACGAAGTCGTCTACCGGCAAACCAGTGTGCAACCCGGTCGCCGATGATGTGTAAGGCACAAAAATATAAAGTATATCTATGGGTAATGTAAGGACCTTTTTCTACGCCTTTCTAGCGCATTGGGCATTTAGGTCTAAACCTCTGTTTTATAGACCAATCGGCACTTGGTGGGAAGGTGATGTGGTTAACATCGCACCGGCTGCCTTCACTTCCCAGGACTATACCTGGCACCCACCTGAGAGCTAAGGCCCTCTTTGAAAAAGGCCCGGCTTTGTTACGACCCCCTAACCCACGACCTTCCGGTCCGTAGGCGCGCGTCTAGCCGCTACACCACGACAGCTCCCTATAAGAGTACAGGTTTCACTGAAAGCCTTTACATATATACCCTGACACCTGGGAGACTGCTGCACAAGACCCAACTTCATGGCGAGAATCTATCCCAAGAGGTACAGAGATCTGCGAGGCGTCTAGAAAAAGCACAGCTGGACATTGAAGACGGCTAGAAAGACCCGTATAACAACAGGTCCTTTACCTACAGACACGTTTCCTGTCCTCATGTCCTAGATCCATCCGGGTCCATTTTGGGCTTATAAGTCACCGCCGGGTTCCCAGAACTCAACTAGTTTCATGACGAATGAAGGAAAGAGTGGTTCTCATCACTTGTGATGAACGAACAACGTAGCCGTTGCGAGTCCGACTCGTAATTCCAACGTTCCGCGATCGAAACCCACTGCTGGCTGCGTGGATTTTTATCATGGTATGAGGCGTCGCAGGTCGACCCAGCCTAAAATAGGTACCAGGATGTATGTCCTAGAGAAGTAAAGACGGCCGGTGTAATACTGACCACATTACCCACGTATGGTCGATTGGTTTGTAAACATAAGTGCTCTTCCCATATGCCCGATGCGCCTAAAGGCGTGAAAAGGGATCTTTACTTACTAATGACAAGAGTAGCTTTGATAAACAATGTCCGACTTAAGTTCTTATAGTTCATGCCGTGTGACGCTGTTAGTCATGCTCAACACCACAACATCCTGCACTGCAAGTCAGTTCTCACACATATGATTTAGCATGCCACGTCAAACTGTCCAACATCTTCTTTCTCGGCCTCCCTCTGCCTCTTTTCCCCTCCAATTTTCCTACCGTCACGATGTACTCCAGTTTTCTCCATCTTGGGACACGACCCCAGAATGTTGATTGCTTCCTTTTAAAGCTGACAATCAGTTTTCCGCATCAGCCAGTTTCTGTCGATATATCTTCATTTCTCTTTTTATCTGTATAGGATTTTCTCATCATTCGTCTGTAAAACAACTTCTCCGCCGCTTCCTTTTTTTTCCCAACTGTCCATGATTCCCTTCGGTATATCATGATATGATTTATGCAACTTGGTGACAACAATTAATCCCAGTAAAATCCTGAAACATATCCACCTTTTCTTCTTGTTCCTCACATTCACCGTCTGTAAACTCCGACACAAAGTTCTGGTTGTTAATCCACTTCTAGGTTTTAGTCGGATTCCAGAAGTTGACTTTTGCGTACCTATCCATCCGCTTTACATATCTGGCTTATTTGTATGCAGAGTGATGATTTCTCGCCTCTCAGGCAGATGCACTCCAGCTTCGAAGGAAAAAACCCTTAAGTCGACTCTTGCTACCCCCCCCCCCCCCCCAGCCCCCCCCCCCCCCCCCCCCCCCACTTATTTTTCCAACTGAGACCCGGAACTCAAACGAAGATGTTGTGTGTCCTGTCAAGTACTATATTAGTGGTTCTAAACCTCCCTAAGGCAGCGACCCTTTAATACAGTTCCTCATGTTGTGGTGACCCACAGCCATACAATTATTTTAGTTGCTACTTCATAACTTCAGTGAATGTGTGTTTTTCAATGGTTTTAGGTGATCCTTCTGAAAAGGTCGTTCGATTCCCAAAGGAGTCGTGACCCACAGGGTGAGAACCGCTGTACTAGAGGTTTATCTGCACTTCTTGAGTAGCTGCAATCTTCCCTCCTTTAGCACCGAATAAGTTACTATATCAAACTCTACGCTGGCATCAATTAGTGCACATATGCAATTTATAACAATTGTTCTAGTAGTATAAAAGCCTTAGAAGAGCTGCAGGAGTTTCAAGGAAAGGCAGAATACGAAATCATGAAATCAGACGAATGCTATGAATAAAGCCAGTCATACAGGTCATCAAAGAACAACAAACTAAGTGGTTTGAACACCTAACAAGAATTCACTGGTACTATCTGCCATAGCGAGCCGCACTAAAACGTTACAACAGGTATAGAGCCAGTGGAAGACCTCGGAAAATATAAAGTGATGGCATTAAGAACAGCCTTACAAAAATGAACATCAGTCTCAATAGCGCTCTTGACAGAGCTCATCAACGAACGTTACATCTCCCCCCGACACTTCGCTGAGGTACAAGGTGGAAGAGAAGAAGAAGAAGAAAAAGTTCTTGTAGTATTTATTCTTCGCGTTTTTTACCCAAACAGCAATAATTTGACGTTCAAGATTCTAAATTCGGCATTAAAGTTTAATTTCTTTTGACTTTCGCAGATTTCATAATTTTATGCTCCTCTTGCCCTTTGCACTCATATTTATTTCTCTATATTTTAACAGAACTGAATCAATTATGCTTCAGACAGAAGACAATCTTAACGGCTATTATCTAGTAAACCAACAATACAAGGACATTTTCTACTACCACCCACCTCTCCGCGCCCTTTGAGGAATAGCAGAAACTATACTATACGTATTGATCAACGCTAATAAAAGACACAGGAAGGAAGTATAAATTAGTTCTCTCTATGTATATATATAGTTCTCTCTCTCTCTCTCTCTCTCTCTCTCTCTCTCTCTCTCTCTCTCTCTCTCTCTCTCTCTCTCTCTCTCTTCCTCTCTCCCAGAAGAGAACAATAAAGCTGTAACAACCAGTAGTTCACCATTTTTAGTTGACGACAATCGAACAGCCTGTTATCATTCAATCAAAAGTCGATAAAGGAGTATCGATCAGGCAGCGATTCTTTTGACGTCCACTGTTCCAGCCCACTAGACAAGAACAAATTCTACATTGAATCTAAGTTAGAACGCCTGGGCCGATTTTGAAAGACGTTTGTTGTTACAGACACCGAAACTTGCTAATTAGTTCTAGTTGTTAAACAGTAGTTGTTACAGGCACCTACACTTGGTAGTTGTTACAGACACCTACACTTGGTAGTTAGTAGAAATGGTTAAACAGTTGTTGTTACAGACACTTACACGTAGTAGTTAGTAGTAATGGTTAAACAATTATTGTTACAGGCATCTACACTTGGTAGTTAGTAGTAATGGTTAAACAGTTGTTATTACAGGCACCTACACATAGTAGTTAGTAGTAATGGTTAAACAGTTATTGTTACAGGCACCTACACTTGGTAGTTGTTACAGACACCTACACTTGGTAGTTGTTACAGACACCTAAACTTGCTAATTAGTTCTAGTTGTTAAACAGTAGTTGTTACAGGTACCTACACTTGGTAGTTGTTACAGACACATACACTTGGTTTTTAGTAGTAATGGTTAAACAGTTGTTGTTACAGGCACCTACACTTGGTAGTTAGTAGTAATGGTTAAACTGTTGTTATTACAGGCACCTACACGTAGTACTTAGTAGTAATGCTTAAACGGTTGTTGTTACAGACGCCTACACTTGGTAGTTAGTATTAATGGTTAAACAGTTGTTGTTACAGACACTTACACTTAGTAGTTAGTAGTAATGGTTAAACAGTTGTTGTTACAGGCAACTACATACACATAGTAGTTAGTAGTAATGGTTAAACAGTTCTTTTTATAGACACCTACACTTGATAGCTAACAGTTGTTGTTACAGACATTTGCACTTAGTAGTTAGTTGTGATGGTTAAACAGGTGTTTATACAGGCACCTATACTTGGTAGTTAGTAGTAATGGTTAAACAGGTATTGTTACAAACACCTAAACGTGGTAAGTAGTAGTAGCCTACTGGTTAAACGGTTATTATTACAGACACCTACACTTTATAATTAGTAGTAGTGGTTGAACAGTCGTTGTTACAGACACCAACACGTGGTGACTAGAAGTAGTGGTTAAACGGTCGTTGTTACAAACGCCAACACGTGGTGATTAGTAGTAGTGGTTAAACAGTTGTTTTTACAGACACCTACACTTTGTAGTTAGTAGTAATGGTTAAACTGTTGTTATTACCGATCTAGTTGCGCATGAGCTTTCGCCCTCTGACTCAATGCCATGTAGTAACATTTGCATGTTTTTATAAGCTGTTCTTTTCCTCCTTAAAAGGTGTTCCACTTGTCTGGTCCCAGAGGGTTAAACAGTCGTTGTTACAGACACCAACACTTGGTACCTCACGTAGGCGACAGAAGGCTCTGTGCTGGTTTTACGGCTCATTTTGGAAGACTCCTGCCACACGTCCTACTCGTGCGCTATATCAGTGGTTCTCAACTTTTTTTTGTGCGTCGAACGACCCTTTCACATGGGTTGCATAAGACCATCGGAAAACACATATTCATTGAAGTTATTAAGAAAAATAATTGTCTGGGAGTCACCACAAAATGAGGGAATTGTATTAAAGGGTCGCGGCATTAGAAAGTTTGAAAGCCACTGGTTTACATCGACAGAAACCGAGCTACATGGAATCTCAGAGTTGATGTTCCCCGGAGATGCAGTGCTACGATGAACAAAAGCTTACTAACAGGACGTTTTTATGTTGAGAGGAAGCGTATGGAGGAGCGGGGTGAGGGATGAGTGTCAAGATCCCCCAGTTTCGGCGCCTATGACTTGGAGGGGTACAATGACCAACACTGTACTCACATAGTGCATAATGTTATGGACAACTGCAGTGAGTATGTTATGTGACATACATTCCTGTTCGTCCTTTACTTTCTTTTTCTTCTTCTTCTTCCGCCTTTCTATCCCCCAATGGAGCATAGTACCTCAACCAACTCATGCCAAGTCGTTCTATCCTTAGCCATTGCATAGAGCTATCCCCATGTCCTCCCCATCTTTCTAACTTCATTCTCCAGCTCTCTTCTTCGTGTGTTTTTGGCCTTCCTTTATTCCTATGCCCTTGTGGGTTCCAATGCAAAGACATTCTAGTTATGCTGTTATCTCCTATTTTCTCAGTGTGTGTCCTATCCAAAGCCAGCGTCTTTTTCCTTTACTTTCACGAAACATAAATATTCTGCTTCGGTTGCAGGTAAACTGTTAACATAACTACACATAGGTCGAAAATACTGGGCCAGAAGGCAGATAAAAAACCACAGTACTTCGCAACCCAGCGCTTTATATATGATATCCTGTCTGTCGGTGTAAATCAGAAAGCGAACATACACACACAAAAAGAAGAAAAAGAAACACGCAAACACACACACAAAAAAAAAGAAAGAAAAAAAGAATAATAAACAAAACGTCACGAGCAGGATTCGAACCTGCGCAGGAAAATCCCATTAGATTTCGAGTCTAACGCCTTAACCACTCGGCCATCGTGACTGATGTAGATTGCCATGTTGACTGGTGACGTTACTAGACTAACGTAATTGAATTTACAAAGAAAACAAAAGTATGGTCATGATATTCTACACCTTCTTCTTTCGTTCGCTTGAAATAAATTATCTATATCTGCAATGCTGTCTCTAGTACGAACTTCGGTCATGATATAATTGACTTCCGCCCGTGTGGGTTCAGGGACCCAATTGTGTGTGTGTGTGTGTTGGTTGTGGGGAAGGGGGAAGAGGGGAGTGTGTGTGTGAGTGCCTTATACTACTTATATTTGTGTGTGTCTGTGCGTGTGAGTATTTATGCGTGTTTGTGGGGGGGGGGGGATCCAAGACGCGATCGACCTATTCGAACGTGACATTCAATAACTGAACCAATGCAATTGATGTTTTGCATATAGACCAGTCCTATTTGTAGCACTGCGCATATTCAGATTCAAATCCTGCCTGATTAAAAAGTCGCACGCAATGGAGGTAACTCCAATCAGAGCCCATAATCTCATTTGTGTACCTGTTTCTGTTGGCACCTCTCCGTATTTCTTCGAAAGCAAATCAGGTTATGGGACAATTAACACCTTTTCTGACGCATAGAAAGATACATCTCAACCAAAGCAAAAGCTCATAAGAACAGTTTTTGGCCGACATTCTGCTACCAGTGCCAAACATAGATCCTTACTACAACTAATGAGCGGAAGATCGTAATAACAAAGATGAGATGTCTTATGAGAGATGCCGGTGTGAGAAAAAGAAATAAAATAGGAATTATGAAATTATAGGAAGATTATGACTGAAACCAGTCTTACAATTCATTAAAGAACAACAAATGAGATGGTTTGGCCACTTAACGAGAATGCTCTGGTATCAACTGCCACAGAGAGCCACGCTGAAGAAATATAATGAGCACAGAGCAGTGGAAAGACCACACAAGAGATGAAGCGAGACCATTAGTAGCAACCTAACATAAATGAACACCAACTTATACAAGGTTAGTTGCGTATCCTTTACAGGACGTTGTAGAACCCCAAATCCAGCAGCCCCTGGCTGTTGTGTGGTTTCTCTAGGCAAGTTTACGTCCAGTAGTTTGCCATTTCTTTCTCGACGGTCGGCTTCCTGACACCACTGTCGAAACCAACGCACGGCGCATGGCCCGCAGGTGGTATCGAACCCCGGCATCCCAGCATTACGAAGCGTTCGCATCGACTTAGCCACAGAGCCGACCGAACTTATACAATGTATTGGAAAAAGCGCACAAACGAACCTTACACCTCTCCTCCCATCCGCCACCCGCCCCCCCCCCAACCTCGCTGAGGTAAATGGTGGAAGATAAGAAGAAGAAGAAGACGAAGAACTCTGCTGAGAGCAGCTTAGGTTATACTTGTGGTCTATTTTTATGTGCGCCCAATGCAATAACAAAATACAACATAACCCTTGACCGGTTTGGGTCGTGGAGGTGTATCGATGAAAGCACTATTATATAAAACCAGCAATCTTTCTGTCTTTCTCTTGTTGAACAAGTTTATAATAATTGAGCCCTGTCCATCTCTTGATTTTATTCTAGAGATTCTTCCCCCCCCCCTTTTTCTTAGACTACACCACCCTCATCCCTTTTCCAAAGTCCAAAGTTATTATTAATAAAAGAAAAACAGTAAAATAATGAACAAACATAACTTTTTAGAGTGGACAATAACAGATGAATTACGGACATCAGCAAGTCGCGCATGTTTCGAGTGCCGAGTTTTACCTGCCATGGAGAACAGCAACTTCTGTTCTCAAGGCACTGAATCATGTCCCTATCAACACATTCATTTTACTCATAACATTGCAATGTTATGATTGAAACATTCTTTAATCTTGCGTAAGCATTCGCTGAATACTTTCTGTCTCTACGTCACTGTTGCCAGTACACTATCAGTGTGAAAAAAATCACCCCATGCAAATGGCATGCACTGTACAAAGATATCACTTTATAGAATTAGGAAATCAGAACAGCGGAGCATAACGTGCAGGTAGGTAGACGTATGAATAGCGGTTGGATATGCAACTCCGACATGGCATATTCGCATACATGACTTTGCATAGTCCAAAGGGATTAGAGAAGTTTTTATCATAATAAATTTACAAACAGGACGCAGGTGCGGAAAAAACCCAATTATATCAATATCGATTCGCACACATACACAGACTGAGTGATTTTATGATGACCTACACACACAAAAACGTCCTCTACGAATGAAGTGTGTCACGCAAACAGGCAATATTCATCTGTTATTTCGCCAAATGGCATCGTCGTCCGTCGGTAAAGTAACCCGTCATTTCGTTTAGCTAGTGAGAGGTTCGCGGTCAAGTGTGCCGCATAGAGCAAAGAGTGAACATAAAATTATGTTTTAAACGCAGGAACAAATGCTTTTGAGACAGGTGAAGGAGAAGTATGTGAGTAAGTGATAGGGAGAACGGTGGTGGAATGTAGTGTTTTTGGAAAACGAGCCAGAGACAGACCTAGGCGAAGGTGGACACAACACGCTGGCTGTGAAAGCAGAGAGGGCTGGAGAACTGGCTAAAGCAAGAGATGTTTAGGCGTGCGGTGACGAAAGCGATATTCTAAAATGGACGTGTTGAGTGTTGTCAAGTGCATGCTATGTTTGCAGAATGCCTTTTGAACTTCGGCAAGGACATCTCTACAGTGGGCAGATGGAAGAAGGAGAGGTGGACGACATAAGGAGATATGGAGGACATTAAAACGAGAAATGAAGGAATGTGAAGCAGCAGACCATCAGTAATAAAGACGTCACTTATGAATGCTTTATGTGTCAACACAAAATATACAAATCTGAGGGACATCAGGAGCCTCTCTTGGCAGTGGTAAAACGTCGCAAGCTAGCTTGGTTTGGGCACGTAGTAAGACATGATTCGATTGCAAAGACTGTACTTTAAGAACACGGTGGTGGGGGGGGGGGGGGTAGTCGAAGAAGAACCTGGAATGACAACATCAATAAATGGACAGGACTAAGTTTTCAAACACTTATTCATCAAGCGGAAGACGATACAGATGGTGGGTTTTATGTGCTAGTGCTTCCATCAATACACCTCCACGACCCTAGTGGTTCAAGGGTTACGTTGTGTTATGTTATGTATGTGTCAACAGTGACAAGCAGAGGATACACAAAGAAACAGAATGTCCTAATATTTAATTTGCATACAGTAGCATGATGACGATCGGGTCACATTTGCATAGGGTATTCTTTACCTGTCAAAGAATTTTTAGTGGAGTCGATTTCAACATCATTAACTAGATCAATTTGTTTAGAAGCATATTTTACAAGAGACAAATACAGCGGTGGTTACCACTAACTTCCGCTGAGCTGTGATTACGTTCAGAATGACGTGGAAATTTTCGGGGAGCAATGTCAATGCAACTGTTTACGCCAACAGCAAGCTGCAATTCTGGCGTTGAACCACTGGTCCTCTGACAGCTGCCTTATGCACTATTTTTCTGCATGTGCATACCTCAATATTTTACTGCGACTGACCAGTTTTTCACTAGTTTTCAAATAGCACAGGAACGCAGCAGTATGCGGTAACGTTGAAATCTCGACTAACGAAAATAAAACTGTAAAGCAACAAGCAGGAAACTGTATGTATGGATCGTCTTATACAACAATGGCTGTGCTACAAAGTTGTAAAGAATTTTGAAAAGACAGAAAGATAGCTGGGGCAACATCTAACTCTTCCTTTGTCAATCATCACCAACGGTGTTTTCCAAAGCCGCTTATTATTTAGGGTGACCATACATCCCGTTTTAACCGGTACAGTCTCGTTTTAAACTACGACCTGGTGGTTCTGTCGCTCCCCCACCTCTCTCTCTCTCTCTCTCTCTCTCTCTCTCTCTCTCTCTCCCAGTTCAAATGTTCCCGTTTTATAAAAATCTAGGAACAGAACCTACACTAATAGTTATATCTGTAGATTTAGTTAGATTTCATTGCTTTAGATACTTTTAATGCTTGAAAAGGGGAATATCACTGCACACATTGTTTACAGTGCAGGTAAAGAACATAATGTTTTGTTTATTTATTGACGGCAATGGTTCAGGTTTTAATACCCTTGTCGATCCAGTAATCAACCCGTTCACCCCGACGGCCTAAAAAAAGGGGGGAAAGGGGTGAAACCGGCTTACTTGGCCCTGTTTTTCAGCTCATGATATTATAGTTACCCTAAGCTTACTCAACACATTCGTTGCTGACGCCTATATAAAGATACATCCCCATTACCCGCACAACTGTCTTTAGTAAAAAAAAAAAACTGCAGGTTATACCGCCCTGTTGCAGCCGTTACGGATGCCATAATTATAACTTATTTTGTGGTTGAACGGGAGATCTGGGATCTGTCCTGTTTGTGTGTCATCCGGTTTGAGATTTGTGTGTGTTAAATCTCAGGGTTGCAAACCTCGATGGAATTTTGAATTAAGAATCAATATCACAGCCCTCGGCACACTTCCATAAGAGCTCAGTATCCATCTTCAGCAGCAAGTTGGAAGTTATAATTCTGATAGCACCAGTAACTGTCTGATGGTATATCCGTTTCGTATTTCCCCTTTTTGAGCTTCGGTCAGATCCCATGGTAACTCTTCACAGCGCCATTCTCAAATCGTAAAAATCTTGAGTTAAAAATCTACCTAAAGTAGTTCAGGATCCTCACCGGTGCTACGGAGTTCGTGCACTGCGCTGAGATTTTTCGGACTCAGGCTTGAATTAGAAGAAGAACGGGGCACTTATGGGTTAATACCATTGTGTCATTGTGTTGATCTTTTGTTTAAACCATCAACCAGACCGTACAGACAGCCTCCATCGATTATAAACAAACAGCTGAACGCCCTAGAAGGTCAGACACCTATCCTTGCGCCACAAATGTAATCTTCAAACTTCTTCATTAACCTGGGGGCGATAGAGAGATGGGGAAGAACTAAAACAACCCCTAATGAGCCACAGCAATTCATTAACTGGTACCTGCACAAAGAAGAAGAAGAAGAAGAAGAAGAAGAAGAAGAAGAAGAAGAAGAAGAAGAAGAAGAAGAAGAAGAAGAAGAAGAAGAAGAAGAAGAAGAAGAAGAAGAAGAAGAAGAAGAAGAAGAAGAAGAAGAAGAAGAAGAAGAAGAAGAAGAAGAAGAAGAAGAAGAAGAAGAAGAAGAAGAAGAAGAAGAAGAAGAAGAAGAAGAAGAAGAAGAAGAAGAAGAAGAAGAAGTTAAAAACGATGAACTCGCCAAAAACACGCCGAAATAATAACACCTTAGATATTCATCAGTGGATCTCAGAATAGATCCCATTAAATCATAATCGATAATCAAATCAAAGAATGGCATCCTGTCGCTTGACGATGTTCTGTTAAAAAGAAAACAAAACTCGAATAATGATGTCCTGTAGGCGTTCTACATCGTATTGACTCGTACGGCGCCCCCGTTGTTGTATGCGATCCGGTTACGTCCGAATACAACATTGCCTATGTACTAAGGTGGGGATTCTATTATCACGTATGCGTGTTTTAAGACAATTCACTCTGCACATTTCTGGCTTAGGTGTTCTGTTGTCCTGTTTCTATTTTCTATCGGGAAAATAGCACGAACGTCTGGCTTATTTTATACCCAGGTCAGATGAAGCCGTAACGTGATTAGACAAATTAGAATTAGCCGGCCAATATTTTGAAGTGAACACAAACTTTGATTGAACAACAATGTATTGCCTCGCATATTTCGTCGTATCGAGTCAGAGATATTTTGGTCATGTAATTTTTTTTTTTTTTTTTTAGTATCCAGAAGCCATGAGTTGTTAACCCTTAGGCTCGGTATTATGGATATCGCAACCCTTCGGCCTTGATTCCATGATAAATACCGTAAATCTGGGAGAAATGTGGCTTTTCTGCCTACCCTCAGGCGTGAACACGGACCACAAGGAGTTCGTCACCTGGTCACCGCGCAATCCGGGTTAGCCAACTACGCTGGAACATGTTGCAACCACTGGAAAGATTTGTGGAAAGAGAGACAGAGGAAGATTCTCGACAGCCTTTTGTCGTGGCATGGAGAGGTGTCAACACACGAACTGATACACGCAGTTGCAGATCGCAGATTGTGGAGAGGCATGATCGCCCACGCCAGTCGACAAACGCACTTAATGGTAATGATCTCATCAGATATATACTACAGAAAAAAATTAAAAACAATGAAGCTAACAAATAAATCCTAACTGAAATACAAAATCAGCTACATTCAAAAGTTAGGGCAAACTCATGTTCACCATTATCATCATCATGTGCCGTGCAAAAATTATAGGCTATCATTTACCCATCTCACCAACCACAGTCATGGATCAGGTCAGTGTTTTTGTCTCACACACTGAAAATGGCTAAGCCAACCATGTATTTATCTTCGCCATCCCCTTGTTACAGGTCGACCCAGCCTTGAGTGGGTACTAGGTACATACTTGGGAAGTAAAGGCTGCTGGTGTGATGCTGATTACATCACCTGCCAAGTGCCGTTTGTCCTTAAAAAAATAGGTTTAGCCCTACATGCCTAATACACCTTAAAGGTGTGGAAAAGGGTCCTTTACTTGTATCCCCCCTTGTTCAGGACAAACACTCAACACTATTTAAGTATTTTGCACCAACTTTGTGCTGTCAGTGCAAGTCATGTCAGTCCTAGAATAACATAACGCAAAGCAACATGTGAGATGAGATTATAAGAAATGTGGCGGGAAAAACAAGAAAAGACAGGGTCAACAAAAAAAAGAACTTTTAACAAAAGTAGGCAGTGTAAATTAGTTCATAGAACATCAAAGAATCAAATGGTTTGGTCATCCAACAAGAATGAACCAAATAAGCCAGCAGCTAGAACATACTACATCAGGACAGCAGGTACAAGCAAGAGGTCTACCAAGAAAATCATGGATAGATGGAGTAAAACAGAGACTACAGAAACACAATATGACATTAATACAAGCTATGCAACTGGCACATGACAGGAAACAACATCTAACTCTTCTCTGCAATGCTTTACAGAATAAGCATAGGACAAAAGAAGAAGAAGATGAATTTGCAGCAACCTGGGTATTTTTTCTCCAAGTACATTTGAGAGACTAAAAGAGACACTACAGGAATACAATATGACATTCACACCAGCTATTAACTAGCATAAGACAGAAAAATAACTACACCTAACTCTTGTTTGTTGTCTTTATGACATAAGCAGTTGCTCAGTTGCACAAAAGAAGAAGAAAAACTGGCCCAAACCTGGTTCTTTATTTAAATACCTTTGAGCGACTAAAGAGACACTAGAAAAACACCATATGCCACTAACACAAGCTACCAACTAGCAAAAGACAGAAAATTACATCTGGCTCCTCTCTGTAATGCTTCATGATATAAGCAGTAGGAGAAGAAGAAAAACAACTGGCCCAAACTTGTGTCTTTATTTAAATAACTTCAGGCCAGGGGCTTAAAGTTCATAAGCTTCTAGGTTAAGTTTCTACATGCCTGCCTCAGCTATTGATGAAATCTTCAATTCTTTTGCTCTGCTGCATGTCAATACTGTCAACATGCTCCTGCATGTGGACATAAAATTGTGTAAAACTCCATTGTTCTATCTCATTTTAAACAAGGAACACTGGCATCAATAACTGCCAGGTAAGGCTGGAAGGGAGGTAAACATAAATCCTGAAATAAAAGGGAGATAAATAAGGCTATAAAAGAGTTCATGTTAATTTACTTCTCTGGTTGCTAAGCTATGTCTTGAATGGATTTTTTAAGCTGAAGCCTCGTGAAATGTCAGGCAAATATGCTACTGATTATAGATGCGTATTGTCAGTACAACAAAAAGGAATGAATGAATTTTTTTTAAAAACCGGATCAGTCCCCAAAATGTTTGGCCAGACCGCCCGACCCCAAAAGGATATTACGTTCGTAATCGGGGTTAGACTAAGGACGCATAGTGTATAGAAGACTTTTCCTCGTGGGATGCAATTTTTTGTTATTTAAAGGCCCCCCCCTCCCTCCCCTTTTACCGGGACCCCAAATATAGCTGGGCCATTGATATGGCCTAATGGCCGAAAGAGGTTTCCGGGACCTCTCCACGGGTTATCCTCATCCGCATGGTGGCACTTTGTGTCACCAGGTGTTTATCGCTTGTGTGATGTCGCGGTGGGGCACAACAACCTACCCACCGCCCAGATATGTTTGAAAAAAAATAATGCCATTTGCGCTTTTCTTCCTGAGTCTGGTTTGTAGTGAACCAACCCGGTCCTTCTGACCAGACTAGTACAGAAGAGCTAAACTCTGATCTCAGCCAAAAGGCTAAATTTTTATCAAATGACAATGTCTGCATGATCCATGGGCCGGCCATCTTTAATTAATGAAGCACCTGCCAGTCTATCAGCTCTATTATTACCAACAATGCCTGCATACCCTGGGACGAATATGAAGGTAACTGCACTCACAGGAGAGTTCTGCAACGACTCAAACCACTGTCTGCGTAACCAGCCTCTCGACCAGCCGGATCATGCTCAAAGAATCACTCAGCACACAGACGCGGGAACAGTCCGGTGATTCTAGCTACATGAAAGCTTGTGTCACCGCCATCACCTCCATCGTCATGCTGCTGGAAGTCATGGAGAAGGCACCGGTGGCTTCCTTAACTGTTCTGCCTGAAGAGTGAGCTGTAAATGCCCATGCACTCTTATGTCCTCGTATAATGGACTCGTCTGTGAAGATCACCACATTTGTCTTATCTGACTTGTCACTGATAAGCGCGCATACCTCGGCACTGACAGCAGCTGGATTCTGCTCCCTACAATTCCTATTGAGCGTCACAACACAGGAGAATGTGAGATTGGACGCTTTAGACGCTGGTATGCATTCCTTACCTGGATGGATGTCTGTAAGGCTGCAAACCTGCATGATGTCATCCTCTGCCCTAGCCAGCCATGATTTTCCCCTTTTAAGAATATTACCCTTTTTCTAAAAGAGCATGGGATACAAAGGGTGCTCCAGATCTGAGCTTATCTTGAGGTATGCACGAGCCCTCCAGATCTTGATCCTGTAGTTCATGGTAGGGAAGTGAAGAAGGTACCTCACTGCTACACAAGAGGTTCTACTGTGCACTCCAGAATAATGCGCATTGCTTCATTTTGCACCTTCCCAAGTCTTTCAATCTGAGTATGGCTAACAGTGAGGATGGCTAGAGTTCTACTTGAAGAGCTGCACTGTTCACTCGCTCCCAAAGGGCTCTCACAACATCTAGCTTGTCATATATCAATTCACCACCAAGTGGTGCAAAACTGGCCAGCCTATCTGTCTGCTCATTTCAAAGCCCACTAGCATGACCTGGAGAAAATATCAAAAGGATGCTAACTAACCAGGACCTCTGAGTTGAGTTGAGTCAAGAATTGACATCACAGCACTCAGGGCATTTCCATGTGTGCCCCGTCCTCATCTTCAGCAGCCAGTGCATAGTTCCAATACTGGTTGCAGCGGTCACAGTCTAGTTATATGTCTGTCTTGCCTTTCTTCTGAGTGTAGTGGGCTGGCCAGACTCTCTGGTTACACCCAGGTGCCTCATTTTCTGCAGGCCATAATAATCTTGCTTCTCTATTGAGTCCATTGCTTGTTCCCAAAGGGCCTTGACCACATCTGCCTTGTCATGTATCAATTCACCACCCAGTAGTGCGGATCCAGCTAATCTGTCTGTCAGTTCATTGCCCACCATGCTGGCATAGCCTGGAGAAAAGATCCAAAGTATGCTCACTACCTGTGACCTTTCAGTGAAGCTTGCCACTCTGCTCGAAGCATTGCTGTCTTCACCTTTTTCAGCATGCTTTAAGAGTATGTTACAATTACAACATGTGTATGCATATTATTCTCTAGCCACCGGAGAGCTGCAGTTACCGCTTCCACCTCCATTCTCATGCTAGACGTTGTGGTGTCGTATGCTGAGCTGTCTTGCACTAAATATTTTCCATTGGCTTTCGCTACGAACACCCAAGCTATTCTCTTGCCTCTCAACACCGAACCATCTAAATAGATAATCAGATCACCTGGGCATGATTTGTCGTGAATCAACTGTTGGAATTCCACCTCGGTAACATCCGCTGGCCACTCTTTGCACTCTTGGCCCAATGTGATCGCAACCCTACACAGGTCTTGGGACCTCTAAAGTGATTTATTCCTTTATGTGCTAAATCAAAGTATTACTGAAGTCTGCACAAATAGCTGAGTTAAATGTTGACTGGTCAATTCAGTTATAACCATTTTCTTTTCTTTTTTCTGGCAGTATGCAAGGGTATTCTTTGCCACTGTAATACACACTTAATGGTGAGTACAAGAACTTTTTTCCATGTCTTCAGACATACTGGGTATATAGGGCTAGACCTATATTTTATAGACCAGTTGGCACTCAGTGGGTGATGTGGTTAACATCATGCCGGTCACCTTTACTTCACAGGACTTTACCTGGTACCTTTTTAAGGCTGGGTCAACCTGGGAGCAAAAAGTCACCTTTGAAAAAAGTTTGGCTTCATTTGGATTTGAACATACTACTTTAGGATACACAGGTGAGCATCTAGCTGCTACACTATAGGGGCTCCCTAATGGTGAGTGCCATCCCTATTTTTAGGATTCATTTAAGCACTACTGTAAAAGACAGAGTGTGAACTGGCCCTTTTCCCCCTATGTTGAATTAAGAATCAACGTCACAGCACTCGGGACACCCCCATAAGCGCTCCATCCCCACCATCAGCAGCAAAGAATTAAAATTCTGATGGTACCAGTAACTGTCTGATTGTATATCCGTCTTGCTTTTTCCCTGAGTGTCAAGTGTCGTCCAGATTCCCCCTAAAAGAGCCATAGTGATAACCATTAACACTTAGCAGGTTAAATGACGACACTCCCTGTGTGGGTTCCAGGAGCCCATTGAAGGAAAAACAAAAATAGACTCAGTGCCTTCACAGCAAGCACATTGTAGAAGTTGACTAATTGGGGGCTTCCTACAAAGTCAGAGTAAATCTACCTGAGAGGCAAGGAACTACGAGGTTGCATACAGATAAGCCAAATCTCTGAAACAGATGTGGAAGCAGCACTCAGGTTCTGGAGCAAGACTGAAGTCTGGAGGTGGGCGAACAATTAGAGCTTTCTGCTGGAGTTGACAGCCAGTGAACTCGAAGAAGAAGAAGAAAAAAATATTCAGAAACTGACCAATGAACCAGATTTACTTGTTTGACACAACAATTGTCATAAAATGTAATTTGCAGCATGGAAACGTTTGCACAATGGAAACCCTATAACTGTCAAAGTTCAGAATTCTGATTGTAACTTCCTGTTTGGGCCCCATTTAGGGGGAAAAAACAGAATAGACCCCTGCCCCCTTCCCCCATTTCTGCAGCTTCATCTTCGAGTTCACTGGTTTACTTGTACGCAGACTGTTGCTTTCTTGTTTTAGAACTTGAGTTCCTCATCACATCCATTTTACAGATCTGGTTTACTTGTATGCAGACTGTTGGTTTCTTATCCCCCACCCCCACCCCACAAGCATGTCATAAAAGGCAGCTTATTAGGGGGATTGCTAAAAACAGATGTTTTGGGTCAAAAGGTGTTGATATCACAGCCAAGTTGTAAACCATAAAATAAATATACCAACCAGCCTTTCAAAGGTGGACGCCGAAGGAGAAATAGATTCTGACTTTAAGAGTGCACTGAAAGGTTATTTTTCTTAACCTTCATTGTGAAATACTTTTTTCTACTATGAAAAGCATTTAAACGGGCTAAAAACAAGACAAAGGATCTTATAAAACTTTATTAGCTGAACAGGGGGTCACCATGGTCTAGCGGCTAGACTCACCTACTGATCAGAAGGTTGTAGGTTCGGAGACTGACTTTTTCAAAAAATGACCTTAGCTCCCAGGTCGACCCAGCCTTGAGTGGGTACCATCTGCAGTCCTGGGAAGTTAATGCGGCCGGCATGATGCATCACAAATCAAGTGCTGTGCAGTCTATTTTATTTTATGTTTACTTCACCGGACATTTTCTAGCAGGCATTTTTGGCTGGAGATATACTGGGCACACTCTGAGATCAAATCAACAAAGAATGACAAAACAGGCCCCACAATGGAAAACAAATGGTCTTAGAAAAAGAGGACGTCCAAGGGGGAACATTTAGAAGAATATTATTAAAAGAGGCAAAAAATGCTGGTCCAAACTCCACGTCAGAAATCTGCATGCAATAGAGCGAGCGGAGTGGAGGAATTGAATGTGACGTCTAACTTCACACAAAGGATGATGATGATGATTTTAGGCAGGCTCTTCTTCTCATCTCTAGGTCCAGGTCATTTTTCTAGCAGCACACAAGACAAATTTTTTTTTAGTTCTACTACAATAGGCACTTTTAAGGGAGTGCTTGCACCTTTTTAAAGACACTTTCTGGTGTGTGCTGGCACATTTTTGTCTAAAAAAAAAGGTTTGCCCAAGACCCTAAAAAATCCGTCCTGACACATTTTGAAGCCAAGATCTTCGGGCCAGCTGGCACATATAAGTGATCAGCCACTGTGATAGACTCCCCCAGAAAGTATGAATTATTATAATAAATTAATTTGTTTAAAGAATTTTATTTTATTGCAGTTAGTCTTTTCAATAGGCAGACTATAATTTCTGTTTGTGTGCCGCCAGAAAAAAGCCTTGACTTCTAGTTTTGCTACTATTATTATACATAGTTCAGTCAAATTTGATATATACTGAGTTTTCACTTTGAAACTACAACAGTTAGATGTAATGTAATAATAATAATTGATTATCAACTTGTTAAAAACCCCCACTAATAACTGGAGTGAGAGGGAGTAAAGGACCTTTTTCTCCCACGTCTTCATGCGCTAGGCATATAGGGCTAGACGTATATTTTATAGACCTCAGTGGGTGATGATGTGGTCAACATCACGCCAGCCTTTACTCTCATGTACTGTAACTGGGTTGACCTGACAGCCAAAGTCATTTTCAAACGAAAGAAAAAATTCTGGCTTTGTCAGGACCTGAACCCACGACCTTAGGATCCGCAGGTAAGTGTCTAGCCGCTACTACACCACTACTACGGGACTTGAAAGTAGGAGCGTCGAAATTTTCTCAGTGACAACACAAAGTCACAGACAATAAAAAGAATGAAAACAAATATGTAAGACACTTACTGTATATGTAGGTACGTATATAACTCCATCCCGGACACGAACTAAAAGACTTGAGTTGAATCAGTCGGACTTCTGAGTACAACTTGAGGAAGCGCGGCCTGGAATCGTCAAGCGGACCCAAGTCTCTGTGGACGGGATCCTGTCAGCTCCGCTGCTTAGCGCCATGTAAACAAACCCGAGCAGTATAAAAACTGAAGCCGTCAATCTCGTAGATAAAATAATTCTCAATCTACCTGCCAATCCGTTATTGGTTAATGAATTGGGAACATGGAAGTAACTCGGATTAGTTGGCCGATTAGTTAAAAAATAGTTGGAAGCGGCTGCAACGTGGTTTTACAGACAAAATGACGATAACACGCTGGGCAGACTAAAATAGTAATGAAGATGTTTTGAAAGAAACTGACTCACGAAGAAAACTGAGAGCCCACATCACAAGGAGACAATCTTCACTGTTTGGTCATGTCACGAGAGAGAGACAACTGTGACGGTGCAAATCTTGAACTGTACCCGGTACCCATTCAAGGCTGGGTCCACCTGAGAACCAAGGTCCTTTTTGAAAAAAAGTTTGGCTCTTCCAGGGAACGAACCCACGAAGTTCACGGCGACTTCAGACTGTTCCAGTAGTACGGTTTCTTCTTCTTCTGCGTTCGATATCAGTCATGCTAAACATTAAGTCCCGTCTGGGTCACAAATAGGATTGTGCGTTTAAGGTCGCCACCGGTCCCCCATAGCTTCTCTTTCAATGTGGCTCCCATGGGCCAGATCCACAGTCTTTGCTGGGAGAGGTTAGGGCAGTGCTGTAGTATGTGCCCAGGGGTCTGTCTTTCTGCTCCACAGTCACAGGCAGTAGATTATTTTATGCCTATCCTGTACAGGTGTGCTCGAAGACCACAGTGTCCAGTCCGAAGTCTAAAAATTGTTGTTTGTTCTTTCCTGTTGAGTTTGTTTATGCTGTCACTCTCTGGTCTGTAATCTTCATTCTGCCTTCTCCACTCCCGCTTGAAAGACTGCTTTAGCGCTGTTTTGGATTCATTGTAGCTGTGTGGTGGATGAGGTTGTGGAAGATTACTCCCAGCTTTTGCCAACTCATCTGCTCTCTCATTTCCTTGAATACCACAGTGGGCTGGTATCCACTGCAAGATCAGTTCTGCTTCCTTAGAGAGTAAGCCAATGTTGGTCCTTAGATCTGCAATTAGTTTGTCTTGTTTTTTGCTGGATAGTGCTTGGAGAACAGACAATGAGTCACTAAGTATAACAATTGTGTGCCCTCTGTGTTCTTGATTGATGAAATGGTGGACTGCAGAAAGGAGGGCAGTTGCCTCAGCTCTGAAGTTAGTGCAGATGTCACCTGCTGGTAGAGAGAGAGTTTCTGCTCTACTGCTAGGGGGTTTAATGTACAGTGAAACCTCTCTTAACGAGCATAATTTGTTCCAGACTCATTCTCGTTAAGCGAAGCACTCGTTATGCGAAGCAATTTTTCTCATATAAATTAATGTAAAATACGATAATGCGTTCCGTGTGGAAAAAAATACTCACAAGATGCAATGTATAAGTTATACTATAACATTTATTCAAAGAAAATTATATACATATTTAAGGAGAGTGAATCGCCTTCATCTTTTCTTTAAACGCGGAACGAACCCACATGGAATGCGATTTGCAGAAAAAAAAGTCGAAATAATTATGATATATATAGCTAATTATTTTTTTACTAGAAAGATGTCGAGAGACATTTGTTTTTGTCAACACTTCAAAAATTTGGCGAAAATGCGACACAGCATTTTTAATAAATTTGCAGCGCGCATAGCCACTTCCTTATATCGGGTGATGCTTCTCAGTGTAAGATGCAACAGTTTCACATGCTTTCAGCATTTTTCTTATTTCGCCAGAAGATTGTTGCTTTTCTGTTTTCTCCTCCTC
The DNA here is from genome assembly GCA_905116865.2 of Candidula unifasciata. Lineage (NCBI taxonomy): Eukaryota > Metazoa > Mollusca > Gastropoda > Stylommatophora > Geomitridae > Candidula > Candidula unifasciata. The sequence goes on along the minus strand of CAJHNH020005891.1, from coordinate 173,179 downwards.
CTCCTCCTCCTCCTCTGACAAACTTTCTTCCAAAACGTCTTGCTGTGAAACACAATGCAACCCCATAAGCTCTTCTATTGTCAGCTCTTGGCTGTGCTCTTCCACAAGCTCTTTGATATCACTGTTATCCACCTACAATCCCATGATAGTGGCCAAAGACACAATCTCGTTGACTACAGGTTCCACAGGCACTGTCTCGAACCCCTCAAAGTCACAAATCTACAACACTCTCCGACCAAAGCTTCCTCCAAAAAGAAGTTAAAGTTCTCTTGGTAACTTCTTCCCCCGCCTTGTCGGTCATCTTGAGGCAGGCAACGACGTGGAAGTAATTTTTTTCAAAACTCTTTGAGTGTGAGGCTGATCCCTTCAGTCACCCGAAAACAATGCTCGAATAGTGCTTTAGTGTAGAGCTTTTTAAAGTTAGAAATAATTTGCTGGTCCATGGGCTGGAGAAACGGAGTGGTGTTGGGAGGCAGAAACTGAATCTTGCTGAACTTAAATTCACCAGGGAGGTCATCTTGTAGGCCTGGAGGATTCATGTACATATATCACAATATAACATAAGTTTGAGAAAATGTGTGATCACAAGCGACAATGCTACTGGAACGAGTGCTAAACACTTATGTAACATGTGCAAAATCCGGGACTTCTCTTCTCCTCGCCACTCGTTATGCGAAACGTCGCTCCTTAAGCGAGTCATTCTTTTACAATTTGTTTTGCTCGTTATGCGAATTACTCGTTATGAGAGGTGCTCGTTAAGCGAGGTTCTACTGTATATTCCATAACTTCCCTTTCTGACTGCTTCTGTAGCAGAGCCGTCGGAATAGTAGTACAGTAATTATGCACATGTCCTACTCTCCCTCTGAGACGTACTTTCTTAGCCGGATCGACACCTTATTGCACACTACTATCTGGTACTCCTATAAGAACGTCTATAACATTTCTTTATTAAATATGTGTTTTATTATTTATTCTTCTCAAAGTCCGTGCCGTCTTGGGTTGATAATTAAGTCTATTCAAAATCTTCTATATCTTTTACTTTTTGTCAACTCTGACACAGACGATCCTCCATATCAAACTGTCCAGCATCTTCTCTCTCAGTCTCCCTCTGCCTGTCTCCCCCCTCCAACCTTCCCACCATCATAATGTACTCCGGTTTTCTCCTTCTCATGATATGACCAGAGAATGTAGATTTTCTCCTTCTGATGTGGGTAGTCAGTTCTCTTCATGGGTTAGCTGCTTGCAATGCATTTTCTCTATAAAAATATAAAATAGTATATATTATGAAGAAACAGTTGTTGTTCGTCCGTCACAGGGGATGATGACCAGTTGTTTAATCTTTTGGTGACTGAATTAGGTTTTGTGAGTGCGCAGATGACTGAAAAGGTAAATTCTAGCACTGAAAGTTCTTGAGCAGTATGGACAGGGAATTGAGGCCTCATCCCTCTGGCGATTTGCTTCAGTGTCTTTTCTGGCTTGTCTTTTCTGAAATGCTGCTGCTGTTCTAGCAGCTTCATGGGCCACAGCTCCTCGATGAAGAGAAGAGCGCTATGACGCAGCAACTTCCCAGGTTTCAGGATCAATACAGAAGTCTTTCAGTGAGGTCTTGAGGTTGTCCTTGAAACGTTTCTTCTGTCCACCTTGAGAGCGTTTTTTTTTTTCAGCTCACCATAGAAAATTATTTTTTAGCATTCGGTTTTCAGGCATGCGGACTATGTGACCAGCCCAGCGAAGCTCTGATTGTTTTAGAACTGAGTGAATACTAGGCAGTCTAGCTTTGTCAAGAACTTCAGTGTCAAAGATAATGTCTTGCCATTTTACATGAACACGATGTACGGAGATAAGCAGAACGAAGCAACTATGAGGTGACCTGAGTGCTGTGAAGATGGAACTACAATTACCTGATTGTGTGATCTACATAGCTGAGCTTTTCGCTAAGTTGCTAACCATCTGCCGAGAGTGCAACACAAAGCACAAACTGCATAACTTCAGCAACCATTCTTCAAGGATCGCCGTACAAACTGCACATGTAAGCCGAATTGGCACAGTACGTGAAATGAACCTACGATCTTCACAATGCGAGGCAAACAACTTAGCTAGTGACCCCACCCCCCCTCCCCCCATGCCTAAAATATTTCGCCTGCAAGCTGAAGATAAAATATTGAGATCATGCATCTTTCCTGTAGCAACTTATGCGCCATGGAGTCATGAACTCTTAATCCATCAGTGAAGGAAACAAATCTGAAAGGAAAATGCTTATAATACCGTGGACCAAGAAGATGATAAATACAACCGACACGATCTGAGAATGGAGAAGAACTGTCTCATAAACAGCATCCTGTACTGAAAGCTGAGGGAAAATCAATAATTCACAAATTTTAATTGGGATGTCAGGAATAATGTAGTTAGTTGTTTCAAAGATGTCATTAGGTTCCAGCAACATCAAACTTTATGTCTCCGTTCGTTAGGTGGCGCTGGGTGTTGCATGCGCACTAGCAACATAGAAACAAAATGGCGACTGCACTTACTGAATGTACCCTCAAAGAACAAACTGCTGCTGTGAATTTTTTTTTTGGGGGGGGGGGGGGGGGGGGGGGGGGGGGGGGGGGGGGGGGGGGGGAGGACCAAAGACTACCTGCGAAGGACATTCATTAGGAAAAGCTTATTTTTTATGCTGACTAAAGTTTATCTCTTAAAGTGGTGCAAAATTGGGTAAAATTTTTTTCTCAAGGACTCTCTACGATTGATGATGAAGTCCGATCTGGTCGTCCTGTTCGGATTGCAAACAGACTCATCCATACAGCGAGTGGAGGAGATGACTAGAGATTACAGACGAGTAACGGTTGATTCTGTAACAGCTGAAATAGGGTGACAATGTGAATGCTGATTCATACTGTAAAGTTCTATCGATGCTTCATGATACATTTTCAAGAAAACGTCCAGGCCTGCTGACTTGAGGAGTACTGGCTACTGCTCCTTCACGACAGTGCTAGACCATATATGGCTCGGTTAACTCAGGAGAAAATTAACCATCTAGGAAGGGAACTTCTGGAAGAACCTATCCAACCATAATCCCTAGTAATGTAATTAAACACCCATTGATTGAATACCATATTTGTTTAAATGAAAATGACACTTAATTTGCCATAGTGCTATTTTGTTAAGAGGGGGGAGGGTGTGCTGACCCTGCTTAGCATGGTCTCCACGCCCATAGAAAATGAAAATCCGTGCAACAAATGACCACACAGGATACTTAGGGTGCTGGTAAATGACGGAAAACCCGAGGTTGACTCGTGGTCAGCTGCGAACCAGTAGCCAAGGAAAATTGTCATATCTGAAGATGCAGTTTTAATGTTGAGCAAACGACTAGTGTTGTGGTATTGTGGAAGTGAACCGTGATGACTGTGTCTGAAAAATTTTCATATCTGAAGATGTAGTTTTAATGTTGAGCAAACGACTAGTGTTGTCGTATTGTGGAAGTGAACCGTGATGACTGTGTCTGAAAAATTGTCATATCTGAAGATGTAGTTTTAATGTTGAGCAAACGACTATTGTTGTCTTATTGTGGAAGCCAACTGTAATGACTGTGTCTGAAAAATTGTCATATCTGAAGATGTAGTTCTAATGTTGAGCAAACGACTAGTGTTGTCATATTGTGGAAGCCAACCGTGATGACTGTGTCTGAAACATTGTCGGAGTATTGTGGAGGAATCAGACGAAATAAAACTGATAGAATGTATTTAAGAAACTGAGAACAGTGTTGTGTTGTAAATCCTAGACAGTAAAAGCCGTGCCAGTAGCAATGTGCAAGCAACAAAGTAGATGTGTGAAGTAGCTGTTTATCAGTTAAACAACAAGTTGCCATCTCTGCAGTGAAGGCTGGTTGCAACGGATCTCCGGCACTTTCTATCTCTTGTCCTGGTTATAACTCAGAGACTGTTGTTCAACTGATTCTTGATGTTATCCTCCCATTTGTTACCCCGTCTACCTCTTGCGTGCTTGTCAGCATATCTTTCCTTTAGTGTTTTTTAAAAAAAAGAGTATTAGTAGTAATTTAAACAACAATATCCTGTTCAACCCATCAGGATTATAACCGGGCAATTTCTTTTTCTATTACAGTAATGTATATTTATGTCTATTATTCAATACTGCATAGCTTATGTATTCATTATTGGCAGCAAACAATGAGGGTGTCCCCAGTGCTGTGATGTTTATTCTTAATTCAATATTGTCCACGTTAAGCTATTCACATTCCAAATATGCACCACAATACAGTGATCACAACAATAAGCGGTCATGTAACCTGAAGGTAAGGGCAGATGTGAAGCATCCTTTACATCTCTAGCTATGGAGACTTCAATGTGCGTGGAGTTACCTTTATCTTTGTTCCAGGGTATGCGGGTGTTGTTGGCAATGAAACAGCCGACAGATTTGCCGGCTCTGCAGCAGTTACAGAGGGCCGGCCCATGGATCATTAGGACACTGTTAACCCCATTAGATAGGTAGGACGGTCGCAGGATTTTAAGAGTAGCACATCCACATCTTTGCTAAGAGTGCAAGAATTGGGAGTAAAGATTGGCACAGCCAGGCGGGACGCTGATGTATATGCTGAAGGGGAATCTGAGCACCTATGTATATGTCCGGAGTACTCTCAAGATAACCCAAATAATAACTCATAACTCAGGGACTAAGGTTTCAAAAGGTGAAAATCATGGCTGGACAGGGCTGAGGTTGATATGAGGCAAATAATCTGGTAGCGTATTTCCAACTTTACAGCAAAGGGGTCACCCCACAGTTGCTCTGTTGCTAGGCCAACAAAAACCACACACAAAAATTGATACAGACTGCAGTCTGAGAAATTCCAACAGTACATGTGCCCATTTAATGCATAAGGTCACCACCAGACGTGCCATTACAAACAATCTGACACTAGAAATGCAGTTAATTAAAGCAGCAGTTACAGCAGATCAGTAGTTGCACATGGAATTATCAGCATAAGGCGCCATCAGTTCTCCAAAACAGCCCACTTACCATTTTGCTGAATCTGCAGTTTACAACACAAACCCCACTGGGACCAGTCAAAAAGCATTCCAAATGAAATCCGCAGTTCAGAGTGTTGCACCATGCACTCAAAACTCATAGCTAGGTGATGAAACTAAAAAAATAAAATCCAATTTGATGAAGTCAATCTTCTCGAATTTTAAACGCAAATTTTGTGTACAGATGTTACAAATGAGATATGTAAAACAAGTCTTTTCTTGTTTGCATCTCTACTCAGTCACAATTTCTGGGAAAAAAAATCAGAATCAATGAAAATATCTGTGGAAAGTTTAATAGAATCACTTGAAGCAAAACAATCACAATACCAAGTCAACGAAATAAATCCAGTTTTTTAAAGATGTCATAAAAATATATCACACTTTACTGCAACAAAACACACTTTATTGACCAAATACAACTTGTTCTTCTTTGTCCTGTCTACCCTGAGGTGAAAGAGTATACTACAAATTTATTTTACTTTGGAAACAGCCGAAAAATATATATATATATTATAAATTATATATAATATTTTTTTGTAAAAGTTAAAAAAAAACACCTATTTCCATAGCCTAATGGGTTCATTTCTGTTCTATTCTACCTACCTAATCAGACATAGCCTAAATTAAATAAAACGAGAGATCACAAAAATCAAGTCTTAGACCCATTTGGAAAAGAAAAAGATAATGAGACAAACCAGTCAAACAGTAATCTAATTCTTTTAAAAATGTACCACTCCAGGAGGTGGAATCACACACCCGATCTGGGCAGTTATGGTGATAAAGATGGGGAAACTGACACAGATTAAAAAATATAAAGGGAAAGAGGAGCTTTCATACACAAGGAAATTTGAGGAATTCAATGAAAATTAAATTTAATTCTAAACACAAATGTGGATCTGGAGGGGGCACAACAAGTTACAGTGGACCATAAGGTGGTGAAAACAACACCATTTGCTTAATAAGCTGATGGGGTTAAACAAGAATATTGTAACGTCTAATTTGAGAATGGCAGTGGAGGCAGTCACTGCTGTCTTGAGAATGGAGGTGGATTCAGTCACCGCTGTCTTCCACTCCTTTGAGAATGGAGGTGGAGGCAGTCACTGCTGTCTTCCACTGGTTTGAGAATGCAGGTGGAGGCGGTCACTGCTGTCTTGAGAAAGGAGGTGGAGGCGGTCACTGCTGCCTTCCACTGGTTTGAGAATGGAGGTGGAGGCAGTCACTGCTGCCTTCCACTGGTTTGAGAATGGAGGTGGAGGCAGTCACTGCTGCCTTCCACTGGTTTGAGAATGGAGGTGGAGGCAGTCACTGCTGCCTTCCACTGGTTTGAGAATGGAGGTGGAGACAGTCACTGCTGCCTTCCACTGGTTTGAGAATGGAGGTGGAGGCAGTCACTGCTGCCTTCCACTTGTTTGAGAATCAGCTGTGCACGCATGTCGTGACTGTAAGCGACTCACAGTTTGCTGAGAAAGGTGGAGACAGGCATGCTCCGTGCTGCTAGCATTTATTCGGTGTGTTGGGAAATGAGCAAGCAGATAGACTGGCCAGTTCTGAACTACTTGGAAGTGAACTGATGTATGACAAGCTAGATGTTGTGAGGGCCCTTTGGGAGCGAGTGAACAGTGAGGAGGCACAAACAGATCATTGCAGTCTCAGGAGAATGGCGCTGCAGGGAGTTACTAGGGGATCTGGCCAACACTCAGCACTCAAGGGAAAAGCAAGACAGATGTACAATAAGACAGTTACTGGTGCTCCTGAAGATGTAGGATGAAGCGTTTATGGGAGTGTCCCAAGTGCTATAATGTTGATTCTTAATTCAACACCAGGGTAGGAAAAAAGGGTCCTTTACATTATTTATTTAGCCGTGTCATCCACAGTTCACACAAATAAAACAGCACAATAAAAAATTTAAAAAAATGGAATATTGAGCCGTCCATTTATCACAGACAATCGGCACTACAACAAAGCCACAGACAACAGTGCACACAGGAAATAACAACAATGCATAGGAAACCACAGTTATAAAGGTACTGTATTTAACCATTCCATAGGGAGAACAGTGGGGGGAAAAAAGTAATAAATTTTTTTTTTTTTTTTACCTATGTCACTAATAAAATTTTTAAAAATGTATTTAACTATAGTTTTTTTAATATTTCTTTCGAGGAATATACATCGAGTTATGAAAGGGGTGATCAATAAGCACGAACAGAGTGAAGCATTAAATAGGAATACTTTCCAGGGGGGCTAAACAAACACAACAATATGTGGATCCAGTGACTCATGTCAGGACTCCATGACCTGAGGGGTATCAGAAAAACTGACACCAACTTGGTTTAAAAAAAAAAAAAGCCCTCTTGGCTTAAACTCCCCTAAATGCTACTGTTAATTAATGTATCCATATCCTGACTTTGTAAATGTTTGCGCAGGTGCAAAAACAGCCATTAGCATTTTATTTTGAATCTCATAAACAGGTCACTGTAGGCAAGTCGGAAAAGTGACATTTAGGGGGAAATGGACCCAAACAGAAGTGTGTTTTTTTTTTTTGCTTCTCGGGGTGAAAGGGTTAATAATTATAAATAAGTAAGAAAGCACTGCAATAAACAGTCAAGACAGACCAGTAATAAGCAAAGAAGATGAAGCAGCAATAAACAAGAATGAAATGACAGCAGTACAGCTTACAGAAACTGAGCATAACAGATGAATGTTTGGTTACAACTATCAATACAGCCTTCTGGACAGATCCACAGATCTCCTCAACAGTTCCACAAGCCTAAAATGATCAGTCACACCCGCTCTGTGTTGAATAATCAAATGTCTTGTACCTATAAGTGAAATGTTTATGTCTGGCAGCGTCACATTGTGTTTCCATCTCTTGGACAGGGGTAATGAGTCCTGCATGTTATAATAACTGTCTTTGCAGTATGAGGCCACAATAGATATAATAACTAACCACAATAAATATTTACAGGAAACACTGATTAATCCTGAGTTCAAATCTCCAGTGAGGTTGGATGTTTCATATCCATATGAAGTGCATAGGGTTCAAAGTGAAAGTGTATGGATGTGACTTGGTGAGACAAACATCTAGTTTCAGAATGGAGGTGGAGGCAGTCAGTGCAGCTTTCAGCTGGCTTAAGAACCAGCTCCACACACATCATGATTGTTACTGACTCGCAGGATAGATTGAGAAAGGTGAGGACACATATGTTCTGTGCAGTGGTAGTTAGCGTTCAATGAATATTTTCTCCAGGCATGCCAGTGTGTTAGGAAATGAACAGGCAAATAGACTGGCTGGTTCTGCACCACTTGGGGTTACACTGATGATGCATGATAAGCTAGATGTTGTAAAGGCCTTCAGAAGCGAGTAAACAGTGCAGAGGCACAAACAGATCATCACAGTCTGACCAAACTCAACACTTGGGGGAGGAACACCACAGACTGAGACTTACTGGTACCAACAGACTCGGAACTTTGTGCTTGCTGCTGAAGATGGGAACAGAGCACTTATGGGAATGTCCCAAATGCTATAATGTCAGTTTTAACCCATGTCCTTGTGACTCCAAGACTCACCCAGCTTCATAAAATGGGTCCTCACAAATGTGCTGGAAGGTAAAGTGGTTCATGTCATTAGGACACATATTGGTTAGTTGCGTATCCTTTACAGGACATTGCAGAACCAACCCCAACAGCCCCTGGCTGTGTGGTTTTTCTAGGCAAATTTACGTCCAGTAGTTTGCCACTGCTTTCTGGACGGTCGGCTTTCTTGATACCACTGTCGAAACCAACGCAAGGTGCATGGCCCGCAGCTGGGATCAAACCCGGCATCCCAGCATCACGAAGTGTTCGCATCGACTTAGCCACAGAGCTGACAGGACACATATTAGCTGTTGAAAATATGGATCTGACACCATACTGCGTATGTCATGACCAAATGGAAATGAATCATACACAGGAAAAAAGAGATATAAATATGAAAGAAACTATAAAGCAATAAATACATAAGAAAGAAGAGATATAAATATGAAAGAAACTATAAAGCAATAAATACATAAGAAAGAAGAGACATAAATATGAAAGAAACTATAAAGCAATAAATACATAAGAAAGAAGAGATATAAACATATAAAAGAAAGTTTGAAACAATAAATACATAGGAAAGAAGATACATAAACATGAAAGAAACTATGAAGCAATAAATACAGTGGAATTTTTGAAGAAAAAAACACACACACTGATAAATACACGATTAATTTAAAAAAAAAAATATAAGGGAAATGACAGTAATACGTGCCAAAGTGTTTTTATATTATGTAAGCCCTGGGTACATCAAGAAAAATGACGTAACATATCCATAAATATAATGTAACATATATCTGTGTTAGTAAAGGATCAACAAAAACTGATTTGGTTCAAATCTGTGTCGCATGAAACACTAAAAGAATATTAAATACATAAAATAATATTAAAAAACAACAACAACACAACAGATAATGAAGAGATCAGCCACATAATGTAAACATCTGACAAGAGTCACGTGGTAGTGCTAATATAAACAATGCATCACCTACAAATGAAGTCTGTTTCAAAAAACAAACATGGTCAACATACAAAACAAAGCATCATCTACAGATGAAGTCTGTTTCAAAAACAAACATGGTCAACATACAAAGTCTTCAATAAAGTAATTACAAGAAGAATTATAAATTTGGCAGCTACATTAAAAATATAAAATACTGTTAAAGTATTTTAATACTTATTTTCTGAACTTTATTTTATAACAAATTACATGCATAATATAATATCATATTATAGATTGAACAGATGATAATAAATAATTTCATTAAACACCTTTCTCGTCTACTTTGAAGGGCAGAAGGACTTTACAGTCCTTTATATTTTGCATAATCCAAAAAAAATTATAAACACATGATTCTTTAACTCTCTCGCCCCAGAAGCACTGAAAAAATTGGGACAGGATCCCACTGGAATAAGAATTTTTTTTTTTTAAACACAGGTCACTAACAGATTTGTGAAGAATTTAAGATCTGTAAAGATTTTTGAAGAATTTATGATCTAGGACAATTTGTGAAGAATTTATGATTTGTAAAGAATTAATCAATTTACAGATATTTTTTATTCTCCAAAATTTACAAAGATATAGGAAAGCAGTAATCAAACATGAACAGGGTAACACAATAAATGGAATGCATTCCCTGGGACATCCACACACAAAAAAAAAAACATATGTATCAGGTCACTCATGTCATGACCCAGTGACCTATATAAATGAGGCTTACAGAAAATGTGACATCAACTTGGTTTTTATAAAAACAAACAGGTCCCTTTTGGTAAGTCGAAAAAATGACATTTAAGGGGATTTGAACCTTCTGGAAGTGTCAGTTTTGCATCTTCTCAGGGGAAAAAGAGTTGATACTAAACTGCGGTAAAAACACAATTTCTATTCTTCCCCCCCCCCCCCCCCCCCCCCCCGCCCAAAATGGGTCCCAGAACCCATAATGGTAGGTAAGCAGTTGACCCATTGATCTACCATGGAGTGAAAACCAAGCTTAAAATGACACACATATTTCATGTTCTTATATACGACTCTTCAAGCATCACAACAGCATCCAACCCTCTGGAGAAAAACACATAAGTAACAACTTTTAAAGCACATCAAGATTAACCCTTCCTTGGTAAAAATCTTAAAAAATGACCTTTTGACAAATTTAATTAAAAAAAAATAAACAACAACATATTTACCCGTAACTCTACTAGACCGCTGTACATATTTTTCAGTAATTTCCAAATCTGCCGCTATACCTTTTTTTCAGTACTTTGCGTAGTATGTGAAAAAAATGCGTCACAATCTAAAAATAACCAACCGATCGTGGTCAAACCTCAGGGTTAGCCATTGCAAATGTCCGCTCCTATGTGTTTGAATTGACTTTGTGTGGTTTAACGTGAAAAAAATATGAAAATTCACAATAAAATGAGCGCTGACGAACCAAGCATTTCAAAAGGAAAGCGAAGTAGGTCTAGGATTTTCACAGTCTAACATGTGATCGATACTGTAGTTGATTTAGTCTATGAGGAGTCAGAATTTCATCAAGAATGTGTCCCCAGTTCAAGTGACACAGTCAGTGAGAGCTTGAGTGATGAGGAGAATCGTGAACTTTATAGATCTAGAACTAGATCGATAGCAAGAGAAGGGAAGAATGTCCCTCAAACAGCTGAAAAGGGGGGATGGATCGAGATGGGGACGAAGGTTGGACAAGAAATTTTGTTATCACCAAATACAGATCTGAATATCAACGAGGATGGAAAAGGCCAGTGAACATTCCTAGATCTATCACAAAGGAGAATGAACCAACTGACTTTTTATCCTTGTTTTTGGATGATGACATCAGCCCACCGCCACCCACAAAAGGAACCCTACCCTCAGTGGATGACCCCTGGCAATAATTTTCCAGACATTCCCCCACGGACATGGTCTAATCACATCTGTGTTATGTGCATGGAAATGGACTCCAGGTACAACAAGCAAAATTCTGGAATGTCTTACAAAGACAATCCATGCAAGAGGGTGAAGAGCAACATCTGGTGCTCACTTTGCCAGAAGTACCTCTATGTGAAACAAGGCTCATCCTGTTGGGTGGATGTGCACACAAAGTTGGAATATTGGCGCTAGATGAATATTGACGATAGGTTATTTTCTTCAGTGTCTCCAAGTTTCATCTTATTCTAACCACTTGTTTGCATGTAACTAATATTGTTCTATATCATGTTGGTTTTTTCCCCTTTAATGCCCAGGAGCTCAGGTATAGGAGACAGTTAGGTTCAGGGCCTCAGGTTGGGTAGAGCAAAGAAACTACAGAAAGAAAAAAAAATGTGGAGATTATGAACAACGGATCAACATCATGGCACATTGGTGTAACTCATAAGTGCTCGGTTTTTTTTCTAACTCAAGTCTCAGTCCATAGAAGCTCAGCACAGTGCACAGGCTCTGTAGCACTAGTGAGGTTCCTGAAATACTTTATGTAGATTTTTAACTCCACATTTTGACTGGACAGCGCCGTTAGGCTACTCTTTTCAATTTCTAACTGCCAAGGGATTTTTTTTACGTGCGCAACAATGCACATGGGCGTCCGATCTCACTACCCAGAGACTAGGGGGGATTCCTAGAAGTCCAAGTCCTTGTGAAAAACCTCTAGCCCTTACCGGGGATTGAACCCAAAACCTCTAGCACTAGATGCAGAGACCATGCAGCCCCCTAAAAAATTACTGTGGTCTTGACCATATTTAATAACAATTTTGAAGGGTTGAACAACCAGTACAGGTACCATGGAGTGGCTGCTGCATCGGAGGATTTAGCATCTATGGGAATGCCCAGTGTACAGTGACGCTGACTGTGATAACATAACACAGTATATTCTAACAACAAAACAAGATCGATGAACAGCTGTAGGGAAAGTCTTTAAGTTTTCACAACCATGAAATTAGAATCACCAAGTTTACAATAACATTATCAGTCAACATCAACATTACAATATTTTTCTATGAACAAGGTAGACCCACTCCCTGCTCAACAAGCATGTTGTGGGAGTCAACTAAATGGGATTTTCATCAAAGTTAGAGTGCAATTAACTGCACACAAATAAGCCAGTAAAACAGATGTGCACACAAAACTCAGGCTCTGGCTCTCTGCTTCTCCTCATGACATACTTCACGACATGCCTTGGCTGGCAGCTGGTCTAGGAGGAAAGCTCTGACAGGCGAACTGATGGATGGAGCACTGCTCTTCTGATTCGGCAGATCCTACAGCCTGCTTTGTTCCAAACATACTGGTATTACCTTTCCTTTGGAGTAAACAAGAGAGGTTGAGAGAGGGATCATGATGCATGGGCAACATATGGTCTCTGCAATACTGCCCAGGCTTGGTGCTATGAAGAGGATATAAAAAGGTGATGGGCTGTGAATCCCATGCCTCCTCTTAGCGAAATATAACACTATTGTCCGGAAAGACGTCAATCAAGTGACAAGATTCTCTGGGTACACTTATCTGGTTGAGGTCTTGACAAGTAAGTAAAGAAGTAAACAAAGTAAAAGACCCTTTTCCACACCTTCATGCCTATTGGGCATATAGAGCTAGACCTATATTTTATAGACCAATCAGAACTTGGTGAGTGATGTGGTCAGTACCACGCCGGCCAACTTTTCTTCCCAGGACTTGCACCTGGTACCCACTCAAGGCTGGGTCGACCTGGGAGCCAAGGTAATTATTTAAAAAGTTCCAGCTTCATCAGGTCCCAAAACCCACAACCTTCCGATCCGCACGTGAGCGTCTAGCTGTTACACCAGGTCGACTCCCCAGTCTTGACTAGTAAACGCAATTAAAAACAACTATAGGATATAAATAAAAAAAAAGTGTATTGCACCTGAACCAACAAACATTGCTGTGTAAAGGAAAAAATGAAAGTTGACAGGGGGGGTTGGAGAGGGGTGGGGGTTTAAATCTACTTTTCCTTCACAAGAAACTTAAATGACACTGTTTTTGTCAGTTTCAAAGGTCAGACCCTTTAACCCGTATTTGTTGAGAGAGAAAAAAAAAAAGAAAAAGAAAAAGAAGAACCTTTTCCGAAATTTTGTTAAAAAGAAACAGTTATAATCCTCTGAAACCCTACCTAAGAAACTACAGCAAGTGAACAAACAAATTTGTTCTTTTTCAAAGGGTTCAGAATAGGGCATGAAGGCCTGTCTAACATTCTGCTCTTCTACTTCATTCCTTTCACATTTCATTTCATTCACACATCTTTTTATAAAAGTTACCTTTTTCATGCCAGAATAAGTGGGTGTCCATGGAAATGAAAGAGTTGATAGGTTGGCTAGATCAGCTATCAATTTTGACAGTCAACCTATGGATCATGCTGATGCCCTCCGAGAAATGGGAAGGGTGGAGGACTTTAGGGGCATTGAATCCACATCACTCGCCAGAATGACAGACTTGGGAGTTAAGATCGGCATAGCAAAATTTGAGACGTACACCAGGCACATCAGCAGACTTGTTTATCAAAACAGAACTGGTACCATTTGCCACCAGATGCTGGAGTTCATACTGAAGGAAGGATCTGAGCACTGATGGACAAGTCTAGAGTGCAATCATGATAACTCAACTAACTAACCTATTTTTTAATAAGAAGTAGAAGAAGTGTAGAGTCTTGGCCAGTGTTTATAAAAATCCAAGAAATTGAAACCTGTGACCACCAAGCAGACAGGCAAGCATGATGGCCACTGAAATCGTGGCTGTCATGTCACTAAAACAAATTACAACAGTCACTTTTTCGCAAAAAGGTATTAATATGAATTCTTTCTTTACAATAAATTCCTAAATACATACCCACTTGGTGGGTGATGTGGCCAGCATTACGAAAGCCACCTTTACTTCTCTGGTACCCAAAGGTAATTTAAAAACAAAAAAAAATCTGGCTTCTTTTTGGATCCGAACCCATGACCTTCAGATCCGCAGGCGAGCATCTAGCCGCTACACAATGGGAGCCCCCATAGCATGGAGTGAAGTTGGAAAAATATAGTGTCCACTTTGAGACATGACACTCTTATTAACACAACACTAAAGGGACAATTTGAGTCAAACAAGAAAAACAAAATAAAGAAGCAAAAAGTAGCCAATCATACAAGTGGAAATATAGGTACATTTTTTTGGGTAGGATGGGAAGGGGGGGGGGTGTGAAGGGAGGGGGTGTTGTTGTTGCTCCCTATTTATACATTTTAACTATCTGCTAACTATATTACCAGTTATACATTTAACTATCTGCTTTTTTACCAGTTTTACATTTTAACTATATCCTAATTTACCCTTTATGAAGAGATGTTTTTGAAAACAATAAAAATAAATAATCCTTAACCTCTAATAAATTAAATCAAAGAAAGACCCCCCCCCCCCCCCTCCTTTAAAAAAACCAAAAAACCTTATGATATTTAAGTGTCAATTAATATAGATATATTTAAAACAAAACAACAAACATCAAATAATTTCTTCATGTAATCATGTTACTCCCAAAACTTTAAATTGCCTCACAAATATATTTGATATGTAGTATAAAAACACGACTAATTGGCAATGAGTAAATTAGACAATCAGTGCAAGAACTCTTCTTCTTCAGCATTCCGAGCCCGTGAGGTCAAGCACTCTCGTCCAATAAATATACCTGACTCTGAAAACCTATCTGAAAATCAAATACAGATACTCAAACATCATCAAAAATAATACTGTTGTCGTCAAGAATCTGTGCGGCCATCTCTCCACACTTGCCCTTCTCCTCCCTGATGTTGAGCAACAGGGGACCCAGCCGCTTGCTCAGAGATCCCTTCATGGATACGGTGTCAGGGTAGTTCCGCATGAAGTTTTCCAACAGATGCAGCATTTGTGTTCGTAGCTGTAAATGGAATGTGAATGTTACAGCAAATCTAAAGAGGCTGAAGACAATGATATGCTAAAATGTTAAAGTATTCACAATAAAATGTTAATAATAAGAGCAAATCTAAAGAGGCTGAAGACAATGATATGCTAAAATGTTAAAATACTCACAATAAAATGTTAATAATAAGAGCAAATCTAAAGAGGCTGAAGACAATGATATGCTAAAATATTCAAAACAATGTTTTCCCGTAATGAATTTAAATAATGCGGATACAAACAATACATTGCACAATTTATTGCCAGGCATGTTTCGCTGTATGTCATCAGGTGTGTTACTACAGAGTTACATCAACTTAAAAAAAAAACACAATCACCGAAGCTTTAACAATAAAAATCAACAACTCCCTCCTTTGTAAGCAGACGGCTTTATCGTAAATTTGAAGTTACCCTGGTAAGTCACGTGACTATAGTAAGCTTCCAGCGGCCTTGAAACAGACACAATGTATCGGAAAAAACTATTCAAATTTCAGTTGAATTTATTCAGTTTTGTACTTTATTTTATGTTGATGTAACTCTGTAGTAACGCAGCTGATGAGATACAGCGAAATATGCCTGGCAATAAATTGTGCAATGTATTGTTTGTTTCCGCACTATTTAGATATGCTAAAATGTTTATGCATTAAAAATAAAATGTTCATAATTATATAGCAAAGTAAAGGTTCTTTTTCCAGGCCTTTTAGGCATATTGGGATTATAGGGCTAAACTTATTTTTTTATAAAACAATCGGCACTTGCTGGGTGATGTGGTTAGCAACATGCCGGCCACATTTACTTCCCAGGACTATAGCTGGTACTCTCTCAAGGCTGGGTCGACCAGGGTTAATAATAATATTAAATGCTAATATCATCATCAATATCAAATAGCAGGTCCTTTGCAGAACATCGTTCTCATCAGAGACTGCCTGAAAGAAACTCAGTCTCTTGCTAACTTTCCCACTTCATGTACTTTCATTTTCATATTCAAGGAGTCACCTGTGCCCATCTTCGTTGCTATTATTTGTTTCAAGTCCACCACGGCAATTCATGTGACCAAAATATTTCAGCTTCCTAGACAGGATGCTGTTTATTAGCCAATCTTCCTTGATGTTCAGATCTTTTAAAATGTCAGTATTCCTTCTTTTCTTTGTCCATGGTATTCTGAGAATCTTTCAGCTCAAAATTCCCTAACTTCTTTCTTAGTTAGTTGCGTATCCTTTACAGGACGTTGCAGAACCAACTCTAACAACCTCTGGCTGTTGTGTGGTTTCTCTAGGCAAGTTACATCCAGTAGTTTGCCATTGTTTTCTGGACGGTCGGCTTTCTTAATACCACTGTCGAAACCAACGCAAGGCGCATTGCCCGCAGCTGGGATCGAACCTGGCATCCCGGCATTACGAAGCAAAGCGTTCGCATCGACTTAGCCACAGAGCCGACAACTTCTTTCTTAAGGATTGTGAAATAGTCCAAGACTCATATCTGTGAGTTGTGACAGAAAAGATGCATGCTCTCAAAAAAAATGTTTTTATATTCATGTTAAAATGTTTTCTCCCTGTGTGGGTTGGGGGTCCCATTGTGGGGAAAAACAAGAATAGACATACTGCCTCCCCAACAAGCATGTTGTAGGAGTCGACTAATTGGGGGTTTCCTTCGAAGTCAGAGTGCATCTGAGAAGCAAGGAACCAACAAGCTGCATACAAACAAGATAGATCTGTAAAATGGATGTGCATGCAACATTCAGGTTCTGGATCAAGACCAATGTCCAGAGGTGGATGAACAACCAGAACTTTCTGCCAGAGTTTACAGCCAGTGAACGTAAAGAAGATGCTAGATTCAAGTTTAATAATAATATATGACTGACAATCTTAATATAAATTTAATAATATTTTACTGACAAACTCAATATAAATTTATGACAAATGCTAATATATACAGCATTTTTAGCAACACTGTGTTAACATGGACATCAATAGCAAAATAAAAAATACAATTGAAACAACAGAAACGAAATGTCTATGATGAATCCTACATGTAACTAGAAGAGATAAGATCAGAAATAATGATAACAGGAAACAAGCTAGAATGGAACCAGTACTAAACTACTACAAGAGACAACAAATCAAATTGGTCGGACATGTATCAAGACTATCATCAGATGCCTCTTTAAACAAAATTAAAAAAAAAGACTATGAAAGGCAGAACAAGACTGGAGAGAAGAAGAATATATTCAGGTGAAAATATTAATATATTCGGACAGCTGAACATTCAAATGGCCAAACTGGGTTGAGGAGCCTTTTGAGGTTACAGTGACTTGTTGGATAAAAAAGGAAAAGGGGGGGGGGGGGGGGGGGGGGGGGGGGGAAAGGAGGAGTTATATTGACATAAAAGCCTTATTCGTTTCGTTCACTATCCTGTTGTGCCATTCTATGTCACATAGGACTAGCAGTCTATTCCTCCACTGCGTTCTATTTAGTGTAATCCGTTCAATATCAGGCATGAAATGCGACCTGGAACCACACACTGAAATTTTCCTCAAAATAGCAGCTCTTTCAGTCACTGAGACATTTCAGGCTGTAACCTTAGAGGGGGAGAACTACAGCTATAGGGTAACTGGCGTTATGCTGACCACGTCACTCACCAAGTTCCGACTGGTCTACAAAATATAGGTCTAGCCCTATGTGCCTTACATGCGTGAAAGGGGGGGGGGGAATGGTCCCTTATGTAATTGTTCAATAACAGTGTGGTCTGTCTCTTTCCTCTTCAAAAGTAATCTACTTGCCAATTTTTTTATTTTTTTTTATAAAAGTCATTTCCCCATCTGGATCTATGCTATTAAGCCTTCCAGACCTAAGAGTTAAAACATTCCAGAACTAAGAGTTCAAACATTCCAGAACTAAGAGTTCAAACATTCCAGAGCTAAGAGTTCAAACAGTTATTGTTATATAGCAGTCAGACTGCTTCTGTTCTTAGAAAACCATGGACAAGAAGAAGAAGAAACACAACCCTACATGATCTGAGCATCAAGGAGAATTGGCTCATAAACAGCACCCTGTCCCAAAAGCTAAGGTATTCTAGCTACGCTGAACGTCATGGTGGTCAACAGAGAATGGCAATGGAAGGCGGTTTCCTGAAAAAGAGGCAGAGGCCGAGGCAGACCTCTGCGGATGCGGATACAAGACACTGAAGATGCATTGGCTATGGAAGCACATAGGGCTGGAGAAATGGCTAGTGAAAGAGAGAGGTGTGTCATGTTGAAACAATGTTCTGTTTAAAAAAAAAACATGCGGACTGATTATAGTCAGACTGTTACTGGTACAAGTGAAAGTGGAACTTTACACTAGCTGCTGAAGATGGGGACAGAGTGCTTAGGGGAATATCCTGAGCGCTGTAATATATGATTTTAACTCAACTAGTTATTACTACAATATTTATTTGAAAATTACTAACTGGGTCATCCCTGGTTAGATCTCGGAGGAATTCCTCAAATATTCCAATGAGGGCCTCCACATCATTTGTGTAAAGCAGGTCAGCTGTGTCTGGGTTGTCAAACAAGTGTGAGAGAAGCAAGACCACAGAGTTCAGCTTGGGTTCCATGCTCGACTCCAGCAACTTTGTTGGGTCATCTGATGAAAAAGGTTACTTGTATATGGTAAACAGAACAACAGTTTAACATCTAAACAGAACAGTTCAACATGTCAATACGGATGAAGGAGAGACGTTAAAACAAGGTAAAAAGTTTAAATACCTGGGCAGTGTTAGTTAGTTAGTCGACAGATTATCCTCATTACACTTGAACCACTCAGTCCATAAGTGCTCGGATTCCCTCCTCAGTAAATCCTGCAGCATGTAGCAGCTAATGACACCAGTTCTGTATTCATTTATTCTTCTTCTTTCTTCAGTCTGACCATGGTTGCAGATTCACAATTCTCAGTTGGTTCAAGCAAACGTCTTAACTCTCTCAGAGCATTCAGTACATCAGCCTGGTCCATGGCTAGTCTGGTTTTCACAGTAGCCTTACCTGCAAGTCTATCAGCTTGCTCATTTCCTTGCACCCCCACATGTCCTGGCACGAAAATGAAACTAATCCTTGTCAGCTGTGAACGCTGTAGAGCCACCAACCCCTGCCTTCTGACCCAGCCCTTCTCTGCCTTCCTGAGCATAATCATTGAGTCACTCACAGGGGAAGCATGCCTCAGTGAAAATCTGTGTCTCTAACAATGTCACAGAGAATCGAGGATTCGACAGAAATATAGAAAACAGAATACACACAGCCAATAACATAACTCTTTCGGTGCCATAGTTTTGTATGAAATTTAGTATCTTTTCAATTAAATCTTGCTGTGTCGCAGGGATGAAAAATGACCAAAAGATACCCTGTGGCTGCCACATTTATTTAGTATTCACTGACTAATAAGAAAGAGACCAACACTGTTCTTTGGCCACATAATGAGAAGAGAGACGTCGGAGAACATTGTGACAACTGGAAAGATCAGTGGAAAGAGGGGTAGAGGCAGACCAAGAGAGATGATGTTGGATGGGCTGAAACGATGGCATGGAGGGTTATCATCATGAGAGCTGTTCCAGGCAACCAGGGATCGTGATCTGTGGAGACGCATGAGCGCCTATGCCAGTTCACATGATGATGATTCACTGACTACAACTTGCTAGGCATAAAATGCCCCTATTGGCACAATGGCTAAGACAAACCCCCCCCCCCCCCCCTTTCTCCTCCCCAGTGTAGGCACTGCTTTCCCAGAAAGAAATTGCAACCTATTGAGAGTATTTTGCAAAGTCAAGTCACGTCTGTTCTGTACAACAATTGATGAATGAAAGTGACATTAAGGGAAGTTCAAGAATTGCCTCATCCAGTAGGGGCCTGCATGTGCCACAAGTGCAGCCAGACCATCATCCAAGCTAAGGCACACCAACCAAAGAATGAATCAGTCATCGGAATGTGGAATGTGAGAACATTCATGCAAACAGGCAAACTGGAAAGCATTGATTGCCCACATCAGGAAGAGACAGTCCACATTCTTTAGTCATGTAAAAGATGCTGGACAGTTTGACATCATGGCATGGAGGATCATTCATGTTAGAATTGACTGAAAGTACATGAGACAAAAGTTGTGGATAGACATGACTACCAAAGTCACACGGCATGAATTTTAAGAAGACTGCAACTTAAATGCAAGAAGATATATGAAGTGATGTTTTGGACATGTGGGGAATAGTTGGTAACACATCATTTGCTGTTTCAGATTGAAAGAGTTAACTTACCAAATCGTGCCACTTTTAAGGCATTGAAATATCAATAAGCTCACACAGAAAAAAGCCACTGATAAAATCAGGAGCATTATATTACTGCAAATGTAAAACAGGCCTGCGTGCCCATTTTGTGACCCTTTGAAAAAAAAAAAGTTTGTTTTTTCATTCTTTTGTCTTTTAGTTCCTAACGGTGGACAGGCTCAATCTGTCTTTAATTATCACTGCTAGTGTTTTCCTGGTCTCTCTATCACTCTCTCTTTCTCACTCTCTCTCTTACACTGTAAGTACCTGAACAGGCAACAACAACAACAGACTTCACTCTCTCTTTCTCACTCTCTCTCTAACACTGTAAGTACCTGAACAGGCAACAACAACAACAGACT
Source organism: Candidula unifasciata (assembly GCA_905116865.2). Classification (NCBI taxonomy): domain Eukaryota; kingdom Metazoa; phylum Mollusca; class Gastropoda; order Stylommatophora; family Geomitridae; genus Candidula; species Candidula unifasciata. Next base: position 152,024 of record CAJHNH020005891.1, on the reverse strand, counting down.
TCACTCTCTCTTTCTCACTCTCTCTCTAACACTGTAAGTACCTGAACAGGCAACAACAACAACATACTTCACTCTCTCTTTCTCACTCTCTCTCTAACACTGTAAGTACCTGAACAGGCAACAACAACAACATACTTCACTCTCTTTCTCACTCTCTCTCTAAAACTGTAAGTACCTGAACAGGCAACAACAACAACAGACTTCACTCTCTCTTTCTCACTCTCTCTCTCTAACACTGTAAGTACCTGAACAGGCAACAACAACAACAGACTTCACTCTCTCTTTCTCACTCTCTCTCTCTCTAACACTGTAAGTACCTGAACAGGCAACAACAACAACAGACTTCACTCTCTCTTTCTCACTCTCTCTCTAACACTGTAAGTACCTGAACAGGCAACAACAACAACAGACTTCACTCTCTCTTTCTCACTCTCTCTCTCTAACACTGTAAGTACCTGAACAGGCAACAACAACAACAGACTTCACTCTCTCTTTCTCACTCTCTCTCTCTAACACTGTAAGTACCTGAACAGGCAACAACAACAACAGACTTCAATCTCTCTTTCTCACTCTCTCTCTCTCTAACACTGTAAGTACCCGGACAGGCAACAACAACAACAGACTTCACTCTCTCTTTCTCACTCTCTCTCTCTCTAACACTGTAAGTACCTGAACAGGCAACAACAACAACAGACTTCACTCTCTCTTTCTCACTCTCTCTCTAACACTGTAAGTACCCGAACAGGCAACAACAACAACAGACTTCAATCTCTCTTTCTCACTCTCTCTCTAACACTGTAAGTACCTGAACAGGCAACAACAACAACAGACTACTTTTTTAACATTTGGATTTGGGTTAAGGATCTCGTTGATTGCAAGGAGATATCTCTACACTTACTTCAGTCTCATCATATAAAGCAAATTAGGAGAACCTCAACACAATGCACAAACTCTGCAGCACTGGTGAGGATCCAAATATGTATATTCTAGAATAACTTACTCATAGTGTAAATACTTGTTGTTGTGAGTTAGGCTTCCAAAGTTTAAAAGGCTTAGAAGCCATACATGTTTAACTTTCAATAACTGCTAAAGGATTTTTAATATGTTGAACAGAGCATGCAAATGTTCTTGCGTTTTCTGCTATTGTCTTTGAGACAGGCAGCTGAAGTTCAACAAATGATTCATGACAATTCCTGCCCAAATGAAGTGATTTTCTATACATATGGTGCTGGGTTGAGAGGCAGACAAAGATCATAGGGGTTCATAGCAAAGAAGAATGGACAACACCTAGTGCTGCAAAGCCATGCATTTGAAATCACAATGTTTAGTTTGAGAATGGAGGTGGAGGCAGTCTCTGCTGCTTTTCGCTGGCTTGAGAATCAGCTGTACCCACATGCCGTGATTGTAACTGACACACAGAGCATGTCAAGAAAGGTAAAAACAGCATGCTTCGTGCAGAGTGGCAAGCATCACTTCAGAGGTACCGGGTACTTAGCATCCTTTCAATATTTTTTACAGGTCATCCAGTGTGTTGTGAGATCATTATGGTCTAAGGAGAATGGCATTGTGAGGAGTTACCAGGGAATCTGGCCGACGCACCCAGGGAAAGGATAAGACAGATATACAATCAGACGGTTACTGGTATCTTTGGAACTTTTCGCTTGCTGCTGAAAATAGGGACTGAGCACTAATGGGAGATTCCCCGAGTTCTGTGATGTCGATTCCTAATTAAACATTCAACATTAACCTTGACCGAAAAAGGCTAGATATCCAATCCACTTCACCAAAATGAGGGGAAAGTACGCAATTCTTTTCTGTTGTGATGTCACAGCACATGGAATAAGTGCTTATGTTCCAAGAATAAATCAAGAATCAACATCACAACACTCAGGACATTCCCAGAAATGCTCCCTTTCCATCTTCAGCAGCATGCTCCAATGTTATCACCGACAGTTTAAATGTATATCCGTCTCGACTTTCCCTTGAGTTCTGAACATAAACCAGATCCCATGGTCACTCCTTGCAACACAGTTCTCCTCAGACCTTGAAGATCTATTTGTGCCTCCACAATGTTTCATCCTTTAACAGATCTTTGTTACATCAAAGGGGTTTGATGAAGAATAAGATTTTTTTAAAGGCAAAGATAAAATTAAGATACCTCCCTGTGTGGGTTCCAGGGTCCCACTGTGAGGAAAACAAAAACAGACCCACTACTTCCCCAACAACCATGTCATAAGAGTCAACTAATTGGGGGCAGCCTTCAAAGTCTGAGTGCATCTGCCAGAGATGCAAGAAACCAACAGTCTGCAAACAAATAAGCAAGATCTGTAAAACGGATGCACATGTAAAACTCAGGTCCTAGAAAAAAGCAAAAGTCCAGGAATGGGCGAACAACTAGGTCTTTCCGTTGGGGTTTACAACGGGGAAACGCAAACAACATTAAGATGCCATGATGTATGTAGGTAATCACCATGCTTGGATAGGTAAATGAGGGCTGACTCCAGCAACGCATGCCCGTGGGCCATCTTCAGGGCTTCAGTGACAGGGTTCTGAGAGTCCTCCTCGTGCTGCAGGTGGTAGGCACACACCAGAGCTAGCAGCATGTCCACATCACTGGGTCTGTTCATCTCCGCCATGCTTTCTGTCATTCCCAGCAGCCAGATGAAAAACGGAATGTCCATTGTCACTGCAACAGAAAAATATTATTTACACAAATTATTAGTGAAAAAAAAACACTACGACCTATAAGTAAAAACCACAACCTATTAGTAAATACCACAATAATCTATTAGTAAAAACCATAACAACCTATTAGTAAAAACAACACAACATATTAGTAAAAACCACCATGACCTATTAGTAAAAACCACCACAACCTATCAGTAAAAACCACCACAACCTATTAGTAAACACCACCATAATCTATTAGTAAAAATCCCAATCTATTAGTAAACACCACCATAATCTATCAGTAAAAACCACAACAACCTTTATTAAAAACGATACATTAGTAAAAACCACCACGACCTATTAGTAAAAATGACCACAACCTATTAGTAAAAACCACCACAACTTATTAGTAAAAACCACAACCTATAGTAAATACCACCAAAATCTATTAGTAAAAACCACGACCAATTAGTCAAAGTTACCATAGCCTTTTAGTAAAAACAACCACAATCTATCAGTAAAAAACACAACCTCAACCTTACTGCTCTCTCAACATCATCATGTACCAGGTAATATGCAGAATGTCGCTCTCATCATAGTCCACATAAAAAAAACTCGGTCTCTCGCCAGAACTTCCACCTCATGCACTTGCCTACCCAAGCTGTCCACTTATATCCTGTGCCCATCTTCGTGCTGGTCAGCCTCTGCTCCTCCTTCCTGGTACCATGCCTTTGTTATTATTTTGTTTCCAATTTGCTGAATTGCTTGATATGATGGCCAAAATATTTCAGTTTCTGAGACAAGATTACAACTCTCTATGAAACTTTAAATGTACTAGACAAGTTAATCTGAACAATGACAAAAACCATTCAATGTCATTGAATGTTGATATTAAGAATCAACATAACAGCACTCGGGACACTTCCATAAGCACTATGTCCCTATCTTCAGCGAAGATTTCCAATTCCGATGGTACCAGTAAGTGTCTAACTGTACACCCGTCTCACCTTTCCATTGAGTGCTGGCCAAATTCCCTGGTAACCTACCGCAGTGCCCTTCTCCTCACATTGTAATGATCTATCTGTGCCTTTACACTGTTTGCTCGCTCCCAAAGGGCCCTCACAACATCTAGCATATCAGGTATCAATTCACCACCAAGTGGTGCAGAACCGGCCAGTCTATCTGCCTGCTCGTTTCCCAACACACTGGCATGACCTGGGACAAATATCTAACAATGGTTAACTACCAAGAACCTCTGAAGTGATGCTTGCCACTCTGCACAAAGCATGCCTGTTTCCACCTTTTTCAACATATTCTGTGAATAACAAAATAAAAATCTATTCAATGAAAACAGAAATTATTCAGAAGACAACTTACTTCACTAGACACTGATAAATTAGTTATACTCTTTGTTTGGCTCCCCGGGTCCCATTCTGGAAGGAAAAGAACTGACCCACTGCCCGCATCACAAGCATTTCATTAAAGGCTGCTTATCAGGGGTTTGCTGAAAATGGACGTGTTGAGCTGAAAAGGGCAGACATCACAGACTAGCTCTTAACCACAACAGAATAAACCAACCGCCTTTTAAGAATAAAAGAAGAAGACGGTTTTATACCAATAAAACTTACAGGCTAGCTTGTGTGGGGATGGTAGTCCTTTCATAAATATGATCCCCAGTGTCTTGGCTACTTGCAAAAACCTGGCATCATCTGCAGCAAACAAATCAAATTTCAGGTTTTGACATGAAAAAAAAAAGATGCAAATAATTGGGTCAGGACCCCTTTGGAATTCCAGATAAAATTCTAATCGAATTTTTTTTTTTTTAAACACAAGTCACTAATAAATTAAGAATCGACAGACATGAACACAGTAAAGCATCAAATGGAGTACATACTTCAGGTCCCCTCACACAAACACAAAAAAAGCAGATGCAATGGAAGACTCATGCTGTGACCTGGTGACCTCCATCACTGAGGTGTAAGGAAGATGTGATGTCAACTTGGTATTTAACAAGCTATCTTTCTGAAAAGACTCCCCCCCCCCCCCCCCCCCCCCCTCCCCCGCCCCCCCACCCCCCTCCCCCCCCCCCCCCCCCCCCCCCCCCCCCCCCCCCCCCCCCCCCCCTCCAAACTGCTTTATTATTTACCGTTAACGTCTTCATATCTCGACCTCCTAAACATTTACACAGGCCCCAACTCAACCAATGGCATTAACTATGCATCCCATAACCAGACCCCTATAGATAAGTCACAGGGAAGTGGACCCAAATGGAAGTGCTGGATTTGCAGCTTCTCTGGGCGAAAGGGTCTTAAATAAAAAACAAAGTTTAATTATCTTGCTCAGCTCACCTAACATACCCTACCAAAGTATAAGGCATGGTCTCACTGAAGCAAACACAAAAACACACATAAAAGTTGCTCTGTGAATATATTAAACCAATCACCTAAAGTAGAGTTAGTTAAATATATGCACACAGAAAATTTTGTGGTTATAAGTGTCCAACTATATATATATATATATATTTTTTTTTTTTTACATTGCAAGATAGGAAAAGGATAAAAACTCAGGCCACAAAGAAACAGATAGTATGAAAATCAAATGAACGCAAATATATGGTACCTGGGTAAAAACTTCAACTGATCCTAAGAGAAGAAATGCAGTCTAGAATATGATCTGAAAAAAAAGAGTCTACTAAGCTCAAAATAAAAAATAAAAAAGTAAAGGTCCCTTTTCCATGCCTTTAGGCGTATAGGGCATATAGGGCTAGACCTATATTTTATAGACCAATCGGCACAAGATGAGTGATGTGGTCTGCATCACGCCGGCCACCTTTACTTCCCGGGACTACACCTGGTATTTACTCAAAGCTTGGTTGACCTGGGAGCCTAGGTCATTTTTGAAAAAAAGTCACGACCTTTGCCTCCGTGACGAGCGTCTAGGCCCTCCGCCACAGCGATAGGAGGAGGATGAGGAAGAAGAAGAAAAAGAAAAAGAAGAAGAATGAGAAGAGAGACATTGGAGAACATCGTGACAACTGGAAAGATCAGTGGAAGAAGGGGTAGAGGCAGACCAAGAGAGATGATGCTGGATGGGCTGAAACAATAGATGGACGGATATCATCAAGAGGGCTGTTCCAGGCAACCAGGGATTGTTATCTGTGCAGACGCATGAGCACCTATGCCAGCTGGCAGGGCATGTGATGATGACGAAGCTGTGACGGGAGTAATGTCTGTAAAGAAACTGCTAGGTGATGATGATGTCAAAAGCACATATAATGGACAGGTGGATCAAAGAAAGATAAAACAGGTATACCATTCTGATGCTGCTGCATCTCTGCTACCATCTCCTGAGGCAGCTCTGAGTATAAAAACTCTTGGATTGCCGTAGGATTTAGCCTACAAATGATCTCTATTAAATGCAATAGACAGGAATGAATTACCCATCTGGTTTCCTAAAAAAGGAAAAAGAAAAAAAAAAAAGAAAAATCAGTAACAATAAATTAAATGTTGAAATTTACCTCTTCTTCTTCTTCTGCCTTTCTAACCCCCATTAGAGCATAGACCCTCAACCAACTCATGCCAAGGCATTCTATCCTTCACTATCACATGCAGCTCTTCCCATGTCCTCCCCATCTTTTTTTTTCTTCACTCTCACCCTTCTCCACATGTAGCTTTAGGGAATTTGTAGAGGTCAAAAGAAATTAAAAGAAATACAAAAGTTAAAATTGTTAATTGTAATGTCAAATCAGTACTGTTTTATGAAGCGGAAACATGGAGAACAACTAAGGCAATTACTTATAAACTACAAACATTCATTAACTGGTGCCTGCGCAGAACAGAGGCAACTGAATCATATGATAGAATCACTAATGTAGAGCTTTGGGAAAAGCTAAACAAGTTCCAGTGGACCAACATGTAAAGAAAAGATGCTGGCATTGGATAGGACACAGGCTGAGAAAACCTGAGAACAACAGAACTAGCATATCTTTGCACTGGAACCCAGAGGAAAATAGAAAACAGGAAAAAATTGAATTTTACCTCTAGAAAATAAATGGTAAATATAAATCTTATTTAGTAACTTTTTAAAGACGTATGAGAACAGACACTATAATCATGTACAAAAATAGAAACCTCATTAAAAAAAATGGGTGTCTTGATAGTGCAAATAAAGATATTTTCTTAACCGGTTCACTCCGACAAGCAGCAACACCAAAACTTAGATCTGGGTTCAATTCCCCCATAAAAATCACTTCTCTGAATTGTCTATAGTGACCTGTTTATGAGATGCATAGTTAATGCTATTGACTGTTTTTACACTTGTGCAAACATTCAGGAGGTCGGGATGTGAATATATTACCTAAAATAGCACTGGAGAGGGGAGGTATTACTTAGAGCTAAATAGTTTTTTTAAAGAAAGGTTGATGTCAAATTTCCCAGTCAGCTTCAGTGATAGAGGTCACAGGGTCACGGCAGGAGTCAAGTGACACATATGTTTCGTTTAGTCCTGGGGCATGCATTCCGTTAAATAATTCAACCTGTTCATGTTCACTGATTACTCCCTTCATAAATCTTTGCACATTTAGGTTGTGAGTGCAGGGACTGCCAGCTGGTGCTGCAGAATCAGATGTTCAACAAAAGATTCATGACAATCCCCGCGCAGGAGATTTGATTATCTATACAAATAGCTTAGTGTTGAGGGGTATAGCAAAAGCGAATGGATGTCGCTTAGTACAACAAAGCCTCACATATGATATCACGTCTAGCTTGAGAATGGAGGTAGAGTCATTCACTGTTGCCTTCTGCTGGCTTGAAAATCAGCTGAACATATTTGCCGTGATTGTAACCGACTCCGACATCATGGTGAAAAAGGTGGATATAGGCATGCTTCGTGCAGAGTGGCAAGCATCACTTCAGAGGTCCCGGGTAGTTAGTATCCTTCAGATATTTTATCCAGGTTAAGCCGGTGTGTAGGGAAAGGAGCAGGTAGATAAACTAACTGATCCTGTACCACTTGGTGGTGAACTGATGTAATATAAGCTAGATGTTCTGAGGGCCCTCTGGGAGTGAGTTAACAGATTATTGCTGTCTGGGGTGAATGGTGCTGTGGGGAGTTACCAGGGGATCTGGCTGACACTCAACACTCAAGGGAAAGGTGAGGTACCATCGGAATTGGAACTCTTCGCTTGCTGCTGAAGATGGGTACTGAGCGCTTATAGGAGTGTCCCGAGTGCTATGATGTCAATTCTTTATTTAACATTCAACAGGGGAAAAAATTTCAAACATAAATAAATTTTAAACATATCTATCAGTCACTTTTGCAAAATTGTATTTTATCTTTCTTTTTAAAAGAATTTTATCTGAAAATCTAACAAGGTCATGATTTTTTTTTTAGCGTTCCCTGGGCAAGGATGTTAATGAAACACACAAACACAAGCCACTGACCATCTGATAGTACTTGGCGATGATCTCCACCATGTTAAAATTGTCCCTCTGGATGGCAGCCATACTCACACACAGCTTCGCATTATTCTGAAAATATATATTTCAGAAACATATAAGAACATTTTGGTAACAAAATAATAATTTATTTACTGAAGACCTCTTGTGTAGAATCTCAAGTAGAACATTCCACAATGTGTGATGATTCGAACAATGCTGGCAGTGAATGAATAGCTGCCCAACACTGAAGAACTGATCTGAGGCAGAGTTGAGGTGAGTCAAGAATTAACATCATAGCACTTGGGACATTCCCATATGCGCTCCATCCCTATCCTCAGCAGCCAGCACAGAGTTCCAATACTAATGGTGTCGGTCGTAGTCTGGTTGTAAGTCCGTCTTGCCTTTCCTCTGAGCATAGTGTACCGGCCAAACACTTTGGTTCTAACCCAGGTGCATCATTTGCTACAGCCCAATAAAATTTAGTTTCTTTTCTGACTTCGTTACTTGTTCGCAAAGGGTTCTGACTACATCAGCCTTGTCATGTATCAATTTACCACCTGCGGTGCAGATCCAGCCAATCGTCTACCTGTTCATTCCCCATCACACCGGCTTGGAGAAAAGATACAAAGTATGCTCACTACCCGTTACCTTGCAAGTGAAGCTTGCCACTCTGCTCAAAGCAATCATGACTTCACCTTTTTCAGCATGCTTTCAGAGTCCATTACAATTACAACATGTGTGTGTATCTTATTCTCTAACCACCATTCTGAGGCCAAATGTGAAAAAGTGTAAAAACAGTTCCACTGCAGATATGACCTAAAAAAAGATTGTTTCACTTTTATAGAATTAGTTGCAATGAACAAACAAAGAACAATGATAAAAAACACAACATGATATTAAAAAACTGACCATGAAATTACTGCTTTACAATCAGAAGAAGAAGAAGAAAAAAAGAAGAAGAAGAAGGAGAAGAAGAAATAGATACAGAAGAAGAAGAGGAGGAGGAGGAGGAGAAGAAGAAGAGGAAAGGAGGAGGAGGATAAGAAGAAGAAGAAGAAGAAGAAGAAGAAGAAGAAGAAGAAGAAGAAGAAGAAGAAGAAGAAGAGGAGGAGGAGGAGAGAAGAACAAGAGGAGGAAAGGAGAAGAAGAAGAGGAGGAAAGGAGGAGAAGAAGAAAAAGAAAAAGGAGGACAAGGACTAGTGAGGAGGAGTGACAAACAAGATGAGAAAACACAATGAGTTAAAGTAATGACAGACCTGAGAGCATAATAGGAAATGAATAAAGCTATGAAACATTAGAATAATAAAGTTACCATGCCCTTAAGCTCCCTGGGGCATATAGTGCCAGAAGTATATTTTGTAGACCAATCAGCATTTGGTGAGCGATTAGGTCAACATCTTATCAGCCACCTTTACTTCCCATGACTTCATCTAGTGCCCATTTTAGGCTGGGTCCACCTGGCAGCCAAGTTCATTTTATGGATTTGAAGCCATGACTTTAGGGTCTGTAGGCAAGCATCCAGCCACTCTGAGCTTTGAGAATCGGCCAGATCCCCTTGTCACTCCCAGCTGCATAACTCTCACCAGACTGTGGTGATCCATTTGTATGTTCTCCCACAAGGCCTTAACAATGTCTGCCTTATCATGCATCAATATTCCACCAACTTGTGCAGTGCCAGCCAGTCTGTCTGCCTGTTCATTTCCCAGCACACCCAGGGAAAACAATTCAGACAATGCTCCTCACCCGTGACCTCTGACACTCTAAATGAAGCATGCCTGTCCTCACCTTCCTCAGCATGCTTTCTGAGTCAGTTACAATTAGGATGTGAATTCTGAAGAAAAAAAATGATCCACTACTCATTATACAAATGCTCACCTACTAGCGAAGAGACCTATGGTTCAAATCTGCACCGAGATGGACTTTCAAAAGCGACCTTTGTCCTTAGGTCAACACAGCCTAAAAAGGGTACCAGGTCATGTCTTGGAAAGTAAAGGGAAGCTGCATGATAACTGAACACACCATCTATCAACTTCTGATTCATCTATACAAATATAGGTCTAGCACCGTGAGCACTTCAATGCCTCACTGGCTGGAAGCTGCCCAATTTGAGGGGGGGGGGGGGTGTGGTGGGGGGGGGGGGGTGGCAGCTGATCAGTTAGAAAATATCTCCCACCATCAGAGGCAACCCACAGTTACCCTCATCTTAACAGCTCTCACATGAATACCAGGGGGGGAAAGAAAAAAGGGGCGCCCAACAACAACATAGAGACAAACGACGGAAAGTGACCCGAGTGAGGCATTTCTGACATGAAAACTGTACTGGAGGAAAGGACAAGAAAGCATGGAAAGTCCTCTCTGAAGCCTCATGTGCCTCTAGGGATAAAGAGAACTGATGATGATGTTGACAACTGACAAGGATTTATAACCCGTAGCTGCTGCCCATCGATTTGTTTCCAAGACCAGTTAAGACCAGGAATGAAGTTTCTCCTCTCCATAGCACAAAGCCTGGGCAGTATTATGTTACCCATGCATCACAATCCCTCACTCAGCCTGCCTTATTCACTCTAAAGGAAAGGTAATACCTGACTTTGGAACAAAACATGCCGCAGAAATGCCCTGGTACTATCTGCCACAGCAAGCCACACTAAAACATTACAATGGGTACAGAGCGAGTGGAAGACCTCAGAAAATATGGAGTGATGGCATTAGGAACAGCCTTACAGAAATGAACATCAGTCTTAATAATGCTCTTGACAGAGCTCATCAACAAATGTTACATCTCCTCCCGACACTTCGATAAGGTACAGAAGCTGCAGGATCAGAAGAGTAGTGCACTGTGTGTCCGACCACAAGCAATAGAATAAATGAACAACTTATGACAAACTATATACAGTTACTAACTGTGGTTTGGACAGAACAGTAATGAAGGGTATGGCTACTGGAAGATGAGTCAGGGGTCAATTAGAATGATGGTGGACATAGGAACTGCTGATCTGCTTTAACTGCTGCTTCGGTTGATAACGAACTGAATTTCTTGCATCGGACTGTTTGCTCTAGTGCTTCTGACGGCTGCCTGATTTTTTTATTGTGTGTGATACAAAGCATGTTGTAGTGACTTACCAAAGTCTCTGACAAGCCTGTAATGATGTCTATAATACTATCCAGATCATCCCTCAAATAATGTCCCCGCTGCTGTGAGTCGAATGTAACTGCCTCCAATTCGGAGATGAGTCGATGAACAGTCAGTGTATCCTCGCACTGGTAGTCAAGCCCTGTACTCTGACACTGAAATATATAGTGAAGAGAATGTTTATCACACTGTGTATTTCGAGACTGAAATATATAGTGAAGAGAATGTTTATCACACTGTGTATTTCGAGACTGAAATATATAGTGAAGAGAACGTTTATCACACTGTGTATTTCGAGACTGAAATATATAGTGAAGAGAACGTTTATCACACTGTGTATTTCGAGACTGAAATATATAGTGAAGAGAATGTTTATCACACTGTATTTCGAGACTGAAATATATAGTGAAGAGAATGTTTATCACACTGTGTATTCTGAGACTGAAATATATAGTGAAGAGAGTATTTAGCACATCCTGTACTGTGACAATGAAATATATAGTGAAGAGATGTTTATCACATCTGTATTGGGACATCTAAATATATAGTGAAGAGATGTTTATCACGCCTTGTACTGTGATAATTAAATGTATAATGAAGTTATCCCGTCTTGTACTGTGACATCAAAATATAGAGAACAGCATTCATCAGCTCATGTGCTGACACCTTTTCATATAATGACAGAAACCTGTCTAGATTTTTCTCACACTGTCTTACTTTAACTCTCCTTCCACAATTCTCTCCAGTCATAACATGTTCCAGTTTCATTCCTTCTCTTGACATGGCCAAAAACATCATATTTATGTAACTTCATGGAAAATGAAAAATATGTAATCTTGTTTGAAATAGAAGGGTTTTTTAAACAAAAAATATAAAGTGTGTTCAAACACCTTGATGTGAGCAGGTATTGATTCTCTCAATTGTCCCTGTGTCAGCTATCCCAGGAGAACCTATATGTTAAACAGTTTTATCTGTTTCAACTGTATCATCGTCATGTAGAAGGTCCTTTGCAGAACCTGGTCTCTCGCCAGCTCTCCTGCCTTATGCAATTTCATATCCGAGGAGTCACTTATATCCTGTGCCCTTCCTCATGTTGTTAGGTCCCTGCCTCTCCTTTCTGGTACCATGACTTATGCTAATTTTTTTTCTAATCCGCTGTGGTGATTGATATGGCTAAAATATTTCAGCTTCTGAGACCGGATGCTGTTTATCACCCAATCTTCCTTGATGTTCAGATCTTTTAGAATGTCATAATTTTTTTCATCTTTGTCCATGGTATTCTGAGAATCTTTCTGTATCATTTCAGCTCAAAAGACCATATATTTATTCTTTGGGGGTTGGAAGGAGGGGGGGGGGGGGGTCCAGAAATGGGAGATAGTCCATGACTCACATCTGTGTGTTGTTACAGGGAAGATGCATGCTCTCAAAACTGTATCTTTGATTTTCTTGTTGGCGCTTAACCACAGACTTTTAATGCTGTTTAACCTTTTTATTGCTATGGCCATTCTTCTACTGAGTTCTGTTCAACAGTCTCCGCTCCTGTTTATTATGGAGTCTGGATATTTAAAGTTTGTGACACTTTTACTTGATGACGCTGATAATTTATAGATGCCACAGGTCAAAGCATGCAGCTTTGATAAAGACCAGGATAGGATATAAAGCAAGTTCCAGTGGACCAAGAGGTGAAGAAAAGATGCTGGAGTTGGATAGGACACGTGCTGAGAAAACCTGAGAACAATAAAACTAGAATGACTTTGCACTGGAACGCACAGGGGCATGGAAATGAAGGAAAAAAAAAAAAAAAAAAAAAACACATAGAGAAGGGAGCTAGAGAGTGAAGTTAAAAAGACAGGGAGGACATGATGAGAGCTGCATGCGATAACAAAGGATAGAACAACTTGGCGAAAGTTGGTTGAGGGCCTATGCTCTCTTGAGGGTTAGAAAGGCAGAAGAAGAAAGATATTAATACATACCTCATGCGCCATATTGAACCGCATTCCAACCACTTCTAGGGATGGTTTGATGTGAGGTACTTTTGTAGCCAACAAATTCATAACAGCCAGGATAGCCCAGTGACTCTCCTCATGACTCAAGCCAGTCACTTTACGAAACTGGTAGGATTTTTTAATGTAAAAATAAACATATCATACAATCATGTATGACACCACAGGGTGTCCCATAAGTTTCTATCTTTTTCTTTTTCAGCATTCCGAGCCCTTGAGGTTCATTGCTGCAGATATCACCCGCCTCCATTCATCCCTCTGGTTGGCCTTCTCTTTCCAGTTGGTGACAACAAGTGTTTGCAGGTCTGTCTGGATATTATATCTCCATGTTCTTCCTGGTCTGCCTCGTGGTCTACGACCATTCATCTCCCTTGTGAATTAAGTTTTTAACTTCTCTGTCATCTGACATTCTTTCAATATGCCCCAACCATTTCAGTCTATTAGCTCTCATGATGCCAGTGATCAGTGATGATTTAAACAGATTATAAATTTTGTTACTGCTTTTCAATCTCCATTAGTTTCTATATGCAGGAAAAAAAATTTACTATGTGAATGGTGGCTTGTACCAAATGACCAGGGTGACCTAGTCAGGCATCTAAACACTGCAGATCTAACCATTGATGCAGTTTAATGTTCCTAGGTATGGGACACATGGTAAATATTTAAGTATTATCCCTGTGTGGGTTCAGGGGTCCTATTATGGGAGAAAACAAGAACAGACCCCCTGAATCCCCAACAAGCATGTCGTAAGAGTCAACTAGCTGGGGGCTTCCTTCCAAGTCAGAGTGCATCTGCCTGAGAAGCAAGGAACCAACAATCTGCATACAAATAAGTCAGATCTGTAAAATGGATGTGCATGCAACACTCAGGTTCTGGAACAAGACTAAGGTCCAGAACTTACCCCCAGAGTTTTGAGCCGGTGAACGTGAAGAAGAAGAAGACTTAAGTATTAAATGAAAACTCTATGTACATAAAAGAAACACACGTGAGAATTATTTTTGTATCTTCATATGAAATGCACACTTTTCAAACAATCAGCATGTCCTAGTGTAGAACACTGCTCTCCTTCTCTAGCCAATTCTCCAGGCCTGTGTGTTTTCACAGCCAATGCATCTGCAATGTCTTGTATCCACCTTGATCTGCACTGAAGTTGATCATCTCGACTTTTAACTTAACGTTAATTAAGGATTTGCTGAAATCAGATGTGTTTATCTAAGGCAGTGGCTTTCAACCTTTCTAATGCTGCGTCCTTAAATACAGTTCCTCGTGTTGTGGCGACCCCCCAACCGTAAAATATTTTTGTCAAATAACTTTAGTGAATATGTGTTTCCCTATGGTCTTTGGCAACCCCTGTGAAAGGGCTGTTCCACCCACAAAATGGTCACGACTCACAGTTTGAGAACCGCTAATCTAAAGGGTGCAGATATAAAAGCACAGTGGTCAAAAGATTGCTTTATTTTATTTGGTCCATGAGCAGAGAAACCAGACTGATGCACACTGACCAAAGTGTATGAGGGTCAGCCAAGGAGAGTAGAGAGAGAAGGGGAGAGAGATAAGAAAAGTATTGAATGAGAAGGGAGGAAGGAGTTGGAATGGGATACAGTAAATAACAGAGGGAGAGAGAGAGGGAGAGACATAAGAAGTACCGAATGAGAAGGGAGGAAAGAGGTGGAAGGGGATACAGTAAATAACAGAGAGAGAGAGAGAGAGAGAAGAGAGAAGTACTGAATGAGAAGGGAGAAAAGAGTTGGAAGGGGGTACAGTAAATAACAGAGAGAGAAGGGGGAGAGATAAGAAGAGAAGTACTGAATGAGAAGAGAGGAAAGAGTTAGAAGGGGATACAGTAAATAACAGAGAGAGAGAGAGAGAGAGAGAGAGAGAGAGAGGGAGGGAGGGAGGGAGAGAAAGAGGGAGAGAGAGGGAGATTAAAAAGTACTGAATGAGAAGGGAGGAAAAAGTTGATAGGGGATACAGTAAATAGAGAGAAAGAGAGTGAGAGAGAGAGAGAGAGAGAGAGAGAGAGAGAGAGAGAGAGAGAGAGAAGAGGGAGAGATAAGAAGAGAAGTACTGAGTGAGAAGGGAGGAAAGAGTTGAAAGGGGAATACATTAAATAACAGAGAGATGGGGGGGGGGGGGGAGATAATGAGTACTGAATGAGAAGGAGGAAAGAGTTGGAAGGGGAGACAGTAAACAGAGATAAAGAGAGAGAGAGAGAGAGAGAGAGAGAGAGAGAGAGAGAAAGAGAGAGAGAGAGAGAGAGAAAGAGAGAGAGAGAGAAAGGGGCAGGTAGGGAAGAAAAAAAAAGAAACAAGGCGAGAGAAAGCGATAGAGAGAAAGCGATAAAGAGAAAGTAGGGCAGGACTGAAACACACAAAAATATCACTCATAAGTATACAAAACTGTGGTAAGTGTCGTATAATCTAACTCTGAAGAACTACATGAACTAAACATACCTCCCCAATAACTTCCTCACAATCCGCGTGAGTGACCTGCACACAATGGGCTTGGGCCAGCTCCAAGAGCTCATGTTGTTTGGCCACCTTCTCTGGGTCCTCTTGTGGCTTCAGCAATGAACTAAACACATGGGCCACCTGTTTAGGTAGATATCTTTCTTTCTTCCTCAGTTTTACTTTATGTCTTGCTGGCAACTCCAGCGAGTTACTAGACAAAGGAAAATAAAATAAACTGTACATATTTTTTTTTTTTAATATACTGATAACAATCAAAACAAACTAATCATCATCATCATCATAAACGATTTCTGCCATCAAGCATCATGGGGAGGAATAATTTGCAATCCAGTGCACGCTGGTTGCTACTGGCTATTGTCAGCTGTGAAGGCGCAGAGTTTCTCTAATGTTGTCGAACCGTATTTTTTGCAGCCGTCCTCTTGCTCTTGTAGCTGATCTTCTCAGATGTAGTGCCTGGGATGGTATTTGATCTTGCTGCATTTTTACGAGATGGCCAAACCACTTGATCTGCTGTTTCTAGACCAAGGTGTCGTTCCCATAATTTGTCTGATAGTATCCTTATTCACTTGATCTCGGATGGTTAGGTTGGCGGCTTTTCTCAGGCATCTCCTCTCGCAAGTGGTGATTTTGTTTACATGGGCTTTAGATAGTGTCCATGTTTGGCACTGGTAGCTTAATGTTGGAATGAATATACTGTTTAAAATCTCCATCTGGGAGGAAGTCTTGAAGGAAGATCAAGAAAGATATGGATAAATGATTCAAATGATGAAACCTGCAAATAGATGAACAAATCCACCATCCAAGCCACCCGAGAAGAAGAAGACAAATACAGAAAACCACAACACTGGGCTATAACCTGATATCAGTGAGATGACACAAGAAGAAAAATAAGAAGAAGACCGATGAAACTTCTCAACCCCCTAAGCGCTGAATGACATTCATTCAATGTGGCAGCTACTGGACTGTCATATTCTTTCTTCTTAATTCATCATGTTCACTGGCTGTGAACTCGAGTGGAAAGGCCTGGTTGTTTGTCTACTTCTAGACTCTGGTCTTGTTCCAGAACCTGAGTGTTGCATGCACATCCGTTTAACAGATTAGACTCATCTGTATGCAGACTTTTGGTTCCTTGCCTCTAAGGCAGATGCCCTCTGACTTCGAAGGAAGCTCCTAATTAGTCGACTCTTACAACATGCTTGTTGGGTAGATATTAGGTCTATTCTTGCTTTCCCCATGACTGAGCCTCAGAACCCACAGAACCTCTGTATCTCATATGGTTTCAAATTCTGAGAAACTTGCCTGTGTAGGAGGATTTGATCTTTCAGATTCTACTAATAAATCTGAGAATCAGTGCGACACACAGGCAGGCTGACATACAGGAAGACAAATAGACATACCATCAGGTAGACATGCAGACAGACCAACCGACAGACACAAACATCAAGTAGAAAGTATGTTGACTTAAGAAACGACATCACAGCACTTGGGACACTCCCATAAGCACTCTGTCCCCATCTTCAGCAACAGGCGAGGAGTTCCAATTCCAATGGGGGCACCACTAACTGTCTGATTGTGCATACGTCTCGCCTTTTCCCTGAGAGTTGAGCGTCGGTCAGATTCCCTGGTAACTCCTCGCAGTGCCATTCCCTTCAGACCGTAATGATCTATTTGTTCCTTCAAACTTTTCACTCGTCACAAAGGGCCCTTACAACATCTGGCATGTCATACACTAATTCACCACCAAGTGATGCAGAACTGGTGGGTCTGTCTGCTCATTTTCTAATACACCAGTATGACCTGGAGAAAATATCCAAAGGATGCTAGCTATCCGGGATCTCTGAAGTAACGCTTGACACTATGCACATAGAAAGTGAATCACAGAAACACTCATAACTAGCTGTAGTCAAGGATACAAATTTAAAGGGTGAGTGTCAGAGAAGAATATGAAAGGAAATATGGATGAAAATACATAAGATAAAATAACTTACTTCCTTAACCTTAGAAATAAAGAGGAAAAAAGCTGTACATACACACACACACACACACACAAACTAAACAAAAAACTTTTAAAAAAATAAT
Source organism: Candidula unifasciata (assembly GCA_905116865.2). Taxonomy (NCBI): domain Eukaryota; kingdom Metazoa; phylum Mollusca; class Gastropoda; order Stylommatophora; family Geomitridae; genus Candidula; species Candidula unifasciata. The sequence goes on along the minus strand of CAJHNH020005891.1, from coordinate 134,233 downwards.
TTTTGAAAACATTTTACACAGGTGATCAATACGTTTCTTAAAATAATTGAGAAACGTAAAGGACCCTTTTCCACGCCTTCAGGTGTATCAGGCATACAGGGCTAGACATATATTTTATAGACCAATCAGCATGTGGTAGTTGATGTGGTCAGCCGGCCGCCTTCACTTCCCAGGACTGCACCTGATACCCACTCAAAGCTGGGTCGAGCTGGGAGCCAAGGTCATTTTTGAAAAAAAAGTACGGCTCTGTCAGGACCTGAACCCACGACCTTGAGATCCGCAGGCTAGCCGTGACACAACGGCGACTTCCATTTAAAATATTGTTTACATAAATAAACAATTTTTTTGAAAATATATAAAGGGGAATAATAAAAAAAAACATAAACAGAATTGAGAACTAAATGGACCTGAGGCCTAAAATATTTACACAGCAACTCATCCCATGACCCTGTCGTTATATGACAACTACTCCGTGGTGAGGTTGTCAAGCAGTTTGCCTCGCGTTCTGAAAGTCGTGGGTTCGTTTCATAGCTGCGTCATTCAGTTCACGAGTGCAATTTTTACGGAGATCCCTGGGTCGTTACCCGAGCTATGGAGTTCGTGCTCTGTGCGATGCTCTCGCAGGCAACTAACCGTTCTACGGAGACAGACCGAGCCATATGGGATAAAACATGGTGCAACGAAGTCAATCCTATCGACTTTAGCTTTAAGACTAAAGACAGAATATAACGTCATGATGACTTTGAAAACTCATTTCCCCCCAACAATGACCCACCTCCATACTATTTTTAATAAATATAATAATACCCTGTCCTCCTAAACTGATGGCAAAACAGAGCTAATGCCATTAAGTAGGCTTATCGGGGAGAGGCTGATGCAGCAATGCTGGTTTAACGGTATTTACAGGGATCTGTAATGGACAGCAGCAACTCACGTGGAAGGGTTCAATGACTAGAGAATTATGGAGAAGATGAGAGGGAGACTCAGTGTTTAAGGGTTCTTGAAAAGAAGCTTCCACATGTTAGGAAAAAGAATAGACCCACTGCCTCCCCAACAAGCATGTCAAAGAAGTCGACTGATTGGGGCTTCCTTTGAAGTCAGAGTGCATCTGCCTGAGCTTCAAGGAACAACCAACAACACACAAATAAACCAGTAAAACGGATGTATACACAAAACTTAGACCCTGGCACAAAATCAAAGTCCATATGGACGAACAACCAGGATTTTCTGTCAGAGCTTACAGTCGGCAAACAAAGAAGAAGAAGAATAGAAGCTAACTGCTATACAGACTAGTAAAGAGGGAAAAGACAAAGCACAGTTAAGCATACTTACTGTGCAAAAAACTTTCCACCAGACTCAAAATGTGGCTGAAAATCTTCACACGAACATTCCTCCATTGGCTTCCTGCCGCAAAGTTCTTGAATATCTGAGTGTAGGTTAACGTAGAAGTCGTCCACTTTAAGATCCTCACCAAAGTCTGGCGGAGCAGGAGGAAGGGTATCATCCACCTCAAAGTGATCATCATCTATGTCAGCATAGACTTCTGGAGGTGGTGGAGGCAGATCCTCTGAAGGGAGATCAGAATCATTTAACCCTGAAGCTGAGGATGTAGTGCTCTCATGGCTTTCATCATTGTTGCTGTACTCTACAGGAGGGGGTGGCATGTCACCCGGATAAATGTTGTTAACCAAAGCTTTCTCATGATCCTGGAGTTTTGTTGAAGATTCAGCTCCATTACTGAGACAATCTAGTTCTGCATTTCCTTCGCCATTATCAGACCTCATAGATGTCCTTAGATTTGAATCAGAGACATCAAAATTAGTTTCCAGCTTTGCTGTGTAGTTACTTTCATTCTGTGGAGCTTTATGTTGATTGATCTCCCCACTGTCAGTGCTCAATGTCTCTTCTATACCTTCATCAGACAGTTTTGAAGCATCTGCTGCGGAATCAGTACAGGTCAGATCACTTGTATTACTGGAAAATGATGAGACTAAAGATGGAGCCTGGCCAATACTGCTGGTAACACTCTTACTTTTCCTGAAAGAATCTTCGCTGACAACTTCTGTCCTTGTAGTTTCTGACAGGGCTGAAGACCGACGTGGATCTGAAGAGCTTGTAGTCTTACCCTCACGACAGAAGATTGTATCCTGTTTGAGACATGACTTCTTTTTATGCTTACCATCCTCTTTGGCAATATCAGCCAAGGCCTTTCTACTCTCATGAGAAGTGGAAACTGAAGAGACTGTGGCTCTGCGGCCTACCACAGCCAAACTAACATCTTTGACTGCAGCCTCAGCATCCAAACTGGCACTTCTGTCAACAGGTGGGGCAGGAGCTGGCCGCCTCCGACTTGAAGATCTGCTTTCTGATGCAGATGCATTTTTTATCACTTCACTGCGATGTTTCACAAGCTTTCTGAAAGACAAATAATCTTGATTTATAAACATCTATGATTATTGCGATTTCTAGCTCGTTTAAGTGAAAAACAATTATTTTTGCCATTAGTTAATAATTTATAGTTTGTGCAAACTCTGTAATATTAACTTTTAACCTTGACATAATTATTTCTTAATCTTGTGTGCCTCCTTTTCTTTTCATCTTCCTTCTCTTTTCTGCTGACCCAGCTGCATGAGGTTACAGTTCTAAAATGAGCTCTGCTATTTGCCTCATTTACACTATAACGCCAGCTAAGTTATACCAACTGTTCCAACCAACAAAGAGACAAACATGGACATCACACACAAGTCTTTATAGCAGTGAAACTTGGTCAATGTGTTCTGCGAGGAGAAACAGCTTAACAGCTTCCCACATGCAACGCCTAAGAAGGATATGTGGCATTAAATCGCAAAAAAGATCACAAACACTGAGGTATTGAAAAGCACAGGCATTACAACAGTTTTCTCAATGCTCAGTCTCCGAAGGCTCAGGTGGCTGGGTCACACCTGGACAGTGGAGGATGGCAGAGTTCCGAAGGACAGCCTCTATGGTGAATTACAGATGGATAGAAGACACTGATGCTGGCCTTTACTACGATGTAAAGATTTGAGCAAGAGGGATATGAATGATACAGGTATTGAGTTAGATTTGTGGGAACAACATGCCATGGACCATGTTGCAAGAAGGGGGCAAATAAGTAAAGGAAAGAGAATGAAGCAAAAAATGACTAAAAGAAATGACTATAGCAAGGATCAGTGCTGAGCATCTAAGAATAAACAGACTAGATGCATTTGATGGCAACAATGGTCCTGGAATCCCAGGCTCTGATTGCGAAAGACTTCTAATGTGAGCGGGTCTTGCTAGTCACACTCGCCATCGCCATAGGCTGTGAGTTCCATGCCTGTGAAAGTGTCGTTTGATCAACAAACAGGTTGAGAATCACTGTTCTAAACAATTATGCAATATAATGTTATCAACCGTAAAGGTGTCAACAACACACAAGATTGCCAGCAAGTTAACATACTTCATAACTACTCGTTGTTCGTGTGTGTACTGCCCCCCAGAGTTGGTTGCCTGAAGATGGATGGCTTCCATGGCTCCATCGATGAACTTCACCAGCTGCTCTGTGGTCGCCTGCCATGGGAAACCAGTGTTAATACAGATAAGCATATTTATCTTCACCTTTGATGCTTAAGTATACATTTTATTTCTTGTCCAACAATATTGATCTCACAGATAAAAATTAAAAATAAAAATAATTTATTAATTTCAAAAAAGCAAAAGCTGAGGTAATGAGAATAAACAGGAAAAAATAATAACATGATCATTCATTTAAAAAGAAAAAGTTAAGGTTCCTTTTCCACGCCTTTAGGCAAATGGGGCATACAGGGCTAGACCAATCAGCAAAAGATGGGTGATGTGGACAGCATAACGCCAGCCGCCTTTACTTCCCAGGACAGCATCCAGAACCCACTCAAGGCTGGCTCGACTTGGGAGTCAAGGTCATTTTTGAAAAAAGTATGGCCTCACCAGGGAGCAAACCCACAACCTTCCGATCCATACGCAAGTGTCTAGCGGCTACGCCATGACGACTCCCGATCGTTCATTTTAATGGTACTAAAATCAAACAAGTATGAATTTAAATATCTAGGAAGCCTATTTACAGAGGATGACAGACTCGACAGAGAGACAAAAGCCAGAGTACAGAAGGCAAACACTGTCACCTACCAGCAAGATCTAATGCTTAGACACCGATTATGTCCTTTTATGTCACACAAGGGGACTGCGTGGTCTCGAGGCATGGTGTCCGCCTCGAGTGCTAGAGGTCCTGGGTTCATTCCCCGGCAAGAAATGGGATTTTTCACGTGGACTTGCACGTCTAGTAATTCCCCCTAGTCTCTGGGTAGTGAGATCAGACGCCCGTAGGCATTGTCAAAAATCTACCCAAAGTATTTCAGGATCCTCGCCGGTGCTACAAAGTTGAGTTAGAAGAAAAATGGAGCCCTTATGGGTTACTACCATGATACTGATTCGTTGTTCAAAACCTCAAATCTTATCTTATCACAATAGTCATCACTGTACACTGGGTATATTCCCATGCGTGCTCAGTCCTCCAATACAGCAGCCATTCTAAGGTACTAATTGTTCCCATATGAGGTTGGTTTTAATGTCTCCTATCCCGGCCTCGAAGGTGGCATTGACGGCTACACCATGCTTAACTCCCATGTTACCAGTCTGTAAAGTTAACACATCAAAGACTTCTTATTTGTGTAAAAAGATGGTCTGGTCAAATCAAATTTTAATTTCCTGCAGTGCTTCATATATTAGAAACAATTCAAGATGAGGAAAGAGGCTCCAGGGAGGACATAAAAAGCACTATAAGGCACTCTCAAAACTGCTCTCAGTTCTTTTGGCAACAACACAGCCACATAAGAGGCATGGTGCATCAGCCTGCCAGGCAGCGGAGGTGGCACAGACAGAGAAATGGAGGCAGACTAGAAAGAACCTTAAGCATTAATCAAATACATAATGCAGCTTCCACCTGTTGTTCGCACTTCTCAAGAACTTGTCAGGCTCATATTGGACTAATCAGCCACCTTTTTATACTCATAATCATTGATCATTACCACTTTGGATAAAAGTGGTCTTCATCACGTGTGATGAACGAACAACATATAAGAAGCAATATTCCAGCCTTCATCATCAATCAACAAGTCCTTTACAATACATCGTTCTCTTCACTGCATGCCTGAAAGTATTCCTTTTCCTAGCCACCTCTCCAGCCTCATATGCTTTCATTTACACAAAAGTAATTTAACACACACAAAAAACACACACCAAAAAAACACAATTAATACATAAAGTACGCTGGTCCATGCCTTGGGCATATAGGGCTAGACTTATGTTTTATAGACCAATTGGCATTTGGTGGGTGATGTGGTCAACATTACACCGGCTGCCTTTACTTCCCAGGACCGCACAAGGTTGGGTCCACCTATGAAAAAATCCAGCTCAGTCAGGACCCAAACCCACCACCTTCCAATCCGCAAGCGAGCATCTAGCCCCTACAACATGGTGGGCATAATTAATACATAAGGTATGCAATACTGAATAACCAAATACGATTGACAGACATAAATATCCATTCATCATCATGAAGCAGGTCCTTTGCAGAACGTCGCTCTTATCACAGTCTGTCTGTAAGAAACTCTATCTCTTGCCAGTTCTCCTGCCTCATAAACTTTCACACTCAAGGAGTCAGCCCCTGCTCTCCTTCCTGGTACCATGCCTTCTGCTATAATTTGTTCCAAGGATGCTGTTTATTAGCCAATCATCCTTGATGTTCAGATCTTTTAAGATGTCAAAATTTCTCATCTTCTTTGTCCAAGATATTCTGAGAATCTTTCTGTAGCATTTCAGCTCAAAAGCAAATATCCATTTGTGAAATAAAAAAAAAGAGTTTGATATATCCGAATTATAACCAGGACAGCAGGATAATTGCTATAATATATAAACTACTTCTAGTACTACAACAAATACACACAAACATATACACACACACTTATATATGATATATATATATTATATATATATATATAGATAGATAGATAGAGAGAGATAGATAGATAGATAGAGAGAGAGAGAGAGAGAGAGAGAGAGAGAGAGATATATATTCATATTCTTTCTATAACATACTGCTGTACTACAAGGATACTGTATCGAAATATTATTACAAGTTACGCTTTTTTCATCTTTTTACAGACAACACTGAATTACCTCAATTTTCTTGATATAATTGAAAGGTACAAATCCAATTTCCCCCAGCCCATTCTGCGCGAGAAACCACTGATCCGACTTAGAAGTGTCCACCAACGTAAACCTATCCCCGGCTTCAAACGATAAATACTTGGGCAGTTTACTGTTATGAGCATACAAAGCACGATACATGATGACTAGACGGCAGATAGAAGCATGTAAATGTATTATTATAATAAGGGAATCTTATGTTAAATCAACGGTTCCATCTTCGGCGTGTTGTCTGTGTCTGGCTTCATGCAGACGACGAGCGAGGGGAGGCCACAGTGAATGAATAATTATCTTCGGTTTCCCAATTCACTTCTTTATCTTTATCGATCGTACAATAGTTATTTTATTATTAACAATATCCACAAATCGCATCGGTTGTGATATATAAACTTATAGAAATGTGTTGTGGGATATTTAATATCAACAATCTTAAGTTTAAAATTAACATATTAACCTTTATATGCTTAACTCTTTCAGGGTCAAGCATGCCTCGCTGTGGAGGATACGGGTGAATATGTTCTGGATTTTTTTTATTCACCGGGGTGCCGGTGTGTTCTGAAATAAACAGGCGGACATACTAGATGGCTCTGCACAACTTGGTGGAATACTGTTGCATGATAAGGCAGATGGGGTTAGTGCCTTGTTGGAGAGCATGTACAGTTCGGAGGATCAGATGGATCACCACAGTGTGGTGAGATTAATGCAGGGGGGAGAGACGAGGGGTTCTGGCAGATGCTCGAGGGTCAGAGGAAAGGCAAGACGGACGTTTAATCAGAATGCTACTGGCACCATTAGTATCGGAACTCTTCTGGCTGCTGAAGATAGGGATGGGGCGCTTATGGGAATGCCCCAAGTGCTGTGATGTCGGTTCTTGAATCAAATCCATAAATCAATCAATCAGGGTCAAGAGACTTGTTCGCTGCTTGAAAAACGGGCGGATTTTTATGAACGAATGAATGAATTAATTCAGAATTGACAGCGCTGATTCGTAACATTCCCATAATTGTTCCGTCCACTTCTTCAGCAGCCAACGAAGATTCGATATGTTAAATAGTACCAGTTGCAACCTTGTTAAAAGTCTGCCTATGTGTTGAATATCTTCCCAAAAACCTCTACTTCTACTTATCCCCTGTCAAAACGTGGACTTTTAATAGCAACTGGCATCGGCAATATTAGAACTCTTAGTTATCTACTGAGAATGGGGATGGAGCAGGTGTGGGGAATATCCAGAGTAAAGTGATGTTAGTTCTTATCTCATTCATTCATTATTGCATACGCTTTTTTTTTAATTTATAGACTATATAATATTTCTTGGTTGCTACATACATCTAGTTTTAATATATGGCTGTGAGTCCTGGACAATCGGTAGGCAGGCCTACCAATTTCTCGAGGCCTCAGAAATGTGGTTTTACAGAAGAATGCTTAGAATTCCATGAACAGCCAAAAAAGAGAAACCAAGAGGTTCTGAAAGAGGCAGGAGCCCAAAGACAACTTATCAGAGACATCAGAAGGAGACAGTCATTATTTTTCGGCCATGTTATGAGAAGAGGGGAAATAGAACATGTTGTGACCACTGGAAAGGTATGTGGAAGGAGGAATAGAGGAAGAAAACTAGAGAAGATTCTTGACAGTCTTGTTGCATGGCATGGAGGTGTGTCGGCACATAAACTGATACATGCTGCAGGAAATCGCAGATTGTGGAGATGCATGATCGCCAACGACAGTCGGCAAGGCACCTGATGATGATGATAATATTTTACATGGTAAATATTTTGACTCTTTCTTTTACATTATCTGTTATATTAACTTATTTTAACTCAAATTTTACATTATCCTGCTGTTTAATAGCTTCATCATCATCATGTAGCAGGTCCTTTGCAGAACATCGCTCTCATCACGGTCTGCCTGAAAGAAACTCGGTCTCTCGCCAGCTCTCCCGCCTCATGTACTTTCATACTCAAGGAGTCACTCATATCCTGTGCCCGTCTACGTGTCGGTAAATATATTTCTCGAAAGTATAAACACTGATGATTTTACAGTAACAACAGTTTGGGAATGAAAGAGTTGAGACAGACGCAAAGGTGAGGTGGGGAGGTATGTTTAAATTTACACGCACAAGCAAGACAATTTACAAGAAAAATACAAATAACCATTAAATAAACAACGAACGGAATTCAGAATTGCTTAGGTAGTAAAATTAATGTACATAGCTGATTATTTGAAGTTAATATAGATGAATGTAAATGGTGTACAATTCAAACAATGAAACCTTTTCCTAGAATGAAACATTTCCACGTAGATGACGAACGGTTTAACGGAAGATAACGGTTTCTCATGAAATCTCACGAAATATCATGCAATAACAGGACATATATATATATGTATATATTAAAGCTGAAGTGTAACTGGTAAACAACCATTTGCAAACACAATGGTGCTTGATCTTGATTTATTCAGAGCCGACAAAGGAGGCGACCCGGCTAAAATCCGGGAGAATCAGGCCAAGCGGTTTAAAGATGTGACACTGGTCGACAAGGTGGTAGAACATGATACAGAATGGAGAAGATGTAAGAACTTCTAACTATAATCGTTCAGTTTTAGTAGTCTTTTCTCTTGCTGCTGCTGCTGTTGCTGCTGTTACTGCTGCTACTACTACTGCTGCTGCTAATACTGCTGCTGCTGCTGCTGCTACTACTACTACTACTACTACTACTACTACTACTACTACTACTACTACTACTACTACTACTACTACTACTACTACTACTACTACTACTGACTTCTTCTGTGTTTGTTTTCTTCTTCATCTTTCTCCTCTCCTTTCCTGCATTTTCATTCTCCATCTTTTTTTTTCATTTCTTCTTTCTCACCTTCTTCATGCATTCTCTCCCTTCTCTTATTTTTGTTTGTAAACCATCACCCCCCCCCCCCCCCTTTTCTCATTCCTCTTCTTCGTTGTCATTGTGATCTTTCTTTCTTTCTTTCTTTTTTTCTTTCTTTCTTTCTTTTTCTTTCTTTCTTTCTTTCTTTCTTTCTTTCTTTCTTTCTTTCTTTCTTTCTTTCTTTCTTTCTTTCTTTCTTTCTTCAGACCAAAATGGAGGAAAGGCTTGGCAGAATGTTTAGCTTTGAAGTTATTTTTGCTTATGACAGTGTTTTTTTTAAAATAAAGTTTCCACATACGTTTCTGGTGCCTGATCTACTGAGTTTAATGTGTGGTGCAGCCCTGCCTGAGGTCTTCATGCTCCCCTGAGGCCTTCATGCTTCCCTGAGGTCTTCATGCTTCCATGAGGTCTTCATGCTCCCCTGAGGTCTTCATGCTCCCATGAGGTCTTCATGCTCCCCAATGTCTTCATGCTTCCCTGAGGTCTTCATGCTTCCATGAGGTCTTCATGCTCCCCTGAGGTCTTCATGCTTCCATGAGGTCTTCATGCTTCCATGAGGTCTTCATGCTCCCCTGAGGTCTTCATGCTCCCCTGAGGTCTTCGTGCTCCCCTGCCCTGAGGTCTTCATGCTTCCCTGCCCTGAGGTCTTCATGCTCCCCTGAGGTCTTCATGCTCCCCTGCCCTGAGGTCTTCAGGCTTCCCTCAGGTCTTTGTGCTGCACTGAGGTCTTCATGCTCCCCTGAGGACTTCGTGCTCCCCTGCCCTGAGGTCTTCATGCTTCCCTGAGGTCTGCATGCTTCCCTGCCCTGAGGTCTTCATGTTCCCCTGCCCTGAGGTCTTCATGCTCTCCTGAGGTCTTCATGTTCCCCTGCCCTGAGATCTTCATGCTCCCCTGAGGTCTTCATGCTCCCCTGAGGTCTTCATGTTCCCCTGAGGTCTTCGTGTTTCCCTAAGGTCTTCATGCTCCCCTACTCTGAGGTCTTCATGCTCCCCTGCCCTGAGGTCTTCATGCTTCCCTGCCCTGAGGTCTTCATGCTTCCCTGCCCTGAGGTCTTCATGCTTCCCTGCCCTGAGGTCTTCATGCTTCCCTGCCCTAAGGTCTTCATGTTTCCCTGAGGTCTTCATGCTCCACTGACGTCTTCATGTTCCCCTGAGGTCTTCATGCTCCCCTGCCCTCTTCATGCTCCCCTGAGGTTTTCATGCTCCCCTGAGGTCTTCATGCTCCCCTGAGGTCTTCATGCTTCCCTGCCCTGAGGTCTTCATGCTTTTCTGCCCTGAGGTCTGCTTTCTCCCATGAGGTCTTCATGCTTCCCTCCCTGAGGTCTTCATGCTTCCGTGAGGTCTTCATGCTCCCATGAGGTCTTCATGCTCCCCTGCCCTTTTCATGCTTCCCTGAGGTCTTCATGCTCCCCTGAGGTCTTCATGCTCTTCTGCCCTGAGGTCTTCATGCTTTCCTGCCCTGATGTCTGCTTGCTCCCATGAGGTCTTCATGCTTGCCAGAAAGAAAAAAAATGATTGTAATGCTACTTTTGTAAGCCAAGTGTTGTCAGGCAAGGAACCTAGTCTTAGTTAGTTAGTTAGTTAGTTAGCTGGGTTATCCTCATTGCACTCCGGACATGTCCATAGGTGCTCAGATCCTCCCCTCAATATGAACCCCAACGTCCAATGGCTAATAGTACCAGTTCTATGTTGATTAACAAGTCTTCTGGCGTAGCTGGTGTGCGTCTCGTTTTTTGCTGTGCCGATCTTAATTCCCAAGTCTGCCATTCTGGCGAGTGATGTGGATTCACTGCCACCAAAGTCCTCTATCCTTCCTATTTCTCTGAGGGCATTGATAATATCAGCATGATCCATAGGCTGACCGTCGGTAGTAATAGCGGATCCAGCCAACCTGTCAGCTCTTTCATTTCCATCGACGCCTGCGTGTAAGGAACCTAGTCTGCATACAGATAAGCCTCTTGTTGGATAAGAAGGTCATGGGTTTCGATTCATGGCTGCAGTATTTATTGAAATTCCTGGGGATCATCGCCAGAGCTGCGGAATTCATGCACTGTGCGATGCTCTCGGTTGGCGGCTGACTGTTTTGCGGAGAGAGACCGAGCCATATGGGATAACACATGGTACAGTGATTAAACATTTTGGTTGAAAAGTATGTGCATTTGTTCTATTGTTACATTTCAGTGCGTTTCAAAGCTGATTTGCTCAACAAGCTGAAGAAGTTTTGCAGCAAAGAGATTAGTGAGAAAATAAAAGTATGTAAACATTCTGTCTGTCCTATCATGTCTGTCTGTCCCTTTCTATCTTTTTATGTCCATCCATCCATCTGTCTGTTTGTCTGTCTGTCTGTCTGCCTGCCTATCTTGTCTTTCACTATCCCTTTTTCTGCTGCTCTCTCCCGCTCTGTCTCTCTCTCTCTCTCTCTCTCTCTCTCTCTCTCTCTCTCTCTCTCTCTCTCTCTCTCTCTCTCTCTCTCTCTCTCTCTCTCTTTCCGTCTTTCTTGTCTTTTTGTTTCTCCTTTTCTTGCACTCTTTTTCACTTTTTTCTTTTTTTTTTCTTACTCAGCCTTATTCTCCATCCTTCCTCTCTTTCTTTTTCTCTGACATTTTTGTCTTGTCTCATTCCAACCTCTGTCTTTCTCTCTGCCTGTCTGTCTATTTCTCCTATGCTTGAGGAAAGAAAAATTAAAAACACAAAATTATTTTCCTTTGTGACTGCATGTCAGTCCTCCAGGAGACTCAGAGTGATCCACGAGACAACATGGAGAGAGAACTGACCCGCCAGCTAAACAGATTCTAAGAAAACAATCAGATTGTTCTTCAGTGGATCCCGGCTCACTGCAGCATACCAGGAAATGAGTTAGCAGACAGACTTGCTAAAAATGGAACAAGGAAGAAAAAATACACCCATCCATTGTCGTTACCAGAAATCAGAACACTTATCAAGGGAAAATACGAGGAATTGGGGAGAGAACAAACGAACAGTACACATCCACAAGACCTCATCAGCAAACGCAACAGAAAGCAACATACAACAATTTTCCGGCTATAAACAGGACACTGCAGGCTCAACTACCACATGCATAAAATAAAGATTGCAGTCCCCACAGTGTGCCTGTCAAACAGAACCACAAACACCTGACCATATTCTGCAGACCTGCCTACTCTACCTGCAATTTTGAAAATACACCTGGCCTCAAGAGCAGAGTGTGCAGTGAAAGCTATGAGGAACAATGAAGGACCTCCTACTGACATGCGAGTTCATAGAGGCAATCCACCTGATGGTCTGATCTGAGTATATGAAACCAATTGCAAAAAAGAAAAAGAAGATGAAGAATTTCTCCTATGTATGTGTTCAATGTGTGAGAGATTGTGCTCATGTGTGTGTTGTATGTGTGAGAGATTGTACTCATGTGTGTGTTGTATGTGTTAGAGATTGTGCTCATGTGTGAGAATGGTATGGGAAGCAGGTTTACAAAAGTTAGTCGAGGTTCCATTATCACTGGAGACTGATCACGCCAAACTGTTTCATTCTTGTGCTAGTGAAAATCACACACGGTGTCCTTAACTGTATAAGGCGACAACCAGATGTGCCAACACTTTCAGACCTACACCAGAATTACAGGTTTACATAAGCTGTATTGATTATTTTTGAATAAGATTTATGTAGTGGTACATATTTTGTTGTCCTAACTACAGAAAAATTTTATTTCCTGAAACCTGTTTTGTCTTCAGAGAAAAGAACCGGCGGGTAGTGATGAAAGTCTGCCATCAGAGATCATAAACAACATAGAAGAGCTAACACAGGAGAAGCTATCTGTATGTTAAATCTATATGGTTATTTAAAATAGTGTTCATTATTGTTTCTAGCTTTTACAGTTTCTAATGTTACACAGTACAAAGTAAACCATAATTGTTTAGACACAGCATAGGGCACTGTAGGCAGTAGGCCTCATTCTGCAAATTTACGGCCACTCGGACTGACCAGTGGTCATGCCAGAATAACTCATAGACTCCAAGAACATATATTGTTTTATTTTTCTTAAAAGGGCAGTTGGCCTGTTTTTTTTTTTGTAGTTTAGATAGGCTGTGATCTGTGCAAGTTTTGGCTCAACATTCGATTACAGTAAATTCAGAGTTATTTACTCTTGCCTCATCATTTCCCTGTGCAGGTCCAGGGGCCATATTCTTAGGGGTTGGGGGGGGGGGGGAGGGGAGGGGGTGTGTAGACCAATGCCTGCCAAGCATGTCATGCAAATTGACTAATTATGGTACTTCCATTTGGAGTTGGAGTGCATCGGCCTGAAAGACAAGGAACCAAAAGTCTGCATGCAAACAATCCAGGTCTGTAAAATGGATGTGCACACTAAACTCAGGCTGTGGAACAAAACTCAGATCCAGAAATGAGCAAACAAACAGAACTTTCTGCTAGAGTTTACAGCCAGTGAGCACTAAGAAGAAGAAGTCTTTGTCATTTATGTGAGAGGGTCTAATCTTTTTAAAATGAGGTCCTGGAACTGCAAGGGTTTTGGTTTGCACAAAGAGAGAGTGGAAGACAGTGAGAGAATACTTGAGTCATTTTGCGTGGCATTATTGCCCATTCCAGTCAGCATGGCACTTGTTGATGTGTCTTTTTCTGGCTGGTTCCTGCACCATTTGATGGTAAATTGAATAGAACAAACAAACAGACTTGACTGACTGACTGACTGATCCCACCAGGAAATCACACCAAGCGATAAACACCCGGTGACACAAAGTGCAACCATTCTGAGGTTCACCTGGGGACAGGTCCCAGAAACCATGTTCAACTTATTGGTTGTGTTTTATTAGGGACCCCGGCAACAGCCAGAATGGGGCTTTGAAACAACAAAAAGTGTGTCCAACATTGGAATGCGGTATTGGTTGTAAACTAACAAACTTTATTTTCAGAGTGTTAAGAATTGGGCACACAGGCCAGTCTAACATTCTACCCTTCAAGTCTCCTTCTTTTCAGACATTTCATTCATACATCAAGTAATAGTAAAGATTATCAACAGCATCAAAATATTCAATGCAAGCACTGGAATGTGTACAGTAAACCATATTACTACTATGGCAATAGAAAGTGAAAGATGGATTGTCGCATTTTGAAAGAAACCAAACACATTGAGCTGTAGAGAGGAGATGCCATAGAGAAAATTGGTTTCATAATGAGGGAGCATCTACTTTTGCGTGTGTATCCTATATGACAGAGACTGCCACTTCTGCATCGGACTGTACAGTCACAGCAGATGCTGTTCCCCAAAACCAAAGGCACTTCTGCATAGTCCCAAGGGACTGACGGATGCCATTATCATTATACCGTTATTAAACCATAGTATTTGTAATAAATCTAGGGAAGTAGGAGCTTTTTCTGATGTGGTCAAAGCCCTTTGGCAGTAAGGGAACCCTGCTGAAACATCATGGTCTGAGGAGAATGGCATAGTTGGGAGTGACTAGGGGATCTTGCAGACACTGAGCACTTTGAGAAAAGGCAAGGGGAACGTAACATCACACTTCTACTGGTACCATCAGAATTTGAACTCTGTGATGGCTACTGAAGATGGGGATGGAATGCTTATGGAAATGTCCTGAGTGCTTTGATGTCAGTTATTAATTCAACTCAACTCTCATTCAGCCAGTTTATAGGTAATAAACAACCTATCTTTGTGAATAAATCTTATGTTTATCTGACGTGGCCACAGTGTTTTTGCGGCTAGACGCTTGCCTGTAGATCTGAAGCCATGGGTTCGAATCCAAATGGATCCTAACTTTTTTAAAAAATAACCTCGACTCCCAGGTCGACCCAGCCTTTAATGGGTACCGGGTAAAAGTGCTAGGAAATAAAATGGCCAATTGGTCCATGAAATATAGGTCTAGCCCTGTATGCCCAATACACTTTAAATATGCTTGAATGCGTGGAAAAGGGTCCTTTTGTCCGATGTGGTTTGAAGTGGTTTTAGTATGTCTGCAGGGATTGACCGTGACTCAAATCAAGAAGGTCAGCCAGGAAATTGATGAGCTTGTGGCAAGTAATAACGTGAAGTTGCTGGAACATGAGAAGGAGAGAAATGAGGCCCTGAAGGAGATAGGGAACTTACTGCATGACTCCTGCATTGTTAGCAACAATGAGGTAATAGATATGTGATGTTTCTTAGATTGACATAGCAGTTTCATGCACAGCTTATAAGAGAGTCTTCAGTCATCAGCTGTTTGTATTTTTTCCTTCTTACTCTTCCTCTATTCCTTTGGGTGTAAGTGAGTTTTTCTTTTTCTTTTCTTCTTAGTGATCACCGTCTGTAAACTACGACAGAAAGTTCTGGTTCTTTATCCACTTCTAGACTTAAGTTTTGTTCCAGAACTTGAGTTTTGCATCACATCCATTTTACAGTTGTGGCTTATTTGTTTGCTTATATATATATGATCTATCTGTATTCGCTTCATGTCAATGTTGACATATAAGGCATTCACAAGTGATCTCCCTTGCTACCGGTCAGTTGCTTGTCTGTCCATGGTATCACATGCCACTTTAAATTTCCAGTTCTGGTGTCCTTCTCCAGATTTCATCAGTTCACAGTCTCTGTTTTCTGTCTTCTATCAGCTGAAGAACTGTCCTTGCCAGTGTGTCACAGGGCATTCTGCAAAAATGACCAAACCATCTCTGCCTTCTTCCTAGCATATGGTGTTAGCCAGATGTTTTTATAAACCAGAGATTTTTAATCATGGGGATGTGCTCCAATTGGGGTTGCAAGGAACTTTCTTTGGGACATCAAGCAGTCTTCCTTTTCCTTTTTCTGTGGATTACTGAGAAACCTTTCATTTTTCTTTTTCATTTTTCTGTGGATTATTAAGAACCTTTCATTCATATTTTTCCTTTTTCTGTGGATTACTGAGAAACATTTCATTCTTCTTTTTCTGTGGATTATTGAGAAACCTTTCATTCTTCTTTTTTCCTTTTTCTGTGGATTACTGAGAAACATTTCATTCTTCTTTTTCCTTTTTCTGTGGATTACTGAGAAACCTTTCATTCTTCTTTTTTCTTTTTCTGTGGATTACTGAGAAACCATTCATTCTTCTTTTTCCTTTTTCTGAGCATTATTGAGAAACCTTTCATTCTTCTTTTTCCTTTTTCTGTGGATTACTGAGAAGCCTTTCATTCTTCTTTTTCCTTTTTCTGTGGATTACTGAGAAGCCTTTCATTCTTCTTTTTCCTTTTTCTGTGGATTACTGAGAAACCTTTCATTCTTCTTTTTCCTTTTTCTGTGGATTATTGAGAAACCTTTCATTCTTTTTTTTTTCCTTTTCCTGTGGATTACTGAGGAACCTAATCATTCTTGTTTCTTTTTCTTTTTCTGTGGATTATTGAGGAACCTAATCATTCTTGTTTCTTTTTCTTTTTCTGTGGAATGTTGAGAACCTATCCATTCTTGTTTATTTTTCTGTGGATTGTTGGAAAAAAAAAACCTGTCATTATCTGTATTTTTTTTTCTATGGTTTATTGACAAATCTTTCATTTTTCTTTATCCTTCTGGTTTTTTTTTTCTTTTTAATGTGGATTATTGAGAAACCTTTCATTCTTGTTTCTTTTTCTGTGGATTGTTGACATATCTTCTTCCTCTTTATACTTCTTTTTCTGTGGATTGTTGACATATCTTCTTCCTCTTTATACTTCTTTTTCTGTGGATTGTTGACATATCTTCTTCCTCTTTATACTTCTTTTTCTGTGGATTGTTGACATATCTTCTTCCTCTTTATACTTCTTTTTCTGTAGATTATTGAGAAATATTTCATTCTTTTTTTAAACCATTTTCTGTTGATTATTGTTATATCTTATGTTCACATTTTTCTTGATCGTGGTTTGAAATTCAACCTGTCACTGTTAGAGATAGGTGACCACAATTTATGCAAAAAAATTCGCAACTAATATTTATAACTTTAGTGATTTCTAATTATAGCCACGTTACGTGTGATCGATTTACCGTGCATGCGCAGTAGTGACGCTCTATCATCAACATCCGATACTGTTGTACTATATATATATATATATGATCTATCTGTATTCGCTTCATGTCAATGTTGACATATAAGGCATTCACAAGTGATCTCCCTTGCTACCGGTCAGTTGCTTGTCTGTCCATGGTATCACATGCCACTTTATATTTCCAGTTCTGGTGTCCTTCTCCAGATTTCATCAGTTCACAGTCTCTGTTTTCTGTCTTCTATCAGCTGAAGAACTGTCCTTCCCAGTGTGTCACAGGGCATTCTGCAAAAATGACCAAACCATCTCTGCCTTCTTCCTAGCATATGGTGTTAGCCAGATGTTTTTATAAACCAGAGATTTTTAACCATGGGGATGTGCTCCAATTGGGGTTGCAAGGAACTTTCTTTGGGACATCAAGCAGTCTTCTTTTTCCTTTTTCTGTGGATTACTGAGAAACCTTTCATTCTTATTTTTCATTTTTCTGTGGATTATTGAGAACCTTTCATTCATATTTTTTTTTTCTGTGGATTACTGAGAAACATTTCATTCTTCTTTTTCATTTTTCTGTGGATTATTGAGAACCTTTCATTCATATTTTTCCTTTTTCTGTGGATTACTGAGAAACATTTCATTCTTCTTTTTCTGTGGATTATTGAGAAACCTTTCATTCTTCTTTTTTCCTTTTTCTGTGGATTACTGAGAAACATTTCATTCTTCTTTTTCCTTTTTCTGTGGATTACTGAGAAACCTTTCATTTTTCTTTTTCATTTTTCTGTGGATTATTAAGAACCTTTCATTCATATTTTTCCTTTTTCTGTGGATTACTGAGAAACATTTCATTCTTCTTTTTCTGTGGATTATTGAGAAACCTTTCATTCTTCTTTTTTCCTTTTTCTGTGGATTACTGAGAAACATTTCATTCTTCTTTTTCCTTTTTCTGTGGATTACTGAGAAACCTTTCATTCTTCTTTTTTCTTTTTCTGTGGATTACTGAGAAACCATTCATTCTTCTTTTTCCTTTTTCTGTGGATTATTGAGAAACCTTTCATTCTTCTTTTTTTCCTTTTTCTGAGAATTATTGAGAAACCTTTCATTCTTCTTTTTCCTTTTTCTGTGGATTACTGAGAAGCCTTTCATTCTTCTTTTTCCTTTTTCTGTGGATTACTGAGAAGCCTTTCATTCTTCTTTTTCCTTTTTCTGTGGATTACTGAGAAACCTTTCATTCTTTTTTTTTTCCTTTTCCTGTGGATTATTGAGGAACCTAATCATTCTTGTTTCTTTTTCTTTTTCTGTGGATTATTGAGGAACCTAATCATTCTTGTTTCTTTTTCTTTTTCTGTGGAATGTTGAGAACCTATCCATTCTTGTTTATTTTTCTGTGGATTGTTGGAAAAAAAAAAACCTGTCATTATCTGTTTTTTTTTTTCTATGGTTTATTGACAAATCTTTCATTTTTCTTTATCCTTCTGGTTTTTTTTTTCTTTTTAATGTGGATTATTGAGAAACCTTTCATTCTTGTTTCTTTTTCTGTGGATTGTTGACATATCTTCTTCCTCTTTATACTTCTTTTTCTGTGGATTGTTGACATATCTTCTTCCTCTTTATACTTCTTTTTCTGTGGATTGTTGACATATCTTCTTCCTCTTTATACTTCTTTTTCTGTGGATTATTGTTAAATCTTATGTTCACATTTTTCTTGTGAGGCTTTTATTTTGTTTTTTTGTAGTATGCATGTGAAACATGGTCAATAATTAGATGCAGAAAACGCCATGGACAGACAAATAATTCTCAAATAGTCCTTCAAGAAGCAGATTAAAACCGTAAAGAAAAAGATAATGAAAATTTGTTGACAGTCAAGACGTTTTGAGTCATTTTATGAAGAGAAATTAGCTGGAAAACTTAGTTACAGCAGTCATACTTAACAACAAGAAATCTTCTTTTTCACAATCGCTGGCTGTAAACTCCGGTGGACAGTTCTGGTTGTTTAGACTTTAGTCTTGTTATAGAATCTGAACATCCATTCAACAGATCTGACCTTCTTGTGTGCAGATTGTTGGCTCATTGTGTGCAGATTGTTGGCTCATTGTGTGCAGATTGTTGGCTCATTGTGTGCAAATTGTTGGCTCATTGTGCCCAGATTGTCGGCTCATTGTGTGCAGATTGTTGGCTCATTGTGTGCAAATTGTTGGCTCATTGTGTGCAGATTGTTGGCTCATTGTGTGCAGATTGTTGGCTCATTGTGTGCAAATTGTTGGCTCATTGTGTGCAGATTGTTGGCTCATTGTGTGCAGATTGTTGCTCATTGTGTGCAGATTGTTGGCTCATTGTGTGCAGATTGTTGGCTCATTGTGTGCAGATTGTTGGCTCATTGTGTGCAGATTGTTGGCTCATTGTGTGCAGATTGTTGGCTCATTGTGTGCAGATTGTTGGCTCATTGTGTGCAGATTGTTGGCTCATTGTGTGCAGATTGTTGGCTCATTGTGAGCAGATTGTTGGCTCATTGTGTGCAGATTGTTGGCTCATTGTGTACAGATTGTTGGCTCATTGTGTGCAGATTGTTGGCTCATTGTGTGCAGATTGTTGGCTCATTGTGTGCAGATTGTTGGCTCATTGTGTGCAGATTGTTGGCTCATTGTGTGCAGATTGTTGGCTCATTGTGTGCAGATTGTTGGCTCATTGTGTGCAGATTGTTGGCTCATTGTGTACATATTGTTGGCTCATTGTGTGCAGATTGTTGGCTCATTGTGTGCAGATTGTTGGCTCATTGTGTTCAGATTGTTGGCTCATTGTGTGCAGATTGTTGGCTCATTGTGTGCAGATTGTTGGCTCATTGTGTGCAGATTGTTGGCTCATTGTGTACATATTGTTGGCTCATTGTGTGCAGATTGTTGGCTCATTGTGAGCAGATTGTTGGCTCATTGTGTGCAGATTGTTGGCTCATTGTGTGCAGATTGTTGGCTCATTGTGTGCAGATTGTTGGCTCATTGTGTGAAGATTGTTGGCTCATTATGTGAAGATTGTTGGCTCATTGTGTGCAGATTGTTGGCTCATTGTGTGCAGATTGTTGGCTCATTGTGCCCAGATTGTCGGCTCATTGTGTGCAGATTGTTGGCTCATTGTGTGCAGATTGTTGGCTCATTGTGTGCAGATTGTTGGCTCATTGTGTGCAGATTGTTGGCTCATTGTGTACATATTGTTGGCTCATTGTGTGCAGATTGTTGGCTCATTGTGAGCAGATTGTTGGCTCATTGTGTGCAGATTGTTGGCTCATTGTGTGCAGATTGTTGGCTCATTGTGTGCAGATTGTTGGCTCATTGTGTGAAGATTGTTGGCTCATTATGTGAAGATTGTTGGCTCATTGTGTGCAGATTGTTGGCTCATTGTGTGCAGATTGTTGGCTCATTGTGCCCAGATTGTCGGCTCATTGTGTGCAGATTGTTGGCTCATTGTGTGCAGATTGTTGGCTCATTGTGTGCAGATTGTTGGCTCATTGTGTGCAGATTGTTGGCTCATTGTGTGCAGATTTTTGGCTCATTATGTGAAGATTGTTGGCTCATTGTGTGCAGATTGTTGGCTCATTGTGTGCAGATTGTTGGCTCATTGTGTGAAGATTGTTGACTCATTGTGTGCAGATTGTTGGCTCATTGTGTGAAGATTGTTGGCTCATTGTGTGAAGATTGTTGACTCATTGTGTGCAGATTGTTGGCTCATTGCCTTTCAGGCAGATGCACTCCGACTTCAAAGGAAGCTCCCAGTTAGTCGACTCTTATGACATGCTTGATAGGAAGGCAGTGGGTCTGTTCTTGTTTTCCCCACAATGGGGACCTGGAATCCACACGGGGAGCAACAAGAAATATTAATTATTACTTTATTTACAATGACGTGAATCTCATCACTTCAGGATGATAATGGTGTCGAGCGAACTTTTGGTGATACAGAAACTAGGAAGAAATATTCCCATGTTGATCTGGTGGTAATGATCGATGGAGCTGACAACGAGAGGGGCGCAGTGACTGCAGGAGGTCGCGGTTATTATCTAAAGGTAAGACTGCCAGCTTTCCTTGTGTTTAAATTTAGTTTCCAACAAGAAATATTTATCAGTGTTTGCATAAAATTTAGTTTCCAACAAGAAACATGTTTCAATGTTTACATTAAATTTAGTTTCCAACAAGAAACATGTTTCAATGTTTACATTAAATTTAGTTTCCAACAAGAAACATGTTTCAATGTTTACATTAAATTTAGTTTCCAACAAGAAACATGTTTCAATGTTTACATTAAATTTAGTTTCCAAAAAGAAACATGTTTCAATGTTTACATTAAATTTAGTTTCCAACAAGAAATATTTATCAGTGTTTACATTAAATTTAGTTTCCAACAAGAAACATGTTTCAATGTTTACATTAAATTTAGTTTCCAAAAAGAAACATGTTTCAATGTTTACATTAAATTTAGTTTCCAAAAAGAAACATGTTTCAATGTTTACATTAAATTTAGTTTCCAAAAAGAAACATGTTTCAATGTTTACATTAAATTTAGTTTCCAAAAAGAAACATGTTTCAATGTTTACATTAAATTTAGTTTCCAACAAGAAATATTTATCAGTGTTTACATTAAATTTAGTTTCCAACAAGAAACATTTATCAGTGTTTACAATAAATTTACAAGAGACTAAACGCTGTGAGGCTTTCAGTTTTGTGGAAAATGATTTTTCACTGAATTGACTGCATACCCTGGGTGCACCAGTTGGAGAGGCTAGATAAAAACCATGCGGGAGCCACCCGTCGTTACATCAGAAAGAACAGAATGGGAGTTGTTAGACTAAAAACACTTGGAGACATACTAAGGAGGAAATAGGAGTGCTTATGGTCATATCCGATGTGTGATAAAGATTATCTTAAAAATTAACAAAGAACATTAATTTTTTTTTTTATTACTCAGATATATTTAAGTAATGCATACAAACCATACGATCTACAATTTACTGCCTGGCACAGTTTGCTGTATCTCGTCAGGTGCAATACTACAGAGTAAGATCAACATATAGTGAAGCACAAAAATGAATGAATGAATGAAAGTTTTGTTGGGTGCCGCCTTTACTTCCGAGGACTTTACCTGGTACCTATTTTAGACTGGATCAACCTGGGAGTTATTGTCATTTAAAAAAAATAATTGACTAGATGCAGATTTGAATCTACAACCTTCAGGCAAGAGGCTTTTGTCTAGCCATTGCAACACCGTGGCTCCAACACATACACACACATATTCAGACACACACATATATTCATACACACATATATACACATACATATCTACACACACATGTATTTACACACACGTATGTATACACATACACATATTTACACATTCTAATGTATACACCTGAAGATGGCATCAAGCACCATATGCCGGTGTGTTGGGAAATGAGCAGGCAGATACACTGGCCGGTTCTGCACTGTTTGGTGGTGAATTGATGTATGACAAGTCAGATGTTGTGAGGACCTTTTGGGAGTAAAAGAACATTGCGGAGGCACAGATAGATCATCACGGTCTGATGAGAATGGCGCTGCAAGGAGTTACCAGGGGATCTGGCCGATGCTCAACACTCAAGGAAAGGGTGAGATGGATATACAATCAGACAGTTACTGGTGCCATCGAAATTGCAGCTCTTAGCTTGCTGCTGAAGATGGGGGACAGAGCACATGTGGGAGTGTCACGATGGCTATGATGTAAATTCTTAATTCAACATGTATACACACAACCCCTCTTCTGCCCCCACCCCGCGTGCGTGCTCCGGTTAAAATGGACGCTAGACAGCGGCGCTGTTCGGAGCGGAGGCAAATTTTTTGCTTCTGCCGGACGGTGGCCGAAGTATTTTTGCTCCATTTGTAGACTGGATATAGTTTCGTCGCCCAGCTTCTGAGTTGAATGCATGGCGTGACCCTGTGAGCTGCGGATTGCATTTGGAATGTTTTTTCGACTGTGACCAACGTGGTGTGAATTGTAGATTCAGAAAATGGCGCGATGCCGGTCGTGCAATGCTGGCGGGACCCGTATTAAAATTGATCGCGCCGGCAACTGCTGATCTGTTGGCGACAAGTTCTGCTATCATCAATGATGAACTACATTTCTAATGTTGGACTGTTTGTGTTAGCACTTCGGATGGCTACCATATGCGTTAATGCGAGTGTATGCTAGATATGCTGAGACAGCAGTCTGTCAATCTTTCCACAAGGGACTGTGATAAACATTCTGGGTGTTTTTCGCTGGCACAGGAGCAGAGCAAAGATGGGGCGACCCGTTTGCTATGAAGCTGAAACTAAGACTACCAGACTACCAGACCAGTGCGTGCTCATGTTTGATCTAATATACTGTGTGTTCACATTTATTAACAGGGTCCATTGGTGTTCATGGAGCAAGCTTTGATTAATCTTGCCATGAGCATGCTGCATGCTAAAGGTTACATACCTCTCTACACACCTTTCTTCATGCGCAAGGAGGTTATGCAGGAGGTGGCACAACTGTCCCAGTTTGACGAAGAGCTCTACAAGGTAGGAAGTAGCACTGTTTGTTGGGCATAACTGTCAGTTTGACGAAGAGGTTTACACAGTAGGAAGTAGTACTGTTTGTTGGGCATAACTGTCAATTTGATGAAGAGCAATAAAAGGTAGGAAGTAGCACTATTTGTTGGGCCCAACTATCACCGTTTGATGAAGAGCTTTACATGGTAGGAAGTAGCACTGTTTGTTTGGCATAACTGTCACAGTTTGATATAAAAGTTTACAAGGTAGGAAGTAGCAGTTTGTTGGGCACAACTCTCTCAATTTGATGAAGAGCTCTATAAGGTAGGAAGTAGCACTGTTTATTGGGCACAACTCGCCCAGTTTGACGAAGAGCTCTACATGGTAGGAAGTACCAGTTTGCTGGGCTCAACTGTTTGGGGTGGGGAGGGGGGCACAACTGTCTCCCTTAGATAAAGAGTTCTACATGATAGGAAGTAGCAAAATTTGTTGGTTGGTTGTTGTGAATCTTCTGGTAGACTTGAGTTTTAAATATAGTAAAACGTTGTAAATACAATTTACTTATGATGAATGTACAATTAACATGAAAAACATTTTGTTCCCAACAGGGATGTATTTATTATTCACAAAACATCTGTTTGTCACTGATTAGTTAGTGCCTGACTTAATATAAAGAAAGTTAGTTGTGAATCCTTTACAGGACATTGCAGAACCAACCACAAAATGTTTTGGCTGTTGTGGTTTTTCTTGGCAAATTGTACGCTTAGTAGTTTGCCATTGCTTCCTGAATGGTCAGCTCTCAGTTTTACTGCTGAAACCAACACAAAACAAATGGTCCGCAACTGGGATCTAACCCGGGACCCTGGTATTACAAAGCGCTTTCACAATGCCTAAGGGACAGACGCTGACATTTAGTTAATATAGGACAAAATGTTTTGATATTTAAAAACCCCATCCCAGCTATTGTCAGGGGCCCAAATATAACATCAAAGTTAAACGGGGTTTTTGAGACTAATGTTTAGGTGATTCTCATCCAAATGGTGGCAGTTTGTGTCACAAGTTGTTAATCACTCATTGTGAAGTCCTGGTGGGGTTGAACATCACTCATTGGCTCATTGTCATCTTAAGATTTCATTATGTATGTTTCTTATATGTTTTTAGCGTGTTGGCAAGGCATCTGAAGATTCCATTACATGTATTTCTTATATGTTTTAAGGTTGTTGGCAAGGCATATGAAGATTCCATTATGTGTATTTCTTATAAGTTTTAAGGTTTTTGGTAAGGCATCTGAAGATTCCATTACGTGTATTTCTTATATGTTTTTAGGTTGTTGGCAAGTTATCTGAAGATTCCATTACGTATGTTTCTTATATGTTTTTAGGTCGTTGGCAGGCTATCAGAACATTCCATTACAAATGTTTCTTATATGCTTCTATGTTGTTGGCAAGGCGTATGAAGACTTCATTACTTATGTTTCTTATATGCTTCTAGGTTGTTGGCAAGGCATCTGAGAAAAATGAGGACAGTGATCTAGATGAAAAGTATTTGATTGCAACTTCAGAACAGCCAATCGCTGCCTTCCATCGTGATGAGTGGATACCCAAAGAGTCTCTGCCAATCAGATACCTGGGCTACTCAAGCTGCTTCAGACAGGAAGCTGGGTCGCATGGGCGTGACACCAGAGGAATATTCAGAGTCCATCAGTTTGAAAAGGTTAAATCAGATTTGGTTCATTTCTTTCTTTTTATTTCTTCTCCTTTTTCACCATGCTATGTATAGGGAATACTTTAATTTAGCTAGAAGAAGTTTGAACAATGGATCAACATCATGGCACTCGGGTAGTAACCCATAAGTGCTCCGTTCTTCTTCTAACTCAAGTCTGAGTCCGAAGAAGCTCAGCACAGTGCACAGACTCTGTAGCACTGGCGAAGATTCTGAAATACTTTGGGTAGACTTTTAACTGCAAATTTTGCTCAGGCAGTGCCGTTAGGCTACTCTTTTTGATTTCCAACTGCCAAGGGATTTTTACTTGCGCAACAATGCACACAGGCGTCCGATCTCACTACCCAGAGACCGGGGGGAATTAGTAGAACTCCAATGGAAAAATCCCAGCCCTTACTAGGGATTGAACCTGAAACATCCAGCACTCGAGGCAGACAACATGCCTCGAGACCATGCAGCCCCCTAGTGAGAAAAAGAAAAAGGAACAGTCTCATCCTTTTCTTCTTCTTCTTAAAGTCCATGCCATGTTGCAATGGTAGTCATGGCTATTCACTACCTTCTGTCTCGTGTTCTTTCAGAAAGCTCTAAACTCGGATTATCCTCCATGCAGTCAGACTGCCCAGCATCCTTTTTCTTGGTCTTCTTCTGCCTCTCCTCCCCTTCAACTTGCCTACTGTCACAATGTACTCCAGTTTTTCCTTTCTCATCACATGACCAAAAGAAAGATTGTCTCTTTCTGATGTGGGCATTCAGTTCTCTTTGTGAGTCAGTTTTTTTTTCAAGATATCTTTATTATTCTTTTTATTTGTCCAGGGTTTTCTCATCATTTATCTATAAAACCACATCTCCGCAGCTTCCAGATAAGTTTTCATTAATTTACCAACCATCCATGATTTACTTCCTTATATCAAGATAGGATTTATATAGCTTTAAAGAATTCTCTTTCTCGTCTTAATTGACTAAGGAAGATTGCATAAAATATTCTGCCTTTTGTTTAATGCTGCCTTTGCCTGAGCTTTTCTATATTTAACATCTTTAATACATCTTCTATCGGATGTTATCATGGTACCCAAATACTTAAACATATCGGCTTGCTCAAGGTTTGTCCCGTTTACTTTGATTTTGCATGTAGAAATTATTTAACCCACTTCCTGGCTAGTTTGGTTTAATTTTTGTTTTGATGAAGAGGCTTGTGATAGCTTTGATCCATTCATATTTGAAGATAGACTTATCGAATGAATAAACGAACTATATTCTCAAAGGGTCACAAATTAGGCACGCAGGCCCATCTTACATTCTGCCCTTTAAAACACCCATCTGTTAAACAGAAGTTGTATTTTATACATAAAGTATGTTATGTTCACGTAATAATATGCATATTTTAAATATCAGGTCAAAAACAAAAGAACTCAGATATGCAGACAACACATTTTTCCTTTCCAACAGTGTGCAAGCTTAAAATAGTCCATTGTAACGGTCAAAAGGCACACACAGTAAAAAGAGAATCTGTTTGTCAGTCTGAAATCAAAACTAAAATAATGTCCACCATGAATGCAGCACACTAACCTTGTATTAAAATGACAACAAAGAGATTGAAAATGTCAAGAGAAGAAAGAGAATAGGTGCTTTTGAGCTGAAAGATTCTCAGAATATCTTGGACAAAGAAGAGGAGAAATACTGATATCTTTAAAGATCTGAACATCAAGGAAGATTGACTAATAAACAGCATCCTGTCTCAGAAGCTGAAATATTTTGGTCATATCAAGCACCATGATGGATTGGAAAAAATTATAGCAGAAGGCATGGTACCAGGAAGGAGGGGCAGGGGCCAACCGACACAAAAATGGCACAGTATATAAGTGACTTCTTGAGTATGAAAATGAAAGTGCATGAGGCGGGAGAACTGGCGAGAGACCAAGTTTCTTTCAGGCAGACCATGATGAGAGCGGCGTTCTGGAAAGGAACTGCTACATGATTATGAGGCTCAGTAATGAACAACAATGGCCACCGCAAAAAAGAAGTCAGAAAAAGACTCGCTTTAGCAATGCAGATGCAAACATGATAAACCTATGGCACCTATAAGCAAGTTCAAGTAAATGTTTTGAGGTCATGCGTGTTTCCCATGGCAACTTACGGATGTGAGTCATGGACTTTCTCAGTCTTTAAAGCAAGAAAATCTGCACTTTTGAACTGAAATACTACAGACACATTTTTAGAATACCGTGGACCAAGAAAAGGAAAAAAATCGATATTCTGCATAACCTGAACATCAAGGAGAGTTGAGTTGAGTCAAGAATTGACATCACAGCACTCGGGGCATTTCCATGCATGCTCCATTCCCATGCATGCTCCGTCTTCAGCAGCCATCGCAGATTTCCCTTACTGATGGTAACGGTCACAATCTGGTTATATGTACATTTTGCCTTTCCTCTGAGTGTAGTGAGTCGGCCAGACCATGTGGTTACTTACACCCAGGTGCCTCATTCTCTCCAGGCCAAAATAATCTTGTTTCTCTACTGATTCTGTTGCTTTTTCCAAAAGGGCCTTGACCACATCTGCCTTGTCTCTTATCAATTTACCACCCAGTGGTGCAGATCCAGCCAATTTGTCTGCCTGTTCATTACCCACTATGTCGCCATGGCCTGGAGAAAAGATCCAAAGTATGCTCACTACCTGTGACCTTCTGTGAAGGTCTTGCAAGGAATATCTCAACTCAAGGCATGAATTCTGTGGCATAAAAGAGGTTTCAGATGTGTCCATATAATCTACCATTACTGCCTGTATTTTTGCAGTGTAGGCAGGGGCACTTCATTGCTAGTGATAAAGTTATGGGGTTTTTCTATCAGGGGCAAAAGTAAAATTCTAACCTGCATTTTTTTTTAAACTTGCTTGCTTACTTTACTCTTTCTTAAAATTCTGATAAGATACTTTACTTTTTTCTGAAGGTTCTGATTAGCTACATAACTTTTCTAAAGGTTGTGCTGAATTACTTTACTTTTTCTAATGGTTATAAATTACCTTTTCTCAAGGTTGTAATGAATTACTTTAATTTTTTTTTAAAGTTATGATAAGTTACTTAATTTTTTTCTTAAAGTTTTCATAAGTTACTTTACTTTTTTCTTATGGTTATGACAAGTGATCTCGCATTACCTGCAGCTCTCAGAACTCAGCCTTTATTTTCTTCCATGTACATGATGTTCTCAGTATTTGTTTTTGTTTTTAATCACACTTCCATTCCTTTCAGTGTCTTTACCATTTAATTAATATTGTCTGTCATTCACATCAGTACAGAAGAATAGTCCACACACAACATTTCGGTAAGCAAATGGCACTTTGGAGAGAGAAGCAACAATGAAATTCATAATCTTTCTAAATCACCATTGATAACTGGCATCATGAGAGCTAATGGACTGATATGTTTGGGCTATATTGAGAGAATGTCAGATGACAGTGAAGTGAAATACAAGAGAGATGAATGGTCGTAGACCATGAGGAAGACCAAGCAGATGATGGAGAGATAACTTCCAGATAGACCTGCAAACACTTGGTGTCACCAGCTGGAAAGAGAAGGCCAACCAGAGAGATGAGTGGAGGCAGGTGATTTCTGCAGCAATGAACCTCAAGGGCTCAGAATGCTGAAGAAGAAGAAGATATGGTACTATATTTGTATACATGTTTTCCCCTTCAGGTTGAACAGTTCTGCATCACATCACCAGAAGCTGACAAGTCCTGGAAAATGTTTGATGAAATGATCAACAATGCTGAAGAGTTCAACAAAACTCTAGGGATACCTTACAGAATTGTCAACATTGTCTCAGGTAACACACGTTCTGTCACTCTCAGGTAATCAGATAACCTCAGTTTTAGCTTCACAGCAGATGGGTCACCCCATCGTTGCTCTGCTCCTGCGACAACAAGGAAGGTCAGGACAGGCATACTTCATGCAGAATGGCATACTTCACTGCGGAGGACACAAGTGAGCAGTATTATCTGGATCTTTTCACTGGGATACGCCAGTATGTTGGGAAATGAACAGGCGGAAGAGTGGCTGGCTCTGCACAACTTGTTGGAATATTGGTGCATGATAAGGCAGACGTAGTTAGTGCTTTGTGAGAGAGCGTGTACAGTTCAGAGGAGCTGATGGATCACCACAGTCTGGTGAGATTGATGCAGGGGGAGTGACGAGAGGTTCTGGCAGATGCTCAGTGCTCAAAGGAAAGTAAAGATGGACGTTTAATCAGAATGCTACTGTCACTATTAGTATATGAACTCTTCACTGGCTTCTGAAGATGGGGACAGAGCACTTATGGGAATGCCCTAAGTGCAGTGATGTCGGTTCTTGAATCAACTCAACTCAGCTAAACTCTGCGCCTAAAAATCAACTGAGAAAGTGTGACATTGTCCCTTGAAAAAAAGAAAATTGAAAGAGACTACGGTCTTAGCAAAACCAACAGCATGCACAGGCATTAAATGCATGAGGCAGCAGTAAGAAGTGCAAATACAGACTGTCACTCCCGGCTATGGCTCTTATAAGCAGTTAGTATGTAATGCTTTCGATCCAGTGCCATGAAATTTATATATTACCTAACATTACAACATGCTTGTTAGGGGGAAATGAGTGAGCTTCTACCCCCCCCCCCCCCCCCCCCCCCCCCCCCCCCCCCCCCCCCCCCCCCCCCCCCCCCCCCCCCCCCCCCCCCCCCCCCCCCCAGTATGATCCCAGAACCCACATGAGGCATATAGTGTGTAATGCTTCAGAGTGTGAGAAAGCATTTGTTACTTTCAGTAATGTACGAATGTAAAAAGGTTGGTTAGTTTGTTACCTAGTTAGTTAGTTGGGTTACCATCATTACACTCCGGACATGTCCATAGGTGCTCAGATCCTCCCGTCAATATGAACTCCAGTGTCTGATGGCTAATAGCACCAGTTTTGTGTTAATTAACCTCCTCTGATGTGCCTGGTGTGTGTCTTAATTTTTGCTATGCCGATTCACTGCGCTAAAAGTCTCCCACCCTTGCAAATTTCTCGGAGGGCATTAATAATATCAGAATGATCCAAAGGCTGACCGTCGGTAGCGCTTTCATTTCCATTGATGCCCGCATGTCCCGGAACGAAAACAAAGGTGACTTCTGTAATGATTCGAGCCATTGCCTTCACACAGAACCTGCCTGAATACTCCGGATAATACTCACTGAATCACTGGGCACACCTGTGTGGGTGTAGTTTTGTGTTTCAAGCCACGCGAGCGCTTGCATTACTGCCATCACCTCAATCATCATGCTGCAGGTTGTCATGGAGAAGGCGATGTTGGCTTCTTTCACCGTTCTGCCCGCTGAGCATGCTGTGAACACCCATGCACTTCTTTGTTCGCGCATAACAGATCCGTCTATGTATATCAGTACATCTGCCTCATCTGAAGTAGGTTGGTTTACATGATCAGTTAACTTAAAGTTTTGTTTAAACTATATTAACCAATTATTTCATTCTGCAGACCAGCCTACACTACATACAACTCTGAAAAGACACCTGGCCTCAAGCCCAAAGTGTGCAGAGCAAGCTATGGGAAACCATGAAGAATCTGCTACTGACATGCGAATTCACAAAGGCAACCCACCAGATGGCCTGATCTGAGTATACGAAACCAAACATAAAGAAGAAGAAGAAATTTCATGAATTTTTTTTTTCAAGTGTATGTTTATATATATATATGCATGCTGTTTATGATTTATTCCTAATTTTTCTTGCAGGTGAACTAAACCATGCAGCTTCCAAAAAACTAGATCTGGAGGCTTGGTTTCCAGGTTCAGGGGCTTTCCGGGAGTTGGTATCCTGTTCAAACTGCCTGGACTATCAATCGCGCAGACTTCGCATCAGATACGGCCAGACCAAAGCTGTGGGTCAAGAGGTTTGCTGCGTTCTCATTTTTTATTACTTATACAGGGTGCCCCACAAGTTTCCATACATAGGAACAATCAACATCATGGCACACAGGTGTAACCCATAAGTGCTCCTTTCTTCTTCTAACTCAAGCCTCAGTCTGAAGAATCTCAATGCAGTGCACAAACTCTGTAGCACCGGCGAGGTTCCTGAAATATTAAGGTAGATTTTTAGCTTCAAATTTAGCCCAGGCAAAGTCGTTAGGCTAGTCTGTTCGATTTCCAACTGCCAAGGGATTTTTTTACGAGTGCAACAATGCACACAGGCATCCGGTCTTACTACCCAGAGATTAGGTGGAAATTACTAGAAATACACGTGAAAAAATCTCAGCCTTCACCGGGGTTTGAACCTGGGACCTCTAGCACTCGAGACGGACACCATGCCTCGAGACCAGGTAACCCCCCTAAAAAATAAACATATTTTGTGTGTTAAACTGATGAAGAACACATATAGGCACAGTTGAAGCTATGCTTGTAATGGCGCTGGTAATATTTGTTACTTTGTCCTCTATATGGAAACGTATGGGATACCCTAAACATTATTAGAACCGTTCATCATTTTTTTCTCTGGATGTGTAGTTACTAAATGGCTTTTGTTTTTATTTTTATTTTTTTTAATTAAAAAAAAACATATTTTTAATTGAACTGTGCATGTAGGATTTTTCTTTCTTTGTCTTTCTTCCATTGAAGAGCGGTTGGCATGCTGTATTGTGGTTTACAGCCAGATTGTAACATCTGCGCCTTTCAACCCAACACTGCTGATTTCAGCAAAACCTTAATTAGTCTCCTTTCACAGCATGCTTGTAAAGGGGCAGTGGATCTTTAAGTCATCATAGTGCCAGTGCCAGATTTTTTGTTTCAAACATGACCTTGACTCCTAGTTTGACCCAGCCTTATATGAGTACCAGGTAAAGTCCTGGGAAGTAAAGTTGGCTGGCATAATATTGACCACATTGATCTGTTGAATGCTGATTGGTTCTGTAAAATGTAGGTGAAGTACTATATGTCCAGTGCGCCTGAAGGTGTGGAAAAGCATCCTTTACTTTACCCCTGAGCCAGATTTCTGTAGTCTGAGAAAATCCCAGTGTTGTCAGAATTCCTTCTCTTGTATTCCTAATGCTGTCACTCAGTGGCAACTTCACTGACAGATACTAAAGTAGGACAGGCAAAGTGACAGAATTTCAAACATACTAGGTTTTTGCATTGAACAATGGATGTTGTTGTTTGGATGTTGTTGTTCGTCCATCACGAGTGATGAAGACCACTTTCATCCAAAGCAGTAACGATCAGTGATTAGTACGAAGGTGGCTGATTAGCCCAAAATGAGCCTGGAAAGTTCTTGAGCAGTGCGAACAACAGATGGAAGCCGCAGTCAGTGTGGGATTAGCAGTACAATTCTTTCTAGTCTGCCTCCATTTCTCTGCCTGTGCAACCTCTGCTGCCTGGCAGGCCGGTACACCATGCCTGAGGGACGTACGCCATCCAGAACGGTCTTGCTCAGCATCCTCCCACATTACTGTGTGTCGAACAGCGAATAGCAGACAGCATCCTTTAGATATTTTTTCCAAGTTATGCTGGTATGTTGGAAAATGAACAGACAGAGAGACTGGCTGGTTCTGCAACTCTTGGGGATGAATAGATATACGACAGGCTAGATGTAATAAGGGTTCTTTTGGAGTGGGTGAACAGTGAAGACACAAACAGATCATCAGGGTCTGGAAAGAAGGATACTGCCAGGAATTAACCAGGAAATCTGGCTGATGCTTGGCACTCAAGGGAAAGGCAAGACGGATACACAATCTGACTGTTACTTCTTCTCTTCCACCTTGTTCCTCGGCGAAGTGTCGGGGGGGGGGGGGGGGGGGGGGGGTGTAACATTCGTTGATGAGCTCTATTAAAACTGATGTTCATTTCTGTAAGGCTGTTCTTAATGCCATCACTCCATATTTTCCGAGGTCTTCCACTTGCTCTATACCCATTGTAACTTTTTAATGTGGCTCGTTGCCCTAGATAGTACCAGGGCATTCTTGTTAGGTGTTACCATCAAAACTGAAAATCTGTGTTTGCTGCTAAATTTGGAAATGGAGCTATTATGGGAATGTCCTGAGTGCTTTTATGTTGATTCTTAGTTATTTTACATTTCACATTGTACAGTGGATTCACCAGCTCCGTTATTCACCACCTTTCCTTTATACTTTCTGCTATCAATTTTATGAACATGACTCAACCCCATGTTGATATAAGAATCGTCATCACCGCACTTGGGACACTCCCATAAGCACTCCATCCCCATCTTCAGCAGCAAGCGAAGAGTTCCAATTCTAAAGAGGCATCAGTAACTGTCTGATTCTATATCTTTCTCATCTTTCTTTAAAGTGTTGAGCGTCAGCCAGATCACTTTGTAACTCCTTGCAGCGCCATTCTCCTCAGACCATAATGATCTGTCTGTGCCTTCTCACTGTTCACTCGCTCCCAAAGGGCCCTCACAACATCTAGCTAGTCATACATCAATTCACCAACCAGTCTATCTGCCTGCTCATTTTCTAACACACCAGCATGACCTGGAGAAAAAATCCAAAGGACGCTAACTACCCAGTACCTCTGAAGTGATGCTTACCTCTCTGAACAACCCCAATGCCATACTGATAGGGAAAAACCCTCCCACCATTGAACCTCACCCTGTTGTGTTGGGACATCCCTGCCATGTGCCAATTTGCTATCATTACAGACTAGTTTTGTCCATATGCTGAATGCCACTATGTGTGCTACAACAAGAACTCTGTGTGCGATCTTGGAAAACTACCAGACAGAAGATGGCATCGTTGTTCCAGAGGCGCTCCGGAAGTTTATGCCAGCTGGTATGTTTTTTAATTCTCTGTATTATTGTCTGGCTTCTTTTATAGTACAGTATTCCCCGTGTGGGTTCGGGGGCCCCCATGGTCTGGACACCAAGAAAAGACCCACTGCCTCCCCAACAAGCATGTCGTAGGAGTCAACCAATTAGGCACTTCCTTTGAAGTCAGAGTGCAACTGTCTGAGTGACGAGGAACAACCAACAGCACAAAAATAAGCCAGTAAAAGGGATGTACACGCAAAACTCAATCTCTGGCTGTCGTGCAATCTAAGTATCTCTGTGTACCTCCTGCTTTGTCTTCATTGAGGTTGGAACAGGCCAGATTACTTCTCTGTCAGCAGCGTACAGTAGGCAGTGTTGGAAGAAAGGCTCAGCATTGTCTGATGCCAAGCTGCAGGGACACATCTTCATGTTTTCTACACCCACAAGTTTGAAGAAATGTTGGAAAGGTCTGTTGTGCCCTGCCCTTAGTCTGAATGTCACACATTGTCCCTCTCTAGATAGGCGATGAAGCCAGTCTTGGGGAGAGAATTTAGTGTCAGTGCCCAGCCACCTTTCTTGGATGCTGGTGTCTTTCCCGTGTGAGTTCCGGGGCCTTATTATAGTGAAAACAAGAATAGATCCACTGCCTACCCAAAAGCATGTTCGTAAGAGTCGACTGATTGGGAGCTTCCTTTGAAGTCAGAGTGCATCTGCCTGAGAGGCAAGGAACCAACAGTCTGCAGACAAATTAGTCTGATCTGTCAAACGGATGCACACACAACACTCAGGCTCTGGAACATGACTGCAGTCCAGAAGTGGATGAACCAGAACTTTCTGCCAGAGTTTACAGCTGCTGAACGCGAAGAAGAAGAAGGTTGATGCTAGTTTCTATACATTTTTTCTAATACTTAAAGATATCCAAATGTGAATTGTATCTCTTTTACTTGTATCTTATATTTTTATTTCAGGTTATAATGAGAAGATTCTGTTTGTGAAGCCAGCTCCTATTGATGAACAGGAGGCAAAGAAACAGAAGAAGTCTGAGAAAAGGGGAAATGTTCCACCTGCTGAACCAAGGGAGCAGTAGACAACAGAAGACAGTTCTTTTGTTGTATTTTTTTCATCTTTCAACTCTTTTCTAATCATGATAAGATTGTTATGTTTAGGGACACAAGGGGTAAGTTTGGCAATGTTAGGGACACAAGGGGTAAGTTTGGCAGTGTTATGGACACAAGGGGTAAGTTTGGCAGTTTTAGGGACACAAGGGGTAAGTTTGGCAGTTTTATGGACACAAGGGGTAAGTTTGGCAGTTTTAGGGACACAAAGGGTAAGTTTGGCTATTGAAAGCAGTGGCAAACTACTGAACATAAAAATTGCTTAGTAAAATCACAGATGGCCAAAGAAAAATACTGCGGCTTGATCTGCAGTGTCCTTTAAAGGATATGCAACTAATGACGTTTTGTTGTTGTTTTAATCTGTGATTAGTGATTAGAAAGGATTATTATCACATTACTCCGGACAAATCCATAGGTGCTCCGATCTCCTACTCAAAAGCTCCACAAGTGTAAAATTACTGATGACGCCTGTTCTGTGTTGGTTAATGAAATGTCTTGTCTTTTAATGTGTACATGACTATTACATATCTGTGGAGCAAGTGAAGAGGATCTCAGCTCAAAAGCATGTACTCCATCCCGTAAGCGAGAATCCTAGACCTACATTTTCACATGCGGTTGGCCGATGGCTGCAGAGGTCGTCAATGTTGGTGCTAAGGCCGCCATGACGTCGATCGGCAGAACATACATTAAAACCACAACGCATAATCACCACATAGGCCTCAAACAAATATCTTGCAGTGTAACAGATTTCTGCACTTTTAGTCGATATTTTATTATGGTTAAAGTGAAATACGCCAGATAAAAATTGAAGTCATGGCTTATGAGCACAAACACAATAACCTGCCGCCATACTGGAAAATGGAAGACTGTTTTAATCTGTGATTAGTGCTATCGGACCGACATACATGTAAAAGTAGGTAGGTAGGTAAGTTTTAGCCCACCAGGACATCACACAAGTGATAAACACCCTGTGACACAAAGTGCCACCATGTGGATGAGGATCACCCATGGAGAGGTCCCAGAAATCCTGTTCAGCCGTTAGGCCATAATTAAAGCCCAGCTATATTTAGGGCCCCCGCCAAATGCCAGGGTGGGGCTTCAAAATGACGAAAAATTGCATCCCACATGGGGACGAATAAATGTATGGAACAGTTTTTAAAGTTTCATCACATTCCTTTAGTTTATGAAATATTTTCACAGTAATTTGTATAGAAAAATTTAAGTTTTTTTTGTTTTTTAAATATTAAAAAAAAAAAAACTTTCCAAAACTGCCTCATTTATTGAAGTATTATATCATCTGAAGTAGTTTTGTCATTGTATTTATGTTTTGATGTTAATATTTACAACCCTGTTGTTTTGGATGCGTAATTTGCTTGTTACTTCTGCTTACTGCTAGATTTATTGTGAAGCTTTTTATCTGTATGTTTTATTTCACAGCAAGGTCACTTTTGTTGCTGCTGCCATAATTTTTTTAGCCTATTTAACAATGTTTTTTTCATCTAACTTTTCAACATGATTTTTTTTCTAATGATATAAGAACATTGCTCAAGGATAAATTAATCTCATAAATAAAAAAAAGATAAAGTCGGGAGATGTGAACCAGCATCACTGCACACGGTTCTAAACCATAAGTGCTCTGCAACCAGTACAGACAGCTGATAAGAAACGGTTTGCCTGTGTCGCCATCCGCACGTAACTCTGTAGCTACAGTGACGTTCTTACTCCATTTACCCCAGACTCTGGTACCCATTTCCTAGAGGCTGGGTGAACCCCAGGAGCCACCTGGTTTCGAACACCGACTGTGGCTGCAGTGAGTCGCAGCTTGATTTGAAAGCGAGCCTTGTATCGACTGCTAACGCGGCTGTCATAAATCACTGGAATGGTTAATGTGTGGTCCTCTGAGAGATTTATTTATCTGTACACCTCTTTATTTGATTATTTATGATTATCAATCTTTAAGAGATTTATGTTTGATCACATATTTCTAAATAGTTTATTCATCTTCACATGTCCACATGTCATTAATGTATGATTGTTTGAGAAAGTAATTTATATTCACACATCTCTGAGTGAATAATTTGTTATTGTTCGCTTTAAGAGATATATGTCTGATTACACATCACCTCGTGGAGACGCATGAGTGCCTACGTCAGTTGGCAGGGCACATCTTCTTCTTCTTCTTTCGTTCGCCTGAAATAAGTTGTCTATATCAGCAGCTTTGTCTCTTGTATAAATTTCACTGTCGTTGTTAGTTCATTCAGTGGTCCATAGAGTTTACGTTCCACTGTTGTTCTTTCTGGCCAAAAGGTTTGCCTTAATGTGTCAAATTCGGTGCAGTTCTGGAGTACATGCTCTGCTGTCTGGGGCACATTTCCACAGGTGCACATGGCTGATACACCTATCTTGAATTTTGTGTACATGTGGTTACGTAATCGGTTGTGACTTGTTCTGGTCTGTCCATAATAAAATAGTCGTCTTGTCCTGGGGCTGGTGGTTTCCTGATCGATTTAATGATTCTTTTCTTTTAGTGGTATGTGACTGGTACATCCGGCTGCTCTTTTGTCGCACCTTCCCCTGCCAGTTGATCAGCTTTATCATTTCCAGGCACTCCACAATGTGATGGTATCCACTGCATTACAACTCTTCGATGAAGGCTGAGTTGTGTCAGCATTGTTTGCAATTCTGGTAGTTTCCTAGACTGGAGTGCTTTAAGTACTGATTTAGCATCTGTCGACAGGGCACGTGATGATGATGGTCACTGCCAGAGGTACCATTCTCTCCAGACCATAATGATTTTTTCCTGCCACTCCATTGTTCACTTGTGATTACTGAAGCGTGGCAGGGTGATATCGGCCACAGGCATGAGAGAAAGTTTAGGCCGTTATGATGTATCAGCCGAGAATCAAAATATTGCAGTTTGCTATAAAAAGGCACAACACATTTACGTCACTCGGACAAACGAAAAGAAAAAGAAGAAGAAGAATACTGAAGCTCACCTGCCTTGAAAAGATTGTTATTTAACCAGTGTCCTGTAGTCATCTTCTTATGATAAAAAGAATAGTGAAGATGTCTTGAAAGACACTAACTCACAAAGGAGACAGTCCACATTTGTTGGTCATGTCATGAGAAGGAGAAAACTGAAGTACATTGTGATGGTGGGAAGGCTGGTGGGGAAGGGAGGCAGAGATTTGGAGGCCACACATCTATATTTGCCTAGAATACAAGAAATTGGAGTAAAGATCGGCACAGCTAGACAGGAGAGGAACACCGGACATATGAAAAATTTTGTGAACCAGCATAGGGCTGGCACTGTTAACTTTGGGGCGCTGATGTGAATGTTCAGAGTGGAATCTGAGCACCTGTGGATGTGTCCAGAGTGCCAAGAAGATCTCAGTTCCATGACGATAACCCATCTCATGACTCTAGCAAGTACTCGATTGTCCCTGAGATCCGGAATCCTCAGATTGTAGCCTGTGTTTCTTGACTGACGACAGACTCTCACACATTCTGTTAAATGAAGAAAGACAAGGTCATGTGTACTTGCATTATTTCTGAAGTTCCTTTAGGACCGGTGTCTCGAACTCCAACAACTTTATTATATGTTTATTACTGTTGTTAGTACCTCGTTCATTTATTCATTATCCTGTCGTGCCATTATTGGTGTCTTCTTTATATTTGTCTTTTCATAACTAATTTATAGTCCAACCTTTGATATTATATTTGGTAAATCATCTGTTTTTCCTTTGCATGTCATTGCTGTTTTTAATTAGCAGAACATCATCATCAGCAAAATCAAGATCTTCCAACTTTCTGTTCTCCAACCCAGTCAGTGCCGGTGTTTTCACAACAAAATTTTTTCATCACCTAGTCAAGGTTGGGCCAGATAACAGAGGAGATAAAATGCATCCCTGTTTTACTTCAGTGTCAACTTCAAACCAATCAGTTCAACCACAGGGAAAATATAAATATGTTATTTGATACAGAGTGCCATCTTTGTGATATGTTTACCACTGCTAGTACTACAGGACCACTATAAATGTGATGTTTGTAAGTACTACAGGACCACTATAAATGTGATGTTTGTAAGTACTACAGGACCACTATAAATGTGATGTTTGTAAGTACTACAGGACCACTATAAATGTGATGTTTGTAAGTACTACAGGACCACTATAAATGTGATGTTTGTAAGTACTACAGGACCACTATAAATGTGATGTTTGTAAGTACTACAGGACCACTATAAATGTGATGTTTGTAAGTACTACAGGACCACTATAAATGTGATGTTTGTAAGTACTACAGGACCACTATAAATGGTCAGGGTCTGTGGCTAAGGCATTGCGCACGAGCTTCGTAATGCCAGGGTGCCTGGTTCGATCCCAGCTGCGGGCCTTGCATTGGTTTTGACAGTGGTATTGAGAAGCCGACCGTCCAGAAATGACTTGCAAACTACTGGACGTA
This sequence comes from Candidula unifasciata, assembly GCA_905116865.2. Taxonomy (NCBI): domain Eukaryota; kingdom Metazoa; phylum Mollusca; class Gastropoda; order Stylommatophora; family Geomitridae; genus Candidula; species Candidula unifasciata. Next base: position 94,518 of record CAJHNH020005891.1, on the reverse strand, counting down.
AAAATGCCTAGAAAAACCACAACAGCCAATATTGGGGTTGGTTCTGCAACGTCCTGTAAAGGATACGCAACTAACTTAACTGGACCACCATAAATGATATTTGTAAGTACTACAGGACCACTATAAATGTGATATTTGTAAGGACTACAGGACCACTATAAATGTGATATTTGTAAGGACTACATGACCACTATAAATGTGGCATTTATATTTATAAACCTGTTTCCATTGTTATATAGCTATTTATGAACCTGTTCCCACCACTTAATGATGTTCCAGTTATATTATTTGGGAAGTCCTGCCTTACAAATATTTGTTCTGCATAAGAACAGGCTTTGCCTCTAGTTTTGCTGACAGCAGTTTTATTTTAGTGTCACTTCACAAATTTCTTTCTGCTAACATAAAAGAATCATGCACTACTTAAATGTACCAGGCTTGTTGAACTGTTTACATGTTTGTTGCATTGTGCCCCTGCGTTGGTCCATAATTTCTCGATCTACACAGACGAATAAACTCTATTTTCAAAGGGTTACCGATTGGGCAGGCAGGCCCGTCCTACATTCACAGCTCTTCCAGGCATATATAAACATATACATATTGAAATAAGGCTTACAATCATGCACACTCTGAATATGCGTGTACACATACACTCTTATAAGCCCATACATACACAGACACAAGCACAACTATACATATACATACATACATACACCCTCATACAATTACAAACATGCACTCATGCTCATACATACACATACAACCACCCACACTTATGCTCATACAGACATACAAGTACCCACACTCGTGCATATGCAGACACATACAAGCACCCACACTCATGCTCATACAGACACATACAAGCACCCACACTCATGCTCATACAGACACATACAAGCGCCCATACTCATGCTCATACACACATAAAAGCACCCACACTCACGTGTACACAGACGAGGAAAACAAGAACTACAAGGTTAACATAAACGTCGTCAACACCACACAGTGAATCTTTACATATTTATTGATGATGAAGCTTATCACTCAAGTAAAAAATCTCTTAGCTGTTAGAAATTAAAAAAAGAGTAGCCTGACGGCGCTGCCCGGGCAAAATTTTGAGTTAAAAACCTACCCGAAGTATTTTTATACCGTCTTCTATCCGGCGTGGATTCATCTCAAGATTCACATGACAGCATTCATTGCACGCATTACTGAAGTTAATCTTGTCTGTTGTGACTCTTGCCCACACAGGCTGCCACATAATTTATGATCAGTCTTTTTCTTCTTCTTGACGTCCTCTTTTACCGCTTCGGGTGTCGAGGGAGATATAAGGTCCTGCTTTGTGCTCTTCTGGCTGCTTCGACCAAAGACACATCGTGGTGCTGTAGAGTTTCTCTGATTTATCCTTCCATATTGTTCTTGGTCTATCTCTTGCTCATTCTCTCCAAGTGGACAAACTATTTGATTTGCTGTCTTTCTATGTAATTTAGAATTGGTTCTGTGCCGACTTTATCTACTATGACCTCATTCCTGATTGTTTCTCTTGTTGTCACTCCTACAGTCTTTCTCAGACACTTCATTTCCATAGTTACTAATTTTCTTCTATGTTTTGTTGTGAGTGACCATGCCTGACACTGGTAGCATAGGATGGGAATGAATATGCTTTGTATGAGATGTCTGGTATTGCCTTATGTGGTAAGAGAGGAGCTAGCTGTCACAATACTTGGCCAGCTTTACTGTATCGGATGTCTATTTCTTCATCTAATTTACCATCTTCAGTGAATGTTGTTCCAAGATGTCTGTTTAATAAATGTATGCTCTAATATATGATCAATTATCTTACATAATTTATGCTAAGTAATCAGTCCTGATTTTCTTAGCAGGAAGGAAATGCATCATTGATGTAGGTGCATGATTTTGCACATGATGTCTGTGCAAGTCGTTTAGGCAAGTAATATTCCACAGGTGGATTATGTTAATTAAAAAAAAACATGTATCAAACCAAATGAAACAGAACCAGTAAGCTTCTCAGTTTCATAAATACAAGTGACAATCGAATGTTGCGGCTAGAAATTCTTCATCGGCTCATCACATGAATGTACAATACTACAAAGAGGAACAAGAAAACACCAAAAATCACTTCACTGAAACGTTTCTGAGAGGTATCACATATCTGTCTAGCTAGCTGAATCTCTGACAAATACATTACCACCAGAAATAAATAGTAGCGGGAAAAAAGCTGTGATAAAACTATATTGTTTGAGGTTTTGAACAGCAGATTGACATCATGGCACACGGGCAGTAACCCATAAGTGCTCCGTTCTTCTTCTAACTGACTGACTGACTTTCTACCCCACTAGGACATCTCACAAGCGATAAACACCCGATGACACAATGTGCCACCATGTGGGTGAGGATCACCGTGGAGAGGTCCCAGAAACCGTGTTCAGCCTTTAGGCCATATTTGTGGCCAGACTATATTGCGGCCCCTGGCAAGAGCCAGAGTGGGGCTTCAAATAACGAAAATGTTTATCCTAAAAAGGACGAGAAGTTATGCTTCTTATAACTGAAGTTTGCTTGTCAAGTTTCAACAGCTTACACTGAACAGTCACTAAGTTACAGATTTTTAAAGCTCGGTAGGACGTCTAGAACGTACTCAAGCACCAAATGAAATGGCATATAGGCTTCCTTTACTTGATAAGCAATATCGTTTTAAAAGTAAACTTCATATTCGAAAGATGAGAGAGATGTTTTCCACTCTAGTATAATCAGTTCTTGTATAACTAAACTGAACAATGACAACTTCGGATTGGAATTCTAACGTAAACTCCTTTCAGTTTATACCTCCTGAGTAGGGGCAATAACTTTCGTAGTTACTTTAGGCTCGCCGCAAGAGCTCTATTAAAGTTTAGCCAGCCGTACCATTTATAAAGGCGAGCACTCAGCGCCAATTTTGACCTCTTGGGGAAAATCAATAACCTTTTATCAACTCCGTATTCTCACACTTTTTTATTGTTCCAGATGAGTGGGTGGGAACATGGGAGGTATTCACGAATCTGCGAGGAAATGAAACCGGGTAGTTTAATCCGGCTCATATGCGGGGAAATCGTAATATCTGCACTTAACGGATTTTAAGTGTGACTTCCCTTCCCGTTCATGGCTCGTCGTGTCGCAGGGCCTATTCTATGTTGCGGGAGTGTCGCGCTTAGTGACCGGCCACCAGCACGTAGTATTTTACTCATTGCTTTCATCGGCTGGCGATATCACATGTTATATGTTCCACTGTGTGAGCGCCTTTAACGGTCCTAAAACATATAGAACTGCCCCCCCCCCTCCCAATACCAGGACTAGGAATTAATGGGAAGACCTGGCAATGCAGCTAATGTAAGCGTAATCATCAGTTGGAAGATGTGTCACAGTGACGGCCCCTGGCATATCCCCGGATATCCATTTTCTAGGTCCCACCTGCCTCGCCAAACCATTTTTTTGGCATCGACCCTCTGTCCCGATAAACAAGGATAAGTGATATTGTGTATTTGTGGAGTAATTTCTTTTCTATGTATGTGCCGAAGAAGGCCCCATAGCCGCAACGTTCACGTTTTGACTGTGTTGCTTACATGGTGAAGCTCGCTGAAATACTTTTCGTTCGGTTTTATATATTTCCTACAGAATGCAAATGGACAAACACTGATTGTACTTTGTAGCTTGAATTACATTTTATGCAATAATTCCGACATTGCTGATCAGCATTGAAACCAAACAATTGTAAAATGTGTACGTCAAAGATTATTTTAAAAAAAAATTCTATTATATATCTATATCTATATATATATATATATATATATATATATATATATATATATATATATATATATATATATATATATATATATATATTCAAATAAAAGAAAGAAGAAGAAGACGGAAGAGGAGGACAAGAAGAAGAGGCAGCAGCAGCAGAAGAGGAGAAGAAGAATGAATAAAAGTACACTAACTAAAATTACACAGATCTCAGATTTCATTCACACAAAGGTCAGCCATTATGAAATCGACCATTTGTATAACGGCCAAGGTCTTGCAACAACGACAAACATTGCGTCACAAAAACTAATCAAATATTGAACGTTTTATATACGATTGTTGCCAGCTTTGTGTTGTTCGAATATGTGATTTTTTTTCGGAACACTAACCCAGTAACCTTATTCCTTATTGAGGAACCTGGATTTTAATTTAGTTTCTTTGGAGATTGTTCCCGCCCTCTGCTTCTTGAGCAGACGTTAAGTCACAGTTTGGGAAAGTTAATAACTGTTCAAAGGCTGTTATGACAGTGTATGTATGTGTTAGGAGGTTGAAGGTTAGAATAAGAATTCTTGCTTGCTACATACATCAAGTTTTAACATATGGCTTTGAGTCCTTGACAATCGGTAGGCAGGCGAAACAATTTCTTGACGCCTCAATTATGTGGTTTACAGAAGAATGCTTAAAATACCTTGGACAGCCAAAAAGAGCATCCAAGAAGTTTTGAAAGAGGCGAGAGTCCAAAGACAACTTATCACAGTTCTAATTTTTTGGCCATGTTATGAGATGAGGGAAAATGGAACATGTTTTGACCACTGGAAAGATCTGTGGAAAGAGGGAAAGAGGAAGACAACTAGAGAAATTCTTGTCTTCTTCAGCATCGCCACTGTCATCATATTAACTTTCATGCCCCAAGCGCTCCAGTTTAACTCTCTTTAAGTTGAACTATTATCGGGTTTTCGAAATGTGTAACAGCATATTCAGGTTTTTTTTTTTATTTCGCCTCTAATTCTCGAAATTACTAACTAACTAAATATATAACTTACTGTCTAGCTAGCTAACTAACTAACTAACTAACTGTACAAACAAAATGCCAATTCAGACGAAAAGTAGAGCTAGTCATTTTCGCCAAGACCAAAATCACGAAGTACACAATAAACGTTTTGGCTAGAAAGACTTCGTCAGCATATATCTCAATAGGATAGTGATGCAACTCAACCGTCAACGTCATGTTCGTGTGGTACCATTATGTTACACAAGGCGGTCGGTCAACGCCTTAGTTGTGTAATATTCTGTGCACGGTAACAGTGAAAGTTTAAGCGGTACCCGCTGCGGAACATTTTCACTCACCCCTACACGCGCGAGCGCGCGCGCGCACGCATGCACACACACACGCGATGTTAATCATGTCATGGAGATGTGTATGAAATGTTAGGTAGAGCCTCACAATGCTTGCATTGTTTTTCACAGTGGTATCGAGAAGCCGATAGCCCAGAAAGCAAATGGCAAGCTACCTGACGTACTTTTGCCTAGAAAAACCACAATAGCCAACAACAACAACAACAAAATGCTGAGGTTGGTTCTGCAATGTCCTATAAAGGATACGCAACTAACTAACTAATGCCTGTTTGGTGATTTTCTGCTCTGTTCTTATCAGGGCGCATCCAGTATAGCACTATCTTCTTTGGCTTAAAACTGTTGTTCCCAGTGCTTGTCCGGACATATCCCTCATTTCTTCAACTTTTAAAAATTTTTCCCATTCGATGCTCAAAATTTCACGTAAGCATTAGTTTTCAATTTCAACTTTGATTTCATCACATTAAAAACAAAAATCAACCATGAGAGCAACTGTAATGCATACGGTAAACAATTATTGTTCCCGTCGATGTGTATGTATGAACATGTGAGAGTATGTGTACGTGTGTATGATTGTGTATACATGATGTGTGTATGTATTATTCTATAATGTACATTTTTCTTTATAAACATAACATGCATTATTGATAACAGGCAATGGTGCTCTGAAAGATGTGCTTAGAAGGACCGAATGTCAGACTGGCCTGCGTGCCCAATTAGTAACCCTTTAAAAAATAGAAGTTTAATCGTTCTCCTACCTCACATTCTCCGCATCTTCTTCCTTTCTTCTGTCACCTTTTTTTCTCTGTTCCACATCATGACATTAATCAATTCCGCGCGGAACGTCGAGAGATTGCGATAACAACTTAGGATATATATCCTGTTTCACTTTATTTGTGAGTAATTTGTTCATAAATGGTGTCTTTCCTGTAAAGATTTCGAATCCCTTATCTGTCCAGGAACTACACAAATGACTCCACCTCCTAATTCAGTGACACGCATCACTGCATGTTTGTTGCAGAAGCTGCTATGGCGACCACCATAAGCGATTATCTACCTGTCAAAAATGCAAACCACTCCCAGTTTAATACATAAATCAAGCAGGTTACAAAACGAGTATATTTAACAGTACATGTTCTGCTATAAGTGTGGGCTCAGAATAATATCAGTCATGCGGCATAGATACGGCGTCGAAATATCTCTACAACTACAAACATGTGAACAACAGGTTACCGAACATTTCCGTATACATGTGTGCGTGTGTGCGCGCGCGCGACTGTGTGTACACACACACACACACACACATATATATATATATACATGTATATATATACATGTATATATATATATATATATATATATATATATATATATATATATATATATATATATATATATATATATATATATATATATATATATATATATATATATATATATATATATATATGAGTGTGTGTGTGTAAAAAACAACAGGTTACCGAACATTTCCATATATAAATAAATAATATGATTGACACCTTTCCTTCTTTCTAGACGATAGTGTTGTTTTGCTCTATGAGGAGGCGTGAAACTCACAGCCTGTGGCGAAGGCGAGTGTGACTAGCAAGACCCACCCGTGTTAAAAAAAAGTCTTCCACAATGATAGTATGGGATTTCAGGACCATTGTTGTCAACATTTGTGTTTATCCGTTTCTTTTCAGATGTTCAGCTCTCATCCTTTCTGCAATAATTTCTTCCTTAACTCTCATTCCCTTCCCCATATGCTCTTTCCACACAACACTATCCCATGAGTCCACCTCAATACCTGTATCATTCATGTCCCGCTAGCACACACCTTCATACCGTTGTAGAGGTTGGCCTCGACATCTTCTTCCTGACGTTAATTCAACACAAAGGATGTCCTTAGGGACTCTGCCATCCTCCATTCTCCAGGTGTGACCCAGCCACCTGAGCCTTAATGCCAAGTATTCTTCTTAGGCATCGCATGTAAAAGCTATTTAGCCGTCCCCCCTGGTGCAAATAGGCTACGTTTCACTGCCATAAAGTAGAGTGCTGAGAACACAAGCCTGATAGACAAGGGGTTTTGTTTTAATTTGAGCATTCTGTTTTCCCAAACTCTCTTTGTCGATCTGCTCATTATTGTTGCTGCCTATCCTATCCGGATGTTAATTTCTTGGCCCAGCGATAGTTTACTATTCACTGTGGAAGCCAGATAGGTAAAATGGTCTACTGTCTCAAGCTCGTCACCGTCATGATAGACTGTAGGTCTGTCATTAACACCTCGCACCATAACTTTTGTCTTCTTTTTGCTGACTGTTATTCCAAATTCACAGCATGCATCAGCAAAGGCAGAAGATATTAAAGATATTAAACATTGCAGCTCCTCCTCTGAGTGGGTGCTTATTGCGGCATCATCTGCAAACAGCAGCTCTCTGATAAGTACCTTTCTTATCCTAGTTTTGGCCTGAAGCCTGCGTGCATTGTAAAGTCTGACGTCAGATCAAGAATGAATTAATATACCACCCTCCTGTTTGTGTATTTCACTTATGTTTGAAAAAGGCTGCCCGGCCGAAACGTAACGTTGTGTTGTTTTGTGCACGTTTTCCTCGTTCCCATTTTGTTGAGCTTTTTAGTCAAATTTCTCTGGAATTCATTGTATTAGCTTGACTGCAGTCACCCCCATAGTTTCACCACTTATTTTCTCCTAGGGCGGCCCTTACTTCTGATCTTTTCATGTGTCTTCTTCTTCTTCTTCATTTCCTCTTTTACCGCTGTGGGTGTCGAGGGAGATATAAGGTTCTGTTTCTAGCTCTTCTGGCTGCCTCGACCATAGGCACATCGTGCTGTTGTAGAGTTTCTCTGATGTTATCTTTCCATCTTGTTCTTGGTCTACTCCGTGCTCTGCGTCCTTCTTCTCTTTCCATGTATGCTTTGTATGGTATGGTGTCATAAGGCATTCTCTCTAAGTGGGCAAACCATTTCACTTGCAGTCTTTGTATGTAATCCAGAATTGGTTCTGTGCCGACTTGTTCTCTTATGATCTCATTCCTGATCTTATCTCTTATGGTCACTCCTACAGCCCTTCTTAGACATCTCATTTCCGTGGTTACTAATTTTCTTTTATGGTTTGTTGTGAGTGACCATGTCTGGCACTGGTAGCACAGAGTTGGAATAAATATGCTTTGAATAAGATGTCTCTTTGTGCTGATTGGGATTGTCTTATGCTGTAAGAGGGGGGCTAGTTGTCCCAATACTTGGTTTGCTTTACTGCATCTAATGTCAATTTCTTTATCCAATTTCCCATCTTCAGTAAATGTAGTTCCCAGATATTTAAACTCAGATGCCTGTTTAATGCCTTTGTATTCTATTGCTATGTTTAGATCTGTCTTCTTTTTTTCCTATTGACATTACTTCTGTCTTTTCAGTGTTGATTCTGATATTATTTGTTTTACATTCTTCATTCATGGATGTTAGATGTTAATGCAATTTCATGGCTGTATCTGCTATCAAGGCCTGGTCATCTGCAAAGAGTAATTCGTTGATCTTACTAAGATCTTCATTCATGGGCTTGGCATTCTTGCATATACTGTCGATGTAGGTGATAAACAGCAGTCTTACTCCAGATGTCACTGTGAAAGGATGAGATGTTCCCTGATTTATTCTAACTACACTTCTACAATCCCTGTATAAACTTTTGCACACTTCGATGAGGTGTTCGCTTACTCCATATCTTGCCATTATTTTCCATAATAATTGTCTGTCGACTCTGTCAAATGCCTTCTCCTGGTCTACGAATGCCACAAATAAGTTCTTATTGTATTCAATGTTTTTTTCTATTAACTGTTTAAGTGTAAAGATTGCATCTGTGCAGCTTCTATTTCTCCTAAATCCCATCTGTCCTTCTGCCAGCTGTGGTTCTATTACTGGTCTCAGTCTTGTTTCTATTATCTTGGCATACATTTTGCCAACATGGCTTAAAAGAGAGATGCCTCGATATTGACCGCATTCTCGTTTGCTTCCTTTGTTCTTCCACAATGGTATAACTATTGCATGTTGCCAATCAATAGGGGCCGTTTGTTGTAGCCATGCTGCATTGAATATTCTGTGAAGCCATCTGATGCTGCTTTCACCTGCTGCTTGAATTTTTTCTGTTGGTAATCTATCAGCTCCTGTTGCTTTAAATTTGGGAGACTGTTTAATGACTTTTTCTATTTCATCCATTAGTATGTGTGGTTCTAACACTGTTGCTCTGTGCTCTTCAGTTGTTCTTTCCTGATGATCTCCTAGAGGATTAAAGAGCTCATTGAAGTATTCCCTCCATCTTTCTGCTATCTCGGGTGGATCTATCAATGGCCTTCCTGTCTTATCATTAATTATTTCAGTGGGGTTGTAGCTCTCATCTCTTTTCCGCATATTTTTAACTACTTTGAAAAATTTTCTGCTGGCTGTTTTCTCATTTTCTGCTAGTGACTCACCGAAACGTTCCCAGGGTGCTTGTTTTGCTTTCTTGACACTCCTATTGGTTTCTCTCCTTTGCAGTCTATAGTTTATATAATCTTCTTCTTTCTTTGATTTTATCTACTGTTTATATAAGTCTTTTTTCTTTTTAATTGCTTCTTTTACTTCTTCGCACCACTAAGGTAAATATTTGTTATTTCCCCGTCTGTTTCCACTCTTCCGTTTTCCATATAATTCTTCTGCAATACTAAGCATAGTGTTTTTATATATACTCCATTCTTCCTCAATATTGCCAACTACATGTGGAAGTTGTTTGAATGCTGTCTTTACTTTCTGTTGTAACTGATCTTTTACTCCTTCCTGTTTCAGATTTGCTATCTTGATGAGATCCTTGTTTTTGTTTAATTTCTTTCTGTGTTTCTTTAATGTAAGATGTTTTGCTGTTAACACAACTATTTTATGGTCAGTGTCACATAGACCATTTGGGATTGCTCTTGAATCAAGAATTCTCCTTCTTCCTTGAACTCTTGTAAGTATAAAGTCAATCTGGCTCTTGATGGAGACATCATTCCATTTGTACCAAGTGTAAAGTTGTGAATCTCTATGGTCAAAGAATGTGTTCGTAATAAAAAGATTGTGCTGGCTGCATAGATCCAATATTCTTTTACCATTTCCATTTCTAGCACTGTTCTTAGCTGCATATGGACCTAACAACTGTTCGTATTCTCTTCTGTTATTTCCTACCCTCCCGTTGAAGTCATCCATTGCATATAGTATGCTGCTTCCCTCAACTTTCTTTATCTCATCAGACAGATCGTCAAAGAATTCATCTTTCTGCTCTTCTGTATAATTATCATTGCATGGTGCATATATCTGTATATATGTTTCAGCTTGTTCTCCTCTTTTCAAAGTAATAATTCTGTCTGAGTGACAATGTATGTCTAATATGTAGTTAGATATGTCCAGATGTACCAGGAAACCCACTCCATTCTTCGAAGTTTCTCCTCCTGCATATGTTAGTAAGTAGCCTCTGTGTATTTTCTTATTAATATTTCCCTTGCGTCTTATGTCAGCTAGCCCCATTAACTTGATTTTCCTTTTTTCCATCATTTCAATAATCTCTTCTGTTTTATTTCCCAGGCCAGCGGTGTTAAGTGTTGCAATCTTGTATTTCGCTGTTCTGTCTCGTAGTCCCTTAACATTGCCATGGTCAGATACCGTTTGATCAGTCCGTTTATATCTCATTTAGATTTCTGTAGCGGTAATAAATCCATTGCCGGCTTGCTAGGCCTGTCGCAACTTCTTTTCATGTGTAGCGCCTGCTTTTTTAGTTGTTCTGGTTGCATTCTTACTAGATGACCAAACCATTTCATCCTCTGTTTCTCAATGAATGTGCTGCATGCTGTTTTTTGATAATACCATTTTTAACTTTGTCTCAGAGGGTTAAGTTGACGGTTTTTCTAAGGTATCTCACTTCACACGTGGTAATTTTCCGTAGGTTAGCCTTTGATAATGTCCAATTCTGGCACTGGTAGTACAGTACTGGTATGAATATGCTGTTTATAATCTGTTTGGGTGTCTTAATAACGGTGTCAGTTAGTTCATTAGTCCACTGAATTATGTGAAGACACTCTTCACTGAATGTTAACAAGGGAGACGGAGTTCGTTTGAGCTTGTTCTGAAAACTCTGTTGTGGAATCGAGGATGTCCAGAAGAAATGCGAAAAGGAACGTACACGATTGAGGTCCGTAACTGGATTCCATCCATGATATTGAAACAATTTCACGAGATAGAACAGGATGGAAGAATCAGTCGTAGGGCCTGTGCGATGATTTACGGCTCTTAGTGATGATAATGATGATGATAATTATAATATTGATGACAATGATGATGATGGTAATGATGATGAACTGCCGCTGAGGCATGCTCCACGCAAAAAAAAAAAATATATTTAAAACAAGTGTTGCTCTTTTACAGGCAGACAGACCAGCACACTTGATTGGTTGACGTTCACCACCACACCAGGACATCACACTGAGCTATAAACACACGGTGACACAAAGTGTCACCATTTTGATGATGATCCACGGGGGCATGTCCCAGAAACCCCATTTAAGCCATGAGTTTGGTTTATATTAGGGCCCCGGCAATAGCCAGGGTAGGGCTTTGAAACAGCAAAACATTGCGTCCGACATTGTGACGCAGATCCGCATGTTTACGAGCACACATACCGACATACATACATCCAGACAGATTGTTATTTCTACCGGCACACATACCCTCATACATACATCCAGACAGATTGTTATTTCTACCGGCACACATACCGACATGCATACACCCAGACATATTGTTATTTTTACCGTCACACATACCGACATACATACATCCAGACATATTGTTATTTCTACCGGCACACATACCGACATACATACATCCAGACAGGTTGTTATTTTTACCCGCGCACATACCGACATACATACATCCAGACAGATTGTTATTTCTACCGGCACACATACCGACATACATACATCCAGACAGGTTGTTATTTTTACCCGCGCACATACCGACATGCATACACCCAGACATATTGTTATTTTTACCGTCACACATACCGACATACATACATCCAGACATATTGTTATTTCTACCGGCACACATACCGACATACATACATCCAGACAGGTTGTTATTTTTACCCGCGCACATACCGACATACATACATCCAGACAGATTGTTATTTCTACCGGCACACATACCGACATACATACATCCAGACAGGTTGTTATTTTTACCCGCGCACATACCGACATACATACATCCAGACAGATTGTTACTTCTACCGGCAGACATACCGACATACATACATCCAGACATATTGTTATTTCTACCGGCACACATACCGACATACATACATCCAGACAGATTGTTATTTTTACCCGCACACATACCGACATGCATACACCCAGACAGATTGTTATTTTTACCAGCACACATACCGACATACATACATCCAGACAGATTGTTATTTTTACCGGCACACATACCGACATACATACATCCAGACATATTGTTATTTCTACCGGCACACATACCGACATACATACATCCAGACAGGTTGTTATTTTTACCCGCGCACACACCGACATGCATACACCCAGACATATTGTTATTTTTACCGTCACACATACCGACATACATACATCCAGACAGATTGTTATTTCTACCGGCACACATACCGACATACATACATCCAGACAGATTGTTATTTCTACCGGCACACATACCGACATACATACATCCAGACAGGTTGTTATTTTTACCCGCGCACGTACCGACATACATACATCCAGACATATTGTTATTTTTACCGTCACACATACCGACATACATACATCCAGACAGATTGTTATTTCTACCGGCACACATACCGACATACATACATCCAGACAGATTGTTATTTCTACCGGCACACATACCGACATACATACATCCAGACAGATTGTTATTTTTACCCGCACACATACCGACATGCATACACCCAGACAGATTGTTATTTTTACCGGCACACATACCGACATGCATACATCCAGACAGATTGTTATTTTTACCGGCACACATACCGACATACATACATCCAGACAGATCCGCATGTTTACCAGCACACACACCGACATACATACATCCAGACAGATCCGCATGTTTACCTGCACACATACCGACATACATACATTCAGAGAGATCCGCATGTTTACCTGCACACACACCGACATACATACATCCAGACAGATCCGCATGTTTACCAGCACACATACCGACACACACGAATCCAGACATATGAGTTCGAATAGACAGTGGTTACAAAATAATAAATATACATTCAGCATCATATCATATTTTATTGTATTAGGAATAATCGTATTTATGTTCAAATCACAATAATTATGTACACATGTCTTGTTACAATTCATTTATTAATGAAACCACGCACAACACGGAAATGAGGAACAGACTTTAACAAGGAAGCGGACACCCGAGAGATGCTGCGGTGAGAGAAAATAAAAGCGCAGATAGACTGACCATGTCTGCAGTCACTGGTGGAGGAAGAAGTATGTACAGGGCAAACAGGCTGAATGTGCTGCGTTCTAGAGACTTTGAGACGATGAAGTCAGAGACAGTTAACCACCTGTCGGAAATTGGTATTAAACGAGGACGAACATGAAGAAGCCGGTTGAGGGCTCATCATCATCATGTAGCAGATCCTTTGCAGAACGTCGCTCTCATCACTGTCTGCCTGAAAAAAATTTGATCTCTCGCCAGCTCTCCCGCCTCATGTACTTTCATACTCAAGGAGTCATTATATCCCATGCCCATCTTTTTGTTGGTCGACCCCTGCCCCTCCTTCCGGGTACCATGTCTTCCGCTATTATTTGAGCGGTAAAGAAAGAAAATATACAGATTAACTCCTACTGGGTACATTGACGAACAGAATCCGACAAACTTAACCAGAGTTTAAATTCGGGGTAGGGGTTATGTGATGCCGGGACCTGTTTTCTGGTTAGGTCGTTAACGTAGCAGCCGTGAATCGAACCCACGACCTTGAGCGTGCGAGGCAAACAGCTTGAATTCCTGGAGACCTCTGAATCTAGAAAGCTGAACTGGCCGATTGAATTAACAACAAACTGTGTGAACGTACAGAATAATTTTAAAAACTAAAGGGTGGATTCAGTATAAAAACCGGTATATGGAAACTGGTATATGAAAACTCGTATATCGATGTAATCAAATAAATTATCTAAATGTAGACAACGAAAAGATTTCCACAAACGTGCAAACACAATCACACACGTGCACACCCAACCACAAAAGTGCAACCCATAGACACATGCACACTTGCCGCCACGCGCGTACGCCCAAATACACACGCCCATACACGAGCATGGTATTCTTTTCCTCATGTACAGAGGCTAATACTCAAACTGGTAAGCAACCATGCCAACACCCAACACTTAAGTCTGCCACATGACAACCAAGGCACAAACAAACACAAACAGAACCACCGTGACACCACCATACAACAGATCCGGGAGTCACTCCCTACAAAGTTACAAAACAATAAATCAGCAGCGTAGCAAACCTTTACATTTGTGACAAGCAAAACGCAACTTTAGCTAAATAAGAAAATTCAAATACTTTAAAGTTATATAAATACTCTGTTATACTTTTCTGAATAAAAAAGTCTCCCTTTTATCGCTACGACATTTAGCCTGTATATAAAGAAAACCATTATATGTTGAGAATGCAGTTTTTGTTTACCGTTCTATTTTTAAGCCCCTTATTTAACCTATTCCTGTATGGCTAAAGAATAAAGTCATACGACTGCACTCAAAAACAGTTTATAACGGCAGTATTACGCTTAGGCAGTTGTATAGATTGTACGTTACTGTTCTTAGATATGACACGATCATGCAATATTTGTTAAGTTTTGGTATTTAAAAAAAAGAACGCGCTAATCTTCTGTTAAACGTCTGGAGCCAAGGTGCTTCGGTTGTTGTTCAGTTTGTTTGTACTGTTGTCATGCATTTAAAACTGGCTTTGAAAAATAAAATAGACAACAGGCAGTCAAAAATCGTCTTGCGTTGTTTTCCTTTTTCTTTCCACAGATCTTTCCAGTGAATACATTACCAACATATTTTATCAATAAATAAACGAACGAATGAATAAATAAATGAATGAATTCAGGATTGACACCACTACACCTAGGATATCCCCACAGGTGGGCAGGCCCTTTCCTTAGTCCCCATTGGTGATTTCCTCTGCTAATGGTGTCAGCAGCAGTTTAATTAAGAGTCCGTGTCTTTTGTCCTAGCGAGACTCAGTTGGTGAGCACATCACGGATTTTATGTACAGGACATTCGGATGTGTGGTGTAATGAGCATGAACATGCTGATTGATTGGATGCTGCGGCTCATCTGGGAGATGAGCTACTTTGTGACAAAGCGGACATTGTGAAGGCGCTCTAGGAAACGATGAACAGTGCAACAAAACAAACCAAGCATCCATACATTGACAGACTTATTCAGCGGGGTGGCGAATGAGTCGAGGCTGTGGAGGATATTCAACATTGCGGGGAAACAAAGGCGGACTTTTAATCAGGTTGCAACCGGTACTATGAGCATGACGATTCTTCGTTGGCTTCTGAGAAAGGAGACAGACCACGTGTGGGGATGTCCTGAGTGGAGGGATATTAATTCTTGATTCATTCATTCATTGTCTCAGCGAGTTCAGACTCTCTGCTCCACTACACCTAGGATATCCCCACAGGTGGGCAGGCCCTTTCCTTAGTCCCCATTGGTGATTTCCTCTGCTAATGGTGTCAGCAGCAGTTTAATTAAGAGTCCGTGTCTTTTGTCCTAGCGAGACTCAGTTGGTGAGCACATCACGGATTTTATGTACAGGACATTCGGATGTGTGGTGTAATGAGCATGAACATGCTGATTGATTGGATGCTGCGGCTCATCTGGGAGATGAGCTACTTTGTGACAAAGCGGACATTGTGAAGGCGCTCTATGAAACGATGAACAGTGCAACAAAACAAACCAAGCATCCATACATTGACAGACTTATTCAGCGGGGTGGCGAATGAGTCGAGGCTGTGGAGGATATTCAACATTGCGGGGAAACAAAGGCGGACTTTTAATCAGGTTGCAACCGGTACTATGAGCATGACGATTCTTCGTTGGCTTCTGAGAAAGGAGACAGACCACGTGTGGGGATGTCCTGAGTGGAGGGATATTAATTCTTGATTCATTCATTCATTGTCTCAGCGAGTTCAGACTCTCTGCTCATTCCTCGCTCATTCTGGTTACAATTTTCGGCTGCGCAGACTCCAGGAGTCTTCACAATGTCCACCTTATAAAAGTGCCTCGCCGCCCAGAAAAGCAGCAACACCCAATCTATCAGTCTGCTCATTTCTCCGCACACCTGCATATTTAGGCTGAAAATCCATGACAGCTGATTTAAGTCAGTATACTTTATCATTATTATCAATTTCCACTTATGCCGTTAACCGTCTTTGGGAAGAATAGATTGCCATGCGTTGTTAGATCGGCAGCAGTGGCTATTGCCATTCTGTGTCTAAGTAGAAGCTGTTCAATGTCATCAATCCGTATTCTCCTAGATCTTTCATGTGTAGCGCCTGCGTTGGGAGTTGTTCTGGCTGCATTCTTACTAGATGACCAAACCATTCGATCTCATGTTTAGTATACTCTATACAGCAGATAAATAAGATGTCAAACGAGCAGTGTACACGAGATCGTTTCTACAAAATATATGATGTTTTTCTTTAGGAATCTTCCAGTAAATCAACGAATGGTGAAAATATGGGCGTGACCGAATACTCTCCTTTTTGTTAAATTTGTGCAGTTCACTTCATGTTTGACAAAGGCTGCCATCCGAAAGGTTATTTTTGTTTGTTCTGTGCACATTTTTCTGCTTCTCCATTTCGTTAAACTTTTTAGTCACTTTTTACTGTAATTCCTAGTAAATCAACGCCGCGTAAAGAACAGTCTTTGGTATTCACGTATATAGTGTTAGAGTTAGTTGTGGCGCTTTCTGAAAACGTAATCACATCAGATTGTAGTTGCAGAGTTTTTACACACATTAATGAGTAGTTTGTTATATACATATATAAGATGAATGTCAGTAGAGATCCATTACCATCATCATGTAGCAGGTCCTTTGCAGAACGTTGCTCTCATCACGGTCTGCCTGAAAGAAACTCGGTCTCTCGCCAGCTCTCCAACCTCATGTACTTTCATACTCAAGGAGTCACTTATATTTGGGCCCATCTTCGTGTTGGTCGGCCCCTGCCCCTTCTTCCTGGTACCATGTCTTCTGCTATGATTTTTTCCAATCCGTAGTGGCGTTTGATATAACCAAAATATTTCAGCTTCCGAGACAGGATGTGTTTATTAGCCAATCTTCCTTGATGTTCGGATATTTCAGGATGTAATATTTCTCCCATTCTTTGTCATTTTTGGCTTCCATGATGTTTCTTGAGATAGTAATGTGGTAGTTTCCAGTAAGAATCCAGTTGGATGATGAAAGATAGTCAAGTCTGTGATGCTTCACAAGTATCGATTGTGTGATTACCTTAGGGAGTACTCGACATCCCAATGTCATATTCGAACAAAACCCGTTCTTTATATCACATATGTCAATAGTTTATTAACTTTTGCATGACAAACAACGTATATTATTAAATTATTTGTAATTTCATTATAGTTAACTGCTATAATCCATCTCACTTGATCTGTTATGGACCGACGTTTGTAAGCCAGATTGTTCTGTATGGCCAGACTCTGGAGGGCATCTATGAACTGCATAGAATGGTTCCATTTCTATCGGGCCGTTATTCGAAGCGTTTGGATTTAATGGTTTGGTTTTCGTAAGACTCTTATGTTGTGCGCTTGGTCTCCATGGAGCCCTGGGCGTCCACGTCGCGAGGTATTGCTTGTTCTTATCCTTAACCGTTTTGCTGTAGTCGTTGTTATTCACGTTGGAAGCTGGAGTTTGAATCGCCTTTTCTTGAAATTCAATGATGTCGCTTTGGAAAGGAGATTGGGATGATGATTCTGTCTGCGAAATAGACTCGATTTTGTTGGCCAGGGCAATTTGCTTGTATCGATACATATCATCATCTGTCGTCTGCGAAAAGTTGTCCATCGGCCGGACTGAGCGGTCCCAGGTCCGTCTTGGGGGGCCGGATCTGGCAGACGGATCTGAGGACCAGCGGTTGATACGGCCCCAAAGTATTTTATCTTTGGGCTCCACTTCGGGGTCTCCTGTTTGGATAAGTCTGTTGACTTTCACGATTGGGCCAAAGAACGCGGCTGGGTATCCATTCCTCATGTTTTTGTTTTTGTTCTTGTTTGAGGACATTTCTGCAACACAACAAAAATCTTAAAGTTCAACATTTCTGCAACACACAAAAAAAATCTGAAAGTTTAACATTTATGCAACACAATATAAATCTCAAAAGTTAACATCTATGCAACACAATAGAAATCTCAAACTTTAACATTACTTCAACACAACAGACATAACATAACATAGCATAACATAACGCTTGACCCATTAGGGTCGTGGAGGTGATTAGTGATTAGAATGGATCATCATCGCAGCACTCCGGACAGATCCATAGGTGCTTCGATTTCCCCCTCAAAAGCTCCACAAGGATAAAACGAGTGATGACGCCTGTTCTGTGTTGGTTAATGAAACGTTTTGTCCCCTTAGTGAAATGTTCATTTCTTGCCGTTCCAGACTGCACCCCCATGTTTGGGCCTAAGCAACAACATTGACGACCTCTGTCCTGACCATTTTATTTCTGGCATCGCTGTTACATCCATTCTGTATTCTGATAACTCAGGGGTAAGTTCTTCAGCTCTATAAGCAAGACGGACATAAACCAGATTGTGACCGGTACCATCAGTATTATAACTCTGCGCTGGCTGCTGAAGATGAGGACGGAGCACGCATGCGAATGCGCCAAGTGCTGTGATGTCAATTCTTGACTCAATTCAACTCAACTCAAACCAGCTCTTTGAAGGGTTCGTACATTCCATGTTCCAAATAACAAAAGTCTATTACCGTTCCAGCTTTCTTGTCATTTAAAATCCATCCGAAATCTAGGCCTAAGACATATGTTTCGAGACGATAGTCCTCACTGATTTGAGCAAATAGATGTGTTAACTAACATACTAGCAATAAATGTACAAACTAAAGATAGTATGTTGCACTAAAGTGACAAATTATTATTCCAAATCATTTATTATTTTTAAATCAATAACTTGAAACAGCAACGAGGGGATGTTTTGTTTTAGTTCATTGTACTGACTTTAAAAAAAAATAGAATACAATCACTCTTCAGGTTTGATTATGGCTTTTCGACTTGCAGATCGATTACTGCTTTTCAACACATTTTCGATTTCTGGTAATCGATAGAAGGACGATTGTTTGTGTTTTTCCTAGCAACATTTCCCCGGGAAATTGCTTTCACAGGAAACATTCAGCTGGACGGGAAATCTGAGACTGGTGCGGGAATTGTTGGCCGAAATTATATTTCTACTAATCGGTAGACACTTTGCCACATCACGTACATAATTTTACCGTTTTAGCACAGAGAATACATCGCTTCCGGGCACCATTATGTTCACTGATCATTTGCCAGATTGACGTGAAGAGAAAATTATTTTGCAGTCATACCTGAACGAAATCTCAGACAATTTAAAGTCGTGATTTTTGTAATCCTTTTGGGGAATTATGACTGGGGTTGTAGGAGGGTAAATTCAAGGTTACATTATGAAAACTGGGCTCATTCTTCTTTTCTTAGTGTTCAATAGGTTGTAAACTCTAGCGAAAAGTTCCGGTTGCTCATCCACCTCTGAACTTTAATCTTGTTACAGAACTGCACTTGTGTTTTACACATCTGTCTAATTTGTATACAGACTATTGATTCCTCGCCTCTCAGTCAGATGCACTCAGACTTCGAATGAGTTGAGTTGAGTTGAGTCAGATCCAGCCAATCTGCATGTTCATTACCTTTGGTAATTTCCTTTAGATTGCTCCTCGGTACGGTAAGTGCAGCGCATGGTATTGATAACATCACTTCTGTCCAGTACTGGACCAGCCATATCCACCGCAGTGTCAGCAAGATAGTCTGCATGCTCGTTCCATTGAACACCACGCCGGTATGGCCTGGAGAAAAAATCCAAAGTATGCTCACTACCCGTGACGTTATTAGTGAAGTTTGCCACGTGCTCGAAGCATCCCTGTCTTCATGTTTCTCAGCATGTTTTCAGAGTCTGTCACAATTATGACATGTGTATGCAACTTGTTCTCTAGCCACCGGGGAGCTGCAGTGACCGCCTCCACCTCCATTCTCATGCTAGATGTTGTGGTGTCATTTGCTAGACTGTCTTGCACTGAAGATTTTTAATTGGCTTTCGCTATGAACCCCCAGGCACTTCTCTTTCCTCTCAACAACGAACCATCTGTATGGATAATCAGATCATCTTGGCGTGAATTGTCGTGAATCAACTGTTGGACTTCAACCTCCATAGCATCCGCTAGCCACTCTCTGCAAATTCGGCCCATTGTAATCATAACCTTACACAGACTTTTCCGCTGGTAACCTGACCCACTTCTCTCCTCGCCCAATGTTATCCAGCATGCATTCTTTGAATGAAACACTCATATTTAGTCGTCTTTCACAGGAAGAATTCAAGAGGAGGGAAGAAAGAAGAGAAATGTCTGGGAGACCAGTAATGTCAACAGTTAAAAGACAAAGAAAACGGCGCTGTACTGAATACGTTCTGAGAAGCCAAATTTTTGTGTGTGTGAAAACAGGGGGGTGACTGCAGTCAAGCATGTTATAAAAAAATTAAACCAGAGAACTGGGACCAAAAAGCTTGACAAAATGTTGAATCTCTGACGGTAACACGATTGCGTGACCAAAAAGAAGCTTGGTGAAGAACGCCTATGCCGCCTTTAAGGTAAAGACCAAAGATACTTTAACCAACTTCTGATGGGAACAATCAGTAGAGGTACGATGGAGTGGCTGCAGCATAGGAATGCTCAGTGTGTAAAGACGTCGATTAGTGATGAGTGATTAGAAAGAATTATCATCACAGCACTCCGGACAAATCCATAGGTGCTCCGATCTCCTCCTCAAAAGCTACTCAAATGCAAAACAACTGATGACGCCTGTTCTGTGTTGGGTAATGAAACATCTTGTCCCCTTAGTGAAATGTTGATCTCTTGCAACTCCAGGCTGCACCCCCATGACCATTAGTCTAGACAGGGATACGGAGTCATGTCCTTTGGCGTGCTCCTCAGTACGGTAAGTGCAGCGCATGGTATTGATAACATCACTTCTGTTCAGTACTGGACCAGCCATATCAACCGCAGTGTCAGCAAGATAGTCTGCATGCTCGGTCCCTTCAACACCCGCATAACCTGACACAAAGATGAAGTTTAGGGCAGCTATTCGTGAAGTGCTTAGTAAAGACGTCGATTGTGATAACGTAACATAATATAACATAAACATCGAGAGACGAAAAGGCACCAACAACATACAAGCGTTAAGGCGATCTTGCAGTACCTGTTAAAGTGGTGTCTTTGTGTCGCCAGTCCGTTCTGTTCTTGCCGCGCTTGCTTCTCTTCAACCAGCAGTAGATGAGCAAGGCGACGAGTGCGATCAGAAGTAGGACCCCCAGAATCACAGCAAAGGCGATGGCAACTGCTCGGGTACTGAAACAGAATTCAGTCCCAATCGTTGAAGAACAGTCATGTCTTAAAAATAGAACATCAATAATCAATGCAATGCTAGCTCTGAAAACAATAAACTCGAACTGTTTAACATATCAGTTAGCGCCAACGATATGATGTGTGGTTATGCGATGATGGGTGTGTGATTTGTGATTGTATGTTTGATGTGTAGTGCGTGATGTATGGTGCGTGATGTGTGGTTTGTGCTGTGTTCTTTCCAGAGAATGGCAAGTAATATTATGTGTGGTGTGTGGTGTGAAATATGCGGCTTGTGGCGTGTGGTCTGTGATGTGTGGTCTGTGATGTGTAGAATGAGATATGCGGGTTGTGACGTGTAGTCTGTGATGTGTGGTCTGTGATGTGTGGTCTGTGGCGTGTGGTCTGTGGCGTGTGGTTAGTGGTCTGTGGCGTGTGGTCTGTGGCGTGTGGTCTGTGATGTGTGGTCTGTGATGTGTAGAATGAGATATGCGGGTTGTGACGTGTAGTCTGTGATGTGTGGTCTGTGATGTGTGGTCTGTGGCGTGTGGTCTGTGGCGTGTGGTTAGTGGTCTGTGGTCTGTGGCGTGTGGTCTGTGGCGTGTGGTCTGTGATGTGTGGTCTGTGATGTGTAGAATGAGATATGCGGGTTGTGATGTGTGGTCTGTGATGTGTGGTCTGTGGCGTGTGGTCTGTGGCGTGTGGTTAGTGGTGTGTGGTCTGTGGCGTGTGGTCTGTGGCGTGTGGTCTGTGATGTGTGGTCTCTCGTGTGTGGTCTGTGATGTGTGATGTGTGGTCTATGATGTGTGGTCTGTGATGTATGGTCTGTGATGTGTGGTCTGTGATGTGGGGTCTGTGATGTGTGGTCTATGATGTTTGGTCTGTGATGTATGGTGTCGTTGCTTGCTTGTGTTCACCAGCTGTAAACCCCGGCGAAAAGCCCTGGTTGTTCGTTCATTTCTGGATTCAAGCTTTTTTTCCAGGACATGAGCTTTGCGTGTGCATCCGTTAGACATATCTTGCTTATATGTATGCATACTGTTGGTTTCTTGCTCTCAGGCAGATGCATTCCGACATTGAATTAGGGCCCCAGTTAGTCGACTCCTACGACATGCTTGTTGGGCATGCAGTGGGTCTATTCTTGTTTTCTCCACAATGGGGCCCTGGAACCCATACTGGGAATGGTGTGTGATGTCAAGTGTGTATTATATGGTGTGTGATGTCAAGTGTGTATTATATGGTGTGTGATGTCAAGTGTGTATTATATGGTGTGTGATGTCAAGTGTGTATTATATGGTGTGTGATGTCAAGTGTGTATTATATGGTGTGTGATGTCAAGTGTGTATTATATGGTGTGTGATGTCAAGTGTGTATTATATGGTGTGTGATGTCAAGTGTGTATTATATGGTGTGTGATGTCAAGTGTGTATTATATGGTGTGTGATGTCAAGTGTGTATTATATGGTGTGTGATGTCAAGTGTGTATTATATGGTGTGTGATGTCAAGTGTGTATTATATGGTGTGTGATGTCAAGTGTGTATTATATGGTGTGTGATGTCAAGTGTGTATTATATGGTGTGTGATGTCAAGTGTGTATTATATGGTGTGTGATGTCAAGTGTGTATTATATGGTGTGTGATGTCAAGTGTGTATTATATGGTGTGTGATGTCAAGTGTGTATTATATGGTGTGTGATGTCAAGTGTGTATTATATGGTGTGTGATGTCAAGTGTGTATTATATGGTGTGTGATGTCAAGTGTGTATTATATGGTGTGTGATGTCAAGTGTGTATTATATGGTGTGTGATGTCAAGTGTGTATTATATGGTGTGTGATGTCAAGTGTGTATTATATGGTGTGTGATGTCAAGTGTGTATTATATGGTGTGTGATGTCAAGTGTGTATTTATATGGTGTGTGATGTCAAGTGTGTATTATATGGTGTGTGATGTCAAGTGTGTATTATATGGTGTGTGATGTCAAGTGTGTATTATATGGTGTGTGATGTCAAGTGTGTATTATATGGTGTGTGATTCGTGTAGTATAATGTACGGAGTGTGTTGTTTGATGTGTGATTTGTGCTCCTCCGCGAGAATCACAATCAACTGTTATGTGTTATATATGAGTATGATGTGTGGTGTTTCGTTTGTAGTGTGTTGTGTGTGGTGTGTGTGTTGTGTTGGGTATGTGACCTAATATAAGGTTGGTATATGTGTAGACGACGAACCAGCATCATGACACAAGAGTTGTAACCCAATAGTGCTCCGTTCTACCTCTGACTCAAGCATGAGTCCATAGAATATCAGCGCAATTCACGAACTCTGTAGCACCAGCGGGGAACCTACATTTTTTAAAGTAGATTTTCAACTCTAAATTCTGCCCGGGCAACGCCGTTATGCTACTCTTTTTCCATGTTCAATGCCAAGGACTTTTCCAATGCATCCGATCTTAGAGACCAGGGGAAATTACTATAATTTCACGTGAAAAATTCCAGTCTTCACCGTAAGTTGAACCCGGGACCTCCAGCACTCGATGGGGATGCCATACATCGAGACCATGCAGCCCCCACACATTCGATGTTATGTATGAAGTGTGTGGTATGGTGTGTGGTATGGTGTGTGGTATGGTGTGCGGTTTATGTTCCTCCCCGGGAAGCACAAGCAACATTGTTAGGTTATATGTAATGTGTCACGTGTGTGGTTTGTTCTTTGTGTGTTCTTTTCCAAGAATGACAATTAATCTGCATCCCGCCCTTTTGAGGACGAAATTTTTCGTTATTCGAAGCCCTACTCTGGCTCTTGCCAGGGGCCGCAATATAGCCTGCCCATAAATATGGCCAGAAGACTGAACGCGGTTTCTGGGACCTCTCCACGGTGATCCTCATCCACATGGTAGCACATTGTGTCATCGGGTGTTCATCGCTTGCGTGATGTCCTGGCGGGGTAGAATGTCAGTCAGTCAAGAATGACAACCACCGAGAAATATGTACTTTCATTCTCTTCATTTAGTCACAGGTTGCTTAAGAAATCTGGCGTCTCCTGTGAACATTCTACTGCATAATTAATTTCTGAGAAACAACTGTGTATAGTAGTTCTTTCCCCCTTATGTGTATGTTAGGAAAACTTCTAGAAACTTAATTAATAAGTAATTAGGATACGCTCTAGTTATTGACAGTTTTGTTTCTTTGTTGGGCGTGTCTTATTTTAATGTTTCTTTACAGTTCGCAAGATGTTGTTTCAAGAACATAAATGTTACAGATCCACTATATGAACCGGATTCAGTGTTGAACTAAGAACTGACATCGCAGCACGCGGGGCATTATCAGGAGCGCTTTGTCCTTATCTTCAGCAGCCAGCAAAGAGTGCCAATTTCAGTATTTGAATCGAGTTGTGGATAAATTCTAGCATGAGAAATGAGCTGAACACTCACTGATACCGGTGCTGAGGGTTAGTTTAACAGTCCAAAAACATGGAGAAACTGGCTCTAATTCCCCCACCCCTTTTTTCACAAAGAGTGCTGCAGGCTATGCTACATACATTCTCTTTCTCAGAATGAAAACGTAAATGCAAGACATCACAGAAACCAAACAACAGAGCGGGACACACCTTTAACCTTTATGAAAGTAGACCAGTACAACAAACTTGTTAATGAAAAGTAACCTTCTCTATTTGGGGAGACTAACGTCTAACTAACCCATGATCCATTAATTTTTATTTTTATTTTTGTTAAGGACGATCTGAGCTGTTTTCCTAGAGAGACAGGACTATGAATAATGATATCTAGAAGTATAATATCATATTCATAATATTTGTCCAGTAAAGCACGCAGATTTGGGATGGGCTGGGTTGCGATATTGGTTT
The DNA here is from genome assembly GCA_905116865.2 of Candidula unifasciata. Taxonomy (NCBI): domain Eukaryota; kingdom Metazoa; phylum Mollusca; class Gastropoda; order Stylommatophora; family Geomitridae; genus Candidula; species Candidula unifasciata. Next base: position 68,740 of record CAJHNH020005891.1, on the reverse strand, counting down.
GGTACTCAGGACTTACATACTTTGAACCTCTACATATGGCTAAATATATTCCAGTAACCGTCAGTGGCCCACTTGGGTAGTGAGAATGGAGGCTGAATCTTCTACGATAAGGGCGAACAACAAGAGGTATCTGATCCTATTTGCAAAGTGCAAAGGTTCCAAGGCGGTTAGAGATCGCAAAGAGCAGGTTACAAACAATATTCTTGCAAAATGAATAGGAAAGAGATTCAACCAACGAGTAAACAGCGCCATAATATTGAGGGGGGGGGGAGGCGATGAGGGTGGGAAATAAGTCTACAAATATCAGAGTCTGTGTAAAGAATTGGATGGACTGATAACTGATTTAACAATTGTCATTTGAAATAAAAAAAATATTCAATAAAAAAAGAAAAGACTTTTGGACAGACAAGCAGATAGCTGGTGAAAGATCGGACTGGTCTGAAATGCAGAGAGAGTGACGTTTAGAAGAGCTGCTGTGCCCTATACGCATATCTCTGGGCACACTCTATGTGGTATGTGTGTGTGTATATATATATATATATATATATATATATATATATATATATATCAATGTGGATGTGTGTATATATATGGATGTGTATATATATATATATATATATATATATATATATATATATATATATATATATATATATATATATATACGTTCAGAAAAGCTGCTGTGCCCTATACGCAAATCTCTGGACACACTCTATGTGGTGTGTGTGTGTGTGTATATATATACATATATATATATGTGTGTGTGTGTATGTGTGTATATATATGTGTGTGTGTATGTGTGTATTTTTTTTTTAACGTATCCAGAAGCCATGAGTTGTAAACCCTTTGGCTCGGTACTATGGATATCGCAACCCTTCGGCATTGATTCCATTATAGGTACCGTTAATCTGGGAGAAATGTGGCTTTTCTGCCTACCCCCGGGAGTGAACCCGGACCACAAGGAGTTCGTCACCCGGCCGCCGCGAAAGTCAGGTTTAACCAACTTCGCTAGAGAGCCGGGCTGTATGTGTGTATATACATGTGTGTGGATGTGTGTGTGTTTATGTGTGTGCGTGTGTGGATGTGTGTGTATGTGTGTGTATATATATGAGTATATATATATGTGTGTATGTGTGTGAATATATATATATATATATATATATATATATATATATATATATATATATATATATATATATATATATATATATATATATATATATATATATATATATATATATATATATACATATATATATATGTGTGTGTGTGTATGTGTGTACATATATGTATGTGTGTGTGTATATATATATATATATATATATATATATATATATATATATATATATATATATATATATATATATATATATATATATATATATATATATATATGTGTGTGTGTGTGTGTGTGTGTGTGTGTGTGTGTGTGTGTTTATGTGTGTGCGTGTGTGGATGTGTGTGTGTAATCTACTTCTAACTCAAGTCTGAATCTGAAGAATCTCAGCGGATTGCACGAACTCTGTTGCACCGGTGAGGATTATGATTTTTAACTACAAATGTTTGCCCAGGCAGCATATGTGTGTATGTGTGTGTGTGTGCATGTGTGTGTATTGTATATATATATATATACATAATATGTATGAGTATGTTTGTGTGTGTGCAGTGTGTGTATGTGTAGTGTGTGCGTGTGTGTATACAGTGTGTGCAGCGTGTGTGTGTATGTGTGTGTTTGCGTGGGTTTTGTGCGGTGTGTGTGTGTATGTGCAATGTATGTTTGTGCGTGTACGTGTGTACAATGTGTAGATATGTGTATGTGCAGTAAGTGCGTGTGTGTGTTTATACAGTGTATGCAGCGTGTGTTTACAGTGTGTGTATGTGTGTGTTTGTGCAGTGTGTGTGTGTTTGTGTGTGTGAAGAGACAGTCAGACAGAATGAAAGACAGGGAAGATGGGTCGTTACTGATAAATACAATTTAAAAAAAAACATATTTAAAAAAAAACCCACTTACTCCACAGATGATTGCAGGCAACATTCGTTACCACAGCAACCGTTCTCACAGAATCTGGAGACGGTTGTGCCACTCTCCGTGAAGATACACGTCTCTCCCATCTCAAGGTCACCTGTGGATGACAATAACCTTTAGTTCAGTGACTCTCGACCTTCCTAAGCGCGACACTTCAATACAGTTCCCTCATGTCGTCGCGACCCTCAAGCGATTATTTTCTTTCCTAACTTCAATGAATATGTGTTCTCCGATAGTAGTACTAACATCTAATGTGAAAGGGCCATTCGACCCCAAAACGGGTCGCCACCCACTGGTTGAGAACCGCTGCTTTGGATCAGGTAATTTCGTTTGTAACACGAAGGTAAGTTGTCCAGCTCGTGCGCCAGCGAAAGGTGCACACAATGTCCACCACCGTCCTTCGTAGAAGGAAAGTTAACACAGGCTGCGGTCTAAGCAAAACCAATGGCATGCACACGTATTAAGTGCATAAGGCAACCATCAGAAGTGCCAACACAAACAGTCCGGCATTAGAAATTTGGTTCATCGTCGATGGAAGCAGCCGTTACAACATATAAGTAGTTACATTCGCAAATAATCACATAAGGCACAACCAGTTCTATGGCAACAGGCCACCATCGACTTTATGGATCCGTGGTTGATAGCAAAAACGTTGAAAACAGTCTAACACATTCTGAATGAAATCTGCAGCTCATCGTGTCGCGTCATTAAATCAATCCAATTCAATTGGGTGACAAAACAAGATCTTTTTAATCCATATATAGAGGAAAATGCAACCGCTAACAATTGTCAGAAGCAAAACATGACACGACTAAAACCATAAAACCGCCTGTCCGCCAGATGGATCAAAAATTATAATTGATAACATTCGTATTTACGTTAGTAATGTCGTCACTGTTATATTCGGACAAACAACGGAGCTCTAAACAGCTAAGGTCCCTTATATCTACATTTTCTGTTTTTACGTTTACCCATTCATTAAGAATCATAGAATAAAATGGTGTGGTCATCACATAAAAAGGAAACCAACGATGCCAACAGAAGAGCGTACAACCTGAAAATCGAAACAAAAAGAGACAGGGAGAGAATTAGAAGAAGATGGATTCAAGGAATCACTGGCACCTTGAAACTGCATAACATCCCTGCATATCAAGCGACCGAGCTCGCCCAGGCTCGGCTGCCGATCGTCTGATGAACTGCGACGCCTAGCGGCATCAGCAGATTTTGACAAAAGAAGAATGAGAAGACTGTCATCCAACTGAATGTTTTCAACAAAATCTTTATTAGTAAATCTTCTTCTTATCCTTCTTCGCGTTTGGTTTCGTATGCTCAGATCTGGCCATCTGGTGGATTGCCTCTATGATATCGCATGTCAGCAGCAGATTCTTCATGGTTCCCCATAGCTTGCTCTGCACACTTTGCTCTTATGACCAGGTGTCTTTTCAAATGTGTATATAGTGTGGGTAGGTCTGCAGAATGTGCTTACTTGTTTGTAGGTTTGACAAGCACACTGTTTGGACAGTACACTCTTTATTTTATGCGTGGTAGTTGAGCCTGCAGTGTCCTGATCGTTGACGAAAAATTGTTGTATGTTGCTTTCTGTTGAGTCTGCTAATGGGGTCTTGTGGATGTTTACTATGGTATATTTTCTTCACAATTCTTTGTATTTTCCCCTGATAAGCTTTTTTTTTTTTTGGTAATGACAGTCAATGGGGGATTGGATTGGATTGGATTTTTTACCCCACCAGGACATCACACAAGCGATAAACACCCGATGACACAAAGTGCCACCATGCGGATGAGGATCACCGTGGAGAGGTCCCAGAAACCGCGTTCAGACATTTGGCCATAATGATGACCTGCCTATATTGCGGCCCCTGGCAAAAGCCAGAGTGGGGCTTCAAATAACAAAAAATAACGTCCTAAGAAGGACGAAAAGCAGTAATAGCAATCAATGGAGGAAACAATAGGAGTCGTAAACAGAAATGAAAGAGAATAGTTTTGATACATGATTATCGCCTAATCATATGTGTATTTAAAGTATACTATGTCCTTCAATATCTGCTAAAGTCAAAGTCTCTATCTCGCAACACCAAGATCAAAATATATAAAACATTGACAAGACCAGTTGTTTTTTTGTTGATCTGAAACTTGCAGCACAACTAGAACAAGAACAAAGTCCAGAAGTGGATAAACAGCCAAAACTTTCCACTGGAGTTTACAGCCGGTGAACGCTAAAAAAAAGACTTAGAATATTTGGCCATCAGCCTTATACAGCGTTTGAGAACAATGTTATAAAGACACTGTTTAAAACTAAAAAAATTCTAAGAGCAGGGAAAGGCCAGCGAGAATAAGAAGCAATAACGAATTACCAGTCGTTCAAATTACGACTAACTACTGACCACTGCTAACCACTTTTCATTCAAAGACTGGACGGCGAATTGTGGGGATGAAACCTCTTATTGGTTCAACGGACAAGAAGACGATTACCAGCAGGCTCTGTGGAGAGCTTCGAGCAAGGCAGGGCACTTAAGACGCCTTGGTCATCTACTGCACCTAGGTCCATTTCCAACCGTCTCGACATTGTCCTGACATTGGATTAAGATGGACATAAGCTAGAGAGTGAGGTCGACGAACTGCGCAACTCTTTCTCACTTAAATCCAAGTCCTTGCGCAAGTCACTTTCATCCAGCTAAAATCATCATCATCTAATTTGGATGAAAGTGGTCTTTATCAATCGTGACGGATATACTATCAGACAATTACTAGAACCATCGGAATTAGAAATCCTTGCTTTCTGCTGAAGATGGGGACTGAGCTCTTATGGGTGTGCCCCGAGTACTGTGTGTCGATTCTCAATTCAACATTCAACATTCAGCATTCAAAATTCAGCATTCAACACTTCATAACAGAGCAAAAGCAGCCTTCGTCAGAGAGAGAGAAATAATCAGATGAGGGAAAGCTGGCACAAAAAGACAGCGTCATTTAACCTCGAGAAGGACACTTCACGTCTGTGGAATCTCACAAAAAGCTTGAATGGAGACAAGACGGAAAAAGCCAGAGTTGTACTCCAAACAGACGATGGATCGTTTACTGGCAAGGTAGCAGCAGACGTGCTAGCCGAAACACACCAGAAGGAAACTGAGGTTCATATTCCCATGCAAAGAATAAAAGAAGTACGAAACCAGACCAAGACTCTTCTAGCAGACTTTAGCACAAAAACAAAAGAGGCCTGCATGTCAGAAAGATTTACCATGCAAGAGCTGGAAGTTGGAATTGGAGAGTTGAAAATGAAGAAAGCCCCAGGGGCTGACGGCATTACAAACGAATTTCTCTCTCATCTTGGACCTGCCGCCAAGAAGTTTCTCCTCTGCATCTACAACCAGAGCTGGCAAAAAGGGGTAGTACCGTCAGCCTGGAAGGAAGCCCTCATCCAGCCTATCCTTAAAAAGGGTGGAGACAGAAGAGACCCAAAAGGCTACAGACCTATTAGCCTTCTTAGTTGTGTAGGAAAATTGATGGAGAAATTAGTAAATAAAAGACTAATATGGTTCCTGGAGACAAACTCAGTAATCACCACCACCCAGACAGGATACAGACAGCACAGAAATACAGAGGACCAGTTGACATATCTGACACAGGAAATTGAGAATGCCTTCCAGGAAAAAAAGAAAGTTCTTGCTGTCTTTTTTGACCTCTCTCGTGCTTTTGATACAGTTTGGAAAGAAGGCCTACAACTAAAAACTGCTACAGGCAGGAGTTGTGCACAACATGTACAAGTGGATCAAAGACTTTCTTTTCCAACGCAGAGCCAGATTCAGAATTGATGGACACATTGGCAAACTGGCAAAACTTAGAGAAGGAGCTATATCACCAACTCTGTTCCTGGTTTACATTAATGATATCACAGCAACCTGCCACCAGCACGTTTTTAATACCCTACATGCCGATGACTTTGCAGTTTGGACAGCCTCCGAATACACTACCACAGCCTCATATCTGTTACAAAAAACTGTGGAAAATGTAGAAGCCTGGACCGAAAAGTGGGGTCTAAAGCTAAATAAATAAAAAAGCAAAGCATCACTTTTCTCTCTCTCCCAAAAAAAAAGAAAAAATCAAAATTTGGATTAAAAACCAGCTCATTCCACAGACTGACACTCCTACCTCTCTGGGCGTTACACTTGATTCGCGACTAACTTGGAAGTCACATGTAGAAGCAGTACAGGGAAAAGCATTCAAGAAGCTTGCAGTTATGAAAAAATTAGCGGGTACCACATGGGGCGCTAACTCTAGAATCCTAAAACAAGTATATACTGGAGCAGTCAGGCCAGTCATGGAATATGCCTCCACTGTATGGGCTGCAGCAGCCAAGACAACAATGGGAAAACTGGACAAGGTTCAGAATATGGGATTAAGGATTGTTCTCGGAGCCATGAAAACCACCTCCATCAGAGAAATAGAAAAGATAGCAGATACTGAACCACTCGAACTCAGAAGACAATACAAAACTCTTTTACAGTATGAGAAATTAAAAAGACTTCAAAGTCACCCACTGCATTTTAAATTTCAAGAGAGAACAAAAAACAGACTGAAGCGTCAGAGCCCCAACCAACTTGCTAGAGAACTGTACAGACAGCACCAAGATCTGCTAGAAAGAGATGTTGCACTGTGCGAAAAACTTAGGCCAGAACCATGGACAAGCAAGCCAGAGAAAGCAAATGAAGTCCTAAAGGTACCAGGAATCACTTCAAAAGATGCCCAGACGGAGACACAACAGAGAACCCTGGCTCTTGCTATGCTTGATGAGAAGTATCCAAACACCACTTGGACTCAGGTTTTCACCGACGGCTCTGCTACAGATGCAGTCAGAAAGGGGGGGGGGGTGGGGAATTTACATTAAACCCCCTAGCAGTAGAGCAGAAACTCTCTCTCTACCAGCAGGTGACATCTGCACTAACTTCAGAGCTGAGGCAACTGCCCTCCTCTCTGCAGTCCAACATCTCATCACTCAAGAACACAGAGGGCACCAAATTGTTATACTTAGCGACTCGTTATCTGTTCTCCAAGCACTATCCAGCAAAACACAAGACAAAATAATTGCTGATCTAAGGACCAACATTGGCTTACTCTCCAAGGAAGCAGAACTGGTCTTGCAGTGGATACCAGCCCACTGTGGTTTTCAAGGAAATGAGAGAGCAGATGAGTTGGCAAAAGCTGGGAGTAATCTTCCACAACCTCATCCACCACACAGCTACAAGGAAACCAAAACAGCGCTAAAGCAGTCTTTCAAGCGGGAGTGGAGAAGGCAGAATGGAGATTACAGACCAGAGAGTGACAGCACAAACAAACTCAAAAGTAAAGAGCAAACATCAATTCTTAGACTTCGGACTGGACACTGTGGTCTTCGAGCACACTTGTACAGGATAGGCATAAAAGAATCTGCTGCCTGTGATTGTGGAGCAGAAAGACAAACCCCTGAACACATACTGCAGTACTGCCCTTACCTCTCCCAGCAAAGACTGTGGATCTGGCCCAAAGGAGTCACATTGCAAGAGAAGCTATGGGAGACGGGTGGCGACCTTAAACGCACAATCCTATTTGTGACCCAGACGGGACTCAATGTTTAGCATGACTGATATCGAACGCAGAAGAAGAAAAAGAAGCATTCAACATTCAGCCACATGGCCTAGGTAGGTAGGTAGGTAGGTAGGTAGGTAGGTAGGTAGGTAGGTAGGTAGGTAGGTAGGTAGGTAGGTAAGTAGGTAGGTGCTATGCTGGAGAAAAACAAAATCGTCACTTTTAACTAGCATCTCTGCAGAGGAAGCTTTAGATTATACTTGTTACTAGGTTAAGTGCGCCAGATAAAATTGCTTTGCATTGCAGGCTACCGGCGAGCCAGTGGGCGATCCGGTCACCAGTGTAACACAGTCATTTTGAGACCCTAAAAAACGGTTACCTCGTAACCTGCAGTCTAATATGGGTGGATCAATGAGATCAACTCCACTGCCATTGTTTGTATTTTCAACATCTGTAATGAACTCAATCAAACATGGCGTCAGCCAAACTTCTTTACATTTGAACTGTACCGGAAATGAAGGGAACTGAACTGGAAGCAAGATGCAGCGATACCTTAAATAAATAAACAGGAACGAAAACTGGAACAGGTCTGCCGAATCCACGCTTCAAAGACTAAATGATTTAAATAAAATATTTCTTTAAATGAAGCATCAGTGTGTTTTTTCGTTTTGTCGAAGGTTTTTAACCAAACCATTAATTTTATCTTTTGTAGTGTCATGTCAAGCTGACCATGTCCATCTGATATTGAATGCTGAGTTAGGCATCGACACAGAGGTCGGAACATTCCCATAAGCCCTTCGCCTCCATCTTTAGCAGCAAGCGAAGAGTTCCAATTCTGATGGTACCAGCAATTGTCTGATTGTACATCCGTCTTACGCGTCCCTTGAGTGGGTGCATTATTTATCCATCTATTTTCAACATATCTGCTGAAAATACTAAGAAAAATTCAACGAGGCCTATATAAATTAATCTATCAAAGAACTCAGATATACAAACGATACAATTCTCCGCTATCTATTTATCTATCTAATCTATCTATCTATCTATCTATCTATCTATCTATCTATCTATCTATCTATCTATCTATCTATCTATCTATCTATCTATCTATCTATCTATCTATCTATCTATCTATCTATCTATCTATCTATCTATCTATCTATCTATCTATCTGTCTATCTGTCTATCTGTCTATCTGTCTATCTGTCTGTCTGTCTGTCTGTCTGTCTGTCTGTCTGTCTGTCTGTCTGTCTGTCTGTCTGTCTGTCTGTCTGTCTGTCTGTCTGTCTGTCTGTCTGTCTGTCTGCCTGTCTGCCTGTCTGTCTGTCAGCCTGCCTGTCCCCCTGTTTGTATATATGCTTCTGTCTGAAAATGATTGACTAAAAATACACGTACATACTTATCGGTTTTTACATCTCTTGTCTGTCTATGACATGTGACCACTACAATAATTTGAGAACCGTCGAATCCCCTTAAATCATGTTCCAGTCTGTAGTGTAGAGATCGACTTTCGATACCCACTTGTCCAGACTACTGCAGATCGTATTTACCAGTAGCAGGGTCAAATTACTCTCTTACCCTGCAAGACAATCCCAGGGTTATCTGTTCTTGTCGGGTCAAGTGTCAAACAACTGTCTAATCTGTCATCTGAGACAGAACTGACGTGTGAGAACACGACTTCTGGAGATCTGCAAAACAATAAAGTCTGGGGCTCGGGCGACTTGCAAGGAGTGTTCGATGTCTCGTTATTTATGGTTCTGTTGTTTCGCAAGGTTCCTCTAGCAGAGTATAAGTTAAACAGTACAAAGACCATATGGCACAACAACAGCAGACAACCAAAAAGGACGTTACAATACCAAGAACGTTCTGTCGCTGAGCACATCCTGATGTGAATTGTTGATTTTTCTGTGTGAACATTCTGAGAACAACCTGCATATTTCTTGGGGCTGACTACATATGAAATGGGCTCGGGGACTATTATGCAATCACTATATATATATATATATATATATATATATATATATATATATATGTGTGTGTGTGTGTGTGTGTGTGTGTGTTCAACAGAAATTAAAGGGAGGATGGCCTTGGCAATGCAAAGATTGAACAGCCTTAAAAGTCGATGGTTAAGCACCAGCAAGGAGATAAAAATTAGAATTTTGAGAGCATGCATCTTCCCTGTGACTACATACGGATGTGAGTTGTGGACTATCTCTCAGTCCTTAAGAAAGAGAATAGGGGCTTATGAGCTGAAATGCTATAGAAAGATTCTCAGAATATATTCGACAAAGAAGAGGAGAAATATTGACATCTTAAAAGATCTGAACATCAAAGAAGATTGGCTAATAAACAGCATCCTTTCTCGGAAGCTGAAATATTTTGGTCATATCAAGCGCCACAACGGATTGGAAAAAACTATAGCAGAAGGTATGGTACCAGGAAGGAGGGGCAGGGGCCGACCGACACGAAGTGCACAGGATATAAGTGACTCCTTGAATATGAAAGTATATGAGGCAGGAGAACTGGCGAGAGACCGAGTTTCTTTCAGGCAGACTGTGATGAGAGCGACGTTCTGCAAAGGACCTGCTACATGATGATATATATATATATAAACGACTTTTTTCACTATCCTGTGTGAAGCTGGACATTTAAATCTAGTATATATATATATATATATATATATATATATATATATATATATATATATATATATATATACATACTAGATTTAAATGTCCAGCTTCATATATATATATATATATATATATATTATATATATAATATATATATATATATATATATATATATATACTAGATTTAAATGTCCAGCTTCACACAGGATAGTGAAAAAAGTCGTTTTCTCTCGTCCTCTACCTAATCTTGGTCTACACCCCTGCCCTATATGCCTAGTGGAAACTGGGGTCTAACAAAAACTCTATATTTAATATCCTGTCTTCTACTTCCTCTTTGTCTCCAACACTGCCGTATCTTTAGTTGCTGTCCCTAAGTGCACCCGAGGCATCCCCTGTGATACTAACACCAGTATTTAACAATTTTGGAGACATACAAAAGTACTGTCTCGGACACAAATGGATATGTGGTTTAAAAGAAGATAACAGTAAAATATAAATTTTTTTAAATCCTTCTCAAGGGAAATAATATGAAAAAAAAAATGCATTTAAAAGATAAAACAGGTGCAGTAAAAGTTGATACACTCATATACACTATAAATAACAAGCTGCTCTTTCTGCTTTTCGTGTGTTCAATTTAAATGTACAAATAAATGTAGCTACCATGGCCCTGCCAGCAAGTCAATCTACTCGTTCATTCCCTCTTACTCCAGAGTGTCCTGACACAAGTAAAAGTTTACTTTCACTGATTGTCGCAATAAATAAAGAAACGCACAACAATCTGGGTAACCTATATGAGTGTTAAATTAAACACCGTAGTCATACTAGAAAATTAAAATTCAACCCATGCATTGGTGGCGGTTCGGGAGGAGTTAACGCTTCATTTAAATTAAACACACGAAATACAGAAAGAGTTTGTAATTTATAGTGTATATGAGTATGTGTGTGTGTGTAGGTGTATGCGCGCGTGTGTGTGTGTGTGCGTGAGGTGGGGGGGGGGGGGTTATGTGTGAAATATTTCGGTCATATTCAACTGCATTATATTTTGGAGAGAATTATAATAGAGAAAGGGTTTGTGGAAGAAGGGGTCGGGTGGACCTGCAAGACGTTGGACCTAGGCAGGGTCGGATTTATACTTGATGAAGTCCTATGCTATATAAAGCGCTGTGATTCCTTCCGAAGAATTATAGTCACGGCAGAAATAAAATGTTTACGTACTATGTTAGGTGTAATAAGGAGAGGAGGCGAATCAGCACAGAACCAATAGGGAACTTTATTGGTAGTCAATGAATCAAATGGTTTGGCCATGTAACGAGATTGGCATCAGGCAGGGCACCACAGAGAGCAATGTTATACAGATACAACAGAAACAGTACGGTGTTGTCAGGGAACTGTAACTCATCCAGTCAATACGTTTAGGTTTAGACAACGGATCAACAAGTTAACCCATAAGTGATCAGTTCTACTTCTGACTCAAACCTGAGTCCGAAAAATCTCAACGCAGTGCACGAAATCCGTAGCACCGGCGAGGATCCTAAAATGTTTCGGGTAGATTTTTAACTCTAAATTTTCCCCGGACAGCGCCGTTAGGCTACTCTTTTTCGATTTCCAACTGCCAAGGGATTTTTTTAACCTGCGGAACAATACACACGGGCGTTTGATCTTACTACACAGAGACCAAGAGAAATTAATAGAAGTCCACGCGAAAAAAATCCCAGCCTTCATCGGGGACTGAACCCGGGACCTCCAGTACTCGAGGTGGACGCCATGTATCGAGACCACGCATTCCCAGTCAACACGAAAGACAGTCAACATTCGAACTTACAAATAAAAACAGAACATAAGTGTTTGTACAGGCGCTCAGCGAGTGACATAATAACTCTAATTCTAAATAGAAGAGTAATTTTTAATATTTATTGACATTTGCAGTCAGATTTACACATATCAACATTTGACGAGGTATTTAAAAAAATAAGTCCGTTTCCATTTACCTAAGTTAAAAAGCCAAGATTCACTTTAACGCCTTATTGCCGTGTCTTTTTGTTGCACATTGTCAATTATTTCTGCAAACACGAAACATTCTATAGAATAAGATCGATTTCAAGCTTGGAACTGGTTTTCTACGAATCCAAATAGGCTTTGTATTGAAGTCAAGGCACTTGACTCTTTACATGCGCGCATTGATACAATTGTCAATAGCCGTACTTGGAGCTGAAGTCTCAACACAAATATACCATGTAAGCAATGGCCGTGCAATGATATTTTAAAATAACTGAAACCTGAATGTGTTTCGCCCTTTCTCCGTATTCTGCATTGATTTATACTTCAGTCTATATCTTTTTGTTTTCTCTCTTCCTGTTTCTTTGTATTGTGGCTCTCTTGCAGAAATTAAAGATTTATCATGTACTGTAGTATAGCATGTAAACAGCATTGCATTTCTAGTGGTGGACTGTTTCCACTGGCACTTCTCGCAGTTGCCTTATACATACAATAGATGTGTGTCATTTTCGTTGAACTGGGACTGCATATTGTTTAGATAATTTCAGAAGGGAGAGCAATGAGGTGACAGGTTCAATTCCCGGCACGGAACCTATAGCTTACGATTTTTATGTTGTCTATTGTGTTTTTCTATCTTTATACTTCTTTCTATGAGTGTTCATCAATACATTGTCTGTTACTTTAATAATATATAACACTTAGAGGAGGGCGAGACAGACATACAAAAAGGCGGTTACTGGTTCTATCGGCTATGGAACTTTGAGCTTCCTGCTGAAGATATGCAGGGAGCTCTGATGGGGATGTCCCGATGGTGTCGGTTCCTAACTCATAACTATACCAGCGAAACCCGCACTGGATGTTCATTGCTCTCCCTTCTGAAATTATCTAAACAATATGCAGTGCCGATCAATACATTGTCTGTAACTTTATTTACTATATAATTTTTAACGGCCTAAAGGGTTCCTCTCTGTTTATTTATGTGAATCCCCTAAGTGTTGAGCTTCGACAAGATTTCCTAGTCCTTGCTGTCAAAGATCTCCAGACCTTGATGATCTATTTGTTTGAGGTTTGAACAACGGATCAACATCATGGCACACGGGTAGTAACCCATAAGTGCTCCGTTTTTCTTCTAACTTAAGTCTGAGTCCGACGAAGCTCAGCACAGTGCACAGGTTCTGTAGCACTGGCAAGGATCCCTAGATACTTTGGTTAGATTTTGTACTCTAAATTTTGCCGGGGCAGCGCCGTTAGGCTACTCTTTTCGATTTCCTGCTGCCAAGTTTTTTTTTTTTTTAATATGCGCACGGGCGTTCGATCTTACTACCCAGAGACCAGGGATAATTACTATAAGTCCAAGTCCAAGTGAAAAAAATCCCAGCCCTTACCCGGGATTGAACCCGGAACCTCTAGCACTCGAGATGGACACCATGCCTCGAGACCACGCAGCTCCCCTGAGAGATTACAATATACTGTATAAGTACTTCACAATGCCAGCGGCTGTCAAACATTATGAATTGCGGCCTACGAGGTGCATCTCTTGATCAGACTCAGATCAGGAGCATATCAGGGATTTTCTGTCCAGGAAATTCGGATGTGCTGTGTAATGAGCAGGTTAATAAATTGGCTGCTGCTGTTCTGCTGTGTGGGAGCTACTTAATGATAAAGCAGACGTGGTGAAGGTTCTCTGAGATCTTCTTCTTCGTGTTCACCGGCTGTAAATTCTGGCGGAAAGTTCTGGTTCTTTAACCACTTCTGGACTGTAGTCCTGTTCCAAAACCTGAGTGTTGCGTGTACATCCGTTTTATAGATCTGACTAATTTGTATGCAGACTGTTGGTTCATTGCTTCTCAAGCGGATGCACTCCGACTTCAAAAAACCCCCCAAATAGTTGCCCTTCGCGACATGCTTCTTGGGGAGGCAATGGGTCTATTCTTGTTTTCCCCACAACGTGGCCCCAAAACCCAAGTGCCTGACTTTCAACCCCACCAGAAGCACACGACCATCGATAAACGCCAGGTGACACAAAATGCCACCATTCGGGTGAGAATCACCCGAGCACAAGTCCCAAAGACTCCGTTTAACCTTTAGGTAATATTAGGTCCAACGGCAACAACCAGGTGGGGCTTTAAAAAAAATGCGTCCCTTATTGGTAAAAAGATTTCTATATTTAGAATATGTTTCTCGGTGGGGTAAGAGCCGCTCTGGTCTAAAGACCGGATATGAAGGTCGTGAGTTCAGGTCTTTACAGGGGCCAGACTTTCTTCATAAATGACCTTAGTTCCTACGTCGGCCCAGCCTTGAGTGGGTACGTGGTTTAGTCCTGGGAAGTAAAGGCGGCAGGTGTGATGTTTACCATGTCACCCTACAGGTGCCCTTTCATGTATAAAATATAGTTCTAGCCTTATTTACCTAAAACGCCTCAAGGCGTGGAAAAGGGTCCTTTACTAAATTAACTCATTCGGTGGTGCTGCAAATCGTCATATCATTGTGCAACTTGCATACACAAATATTAAAAAAAAAAAAAGAAGAAGAAAACTGAAATTGTGTTTCGGGGTTATCGATTAGACATGACTTGAGATGTGTTTCTTCTGTCGATGGCTAACGAAATATGCAACAGCACGAAAACCTTGCCGGATGATAGCTTGTGTTCAAACATCTACAACCGTTTTAGCCATGGACCATAATTCTTGATAACATCAGTGAGAAGGGAGTCAACCACTGCAGCTTGACAACCTCGTGTAAATATCACTGCCTGCCTAGTTACCAATGGACACAATGTAAACAAAATCTGTTTATCGCATGCTGGTTTGACAATCTGAACTGCCCTACCATAAAGCAGTCTAGATGTCTTATACTTTTAGTGAAAACATGATTTACTATAAACTGTTTTTTATACGATGACAGGCACAGCTAAGTATGTAAATAGTGGTAAAAATTCCACTGTGTGGAAGTGATATTATGTTTTCATTACTTGTATGTAGTTTGGTACGGAAGTAAGAGATTATGTTTAATGGGAGAAGAAGCCAAGGACGTCATATTATAAGGGTCTGTAAGACGTAAATTTGCCTAGAAAAACCACACAACAGCCAGGGGCTGTTAGGGTTGATTTTGCAATGTCTTGTAAAGGAAACGCAACTAACCTATAACCTATGAGAAAATAACATGTCACAACATACTCCGGAAGGGGGTGATAACACGAAAGATGGGGAAGGGGTGAGAGCGTAGAATGTAAGTAAAGATGTTAGTGAAGTAAGAAAAGGACTCTTTTTCCACGCCTTTAAAGGTTTTGGACATATAGTGTCAGATCTATATTTTATTTATAACAGTGTGTCCCAAACTTGTCTTAATCGAAGCGTCTTTTTGTCTTTTTTTTTTTTTCAATTGAAATTTTTCTAACATAAGAAAAAGTATGACTATTTGTAAAGATCTAACATAAGAAAAAGTATGACTATTTGTAAAGATCTAACACAAGAAAAAGTATGACTATTTGTAAAGATCTAACATAAGAAAAAGTATGACTATTTGTAAAGATCTAACATAAGAAAAAGTATGACTATTTGTAAAGATCTAACATAAGAAAAAGTATGACTATTTGTAAAGATCTAACATAAGAAAAAGTATGACTATTTGTAAAGATCTAACATAAGAAAAAGTATGACTATTTGTAAAGATCTAACATAAGAAAAAGTATGACTATTTGTAAAGATTAAAAAAAAAAAAAAACGAGGGAGTACAGCCCAGGTCCCACGACTGCATGCAGCCTATCTACCACCCTCTAAAAGCTTAGACTGTTCCGTGACCTGTGGATTCTCCCTGTTTGGTGTAGGATATAAATAAATCACCATATTTTATGTATGGAGCAAAAATACTTGAAACAAATAAAGCTATTGGTAATAAACTATAAACATTCATCAACTACTAGCCATGCAGAATAAGTAGGATGGCACGAATGGTAGAATTACTAATGCAGAGCTTGTGGAAAAATTAGACTAACTCCTGTGAATCAGCAAGTGAGGACGCGGCGCTGGCTGTGGAAAGGACACACAGGGAGAAAACGATAACATTATAACTAATTCTTTTGGACCCACCCGGTCGGGATCGCTCACTCAAAGAAAACGTTGGGGGAGAGGGATCCCAACCGATTTATACATTTCCTAGGGAAAGAATCAAGAGGCACAAACCTTGTTTGAATGCGCAGTAATAACTATTTTATTATTATTATTATTATTATTATTAATATATATATATATATATATATATAATACATAAAATAAGAACTATACATCGCTTGTGTGAAAAGGGGAGGGGAGGGGGCTACTTAGACCCTTTTCAAATTTTCTCTAGGAGAAAAAAAGGGGGAGGGGGTGGGACCCTCGGCCCACTCTCAAAATTTGGCTTGGGAACTAGAGAAAGAAAAAAAAACCTAATTTTCGTGGACATAAAAAGGTGAAGACAAGTTTCACACTTAGTCTTAGTCGAGATTTCCACTTCACTGCAGTCGTGTTTCCCCATACTTGCTCCGCTCCTGTGCCAGTGTTGAATGCTGAATGTTGCATTGAGAATCGACATCACAGCACTCGGGACACTCCTATAAGTGCTCAGTCTCCATCTTCAGCAGCAAGTGAAGAGTTTCAATTCCGATGGTACCAGTAACCATCTGATTGTATAACCGTCTCATCCTTCTTCTGAGTGTTAAGCGTCGGCCAGATTCCCTGGTAACTCCTCGCGGGCAGTTCTCCTTAAACTGTAATGATCTATCTGCGCCTCCTCACTGTTCACTAGTTCCCAAAGGACCCTCACAACATCTAACTTGTCATACATCAGTTCACTACCAAGTGGCGCAGAGCCAGCCAGTCTATCTGACTGTTCATTTCCCAACACACTGGCATAACCAGGAGAAAATATCCAAAGGATTCTAACCACCTGAGACCTCTGAAGTGATGCTTGCCACTCTGCACGAAGCCAATGCCATTGCAAATCAAATGAAAAGTCTCTCACTGTCGCATTTGAAAAACTGGTGAACTAACAATTAGTTCTGGAAGAATCCAGAAATATACGCACACAGTAAACTGTCTGTCTGTTGTCTTGTTCTGCCTAATGCTGCCAGTCGTGGCAGGCACAACTAATGATCGGTTTCCGGGATTTGTTAGCTTGCTGCTTGAGGATATTGCTGAGCTATCCACGTTCTTCTTGGTCTTCCTCTGCATCTTGATGTTTCCATTCTCATGTTGTATGCTCTTGCAACCGGCAGCGCTGGGTTCATTTTGAGGTGCTGTTTACGTTTCCAGGCCCGATATTAGAGTAACGTACTTTGCCATTCATGCCTCCTTAGGCCACTGGACTTCTCCTATGTTGCAGAGGATTCATGTTTTCCTTATTATAAACGGTTTAACCGTACCCTCTTTTTTCGTTATCTCACAGGTGTTGGTGGGCATCCTAATCCACTAATGGTGCATTATTGCACAGGATTAAATGGTTATCGCGAGAAGAAAGGTTTGCACTTGAGGTTTCAATGCAGCAAAATAATAGCCATCATGTCATCAATTATTGAGAAAAAATATATTTAAAATCGTCACGTTCAACCAGCATCCCAGAAAAGGAAAGCTTTAGGTTATAATTATGCCTAGGTTATGTGCACCATACACAATCGCTTACTATTGCACGCCACCAAGAGCCCTGAAAAGGACTCCTGCAGTGTTAGGAGACAGATCCAAATACTGTCCCGACAGTACGAAGTCGTCTACCGGCGAGCCAGAGGGCGACCCAGTCACCGATGACCCAAAATAATAGTACTCCCAGATCGCCTTAAATATTCCCAAAGATAAATTACGCAATACTTATTTTTAAAAAGTACACAAAACATTTATTAATCTTAAAAATCCGTACTTCTACTTCTATTACAATTAATACATAATCTACGCAATATTAAATAACGAAAAGTAATTGGAAAAAAATATATCCAATATCGAAATTAAAGCCCAAAAAGAAAATGTTTTATATACATCAGTTACAACCACCTTTCATAACTTGACTTAACGCCCGATGCAATGGAATGAGGAGAACATCGAACAATTAGTTTCATGAGCCAAGTCATATATTAACATATTTTATGTATATGTAATTAAAATTATTATAAGAATGATCACGAGAAGAATAAGGTGCAAAATTAAAACAGTAATTGGAGAAGAGCAGTGTGGTTTTGTTGAAGGTAAAGGCGCAAACATCTGCATATTTATATTGAGAACACTTTCAGAAAGAATGATTGATATGAATAGAGATCTATATTTGTGCTTTATTGATTACGCTAACGCATTTGATAAAGTCAAACATAAATAAATTTTCAGAATTTTGCAAACCTGAAACACTGATGGTAAAGATCTGAGAATAATTTTTTTTTTAAACACACTCACACTGGCAACAAGAAGCAGCCATCAGGATTGACAACCAAGTTGAAACTTTTCAAAACACTAAACAAGGCGTAAGACAGGGATGTGTACAATCACATAATTTATCCAATTAGTACAATGAAATAATAATTAGATCCATACATGGTATGCCGGGAATATCGGTTGGTGGGCATGTTGTTTACCTGCGAAATGCTGACGATATAGTTTTGATCGCTGAAAATGAAACACAACTGCAAGAAGTGATGGATGTAATTGTAATGGAAAGTGGAAACAAGGGTCTTTGTTTGAAGAGCAGAAAAACGGAAGAAATGGTTATTACAAAGAAAATTCACCCTCCAAAATGAAGCATCCAAGTAAATGGGACAAACCTCAAGCAAGTTTATTTGTTTAAGTGCTTGGGTACCCTGATAACATTACATAGAATGTATTAAAGACGTTAAATGTAGAATAGCTCAAGCAAAGGCAGCATTTTACCAAATGAAGAATATTTAATGCAATCTTTCTTTGTCAGTTGAGAAGAGAAAGAGAATTCTGAAAAGCTATATTAATCCTGTCTTGATATAAGAAAGTGAATCATTGACATTTAGTAAATTAGTGAAAACTTATTTGAAAGCTAGGGAGATGTGGTTTTATAGTCGAATGATGGGAATACCTTTGGACGGATTAAAAAAACTGTAACGAAGATGTCTTGAAACAAACTGACTCACGTAGAGAACTTACTGAGCACATCAAAAAGAGACAATCTACATTCTTTGGTCATGTGAAGAGAAGGAGAAAACTGGAGTACATCGTGAAAGAATGAAAGTTGGAGGGAGGGGGGATGATGAGGGAGACCAAGAGAAAAGTTGCTGGACTGTTTGACATCATGGCATGGAAGATCATCTGTGCCAGAGCTGACTGAAAGTACACGAGACAAAAGGTTATTGATCGGGCATGACTACCAACGCCACTTGACATGGACTTTAAGAAGAAAACAGAAGGTTGTGGATGGACATGACTACCAACGCCACACGGCATGGACTTTAAGAAGAAGAAGATAATCCAGCTTGTTTAATTAGGATATTGTTGTTAAAAATTAATACTATTACTTCTACTACTGTTGCTGATACAAGTGCTACTGCTGCTGTTGTTTCTGCTGCTGCTACTACTGTGGCTGCTGCTCCTACTACTACTACTACTACTACTACTACTACTACTACTACTACTACTACTACTACTACTACTACTACTACTACTACTACTACTACTACTACTACTACTAATACGGATGCTTCTGCTGCATCTCCTGCTACTATAATGACTGCTACTGCTGCTGCTACTACTACTACTACTACTACTATTACTACTACTACTACTACTACTACTAATACTACTACTACTACTACTACTACTACTACTACTACTACTACTACTACTACTACTACTACTACTACTACTACTACTACTACTGATGCTTTTGCTGCATCTGGTGCTACTGCTGATGCTGCTGCTGCTGCTGCTGCTGCTACTACTACTACTACTACTACTACTATTGATGCTGCTGCTGCTGCTACTAGTACTACCGACGCTGCTGCTGTTGCTACAACTACTATTCTTAAACTAAAAGAACTTATAATCCAGTACAACTATTTTCAAACCAGAAAATTGCAACTTAGACATTACATTTTCAGACACTTACTTTCAAATCTAGAATCCAATGGAAATCACAGTTGACGTCTGCTCTTCAGAAACTTAAATTATCTATTACTAAAGAAAACGGTGACGTAAATATTTTGTGGCAAAAGAAATCCAATAATGAAGTTCAGGCAGCACGCTTCAGTGTCCTTCCTCCGAATGTAGTTCGTTCCAAATGTGATCGGTTCGGTTTTTATAGAACAACCTGCCAGATCGATAAGTAGCACGGTCTTGTGAGGTCATACAAGAGAAGAAGAGAAAGAAAAAAAGTTCACGAACCGTGACAAGTATTGAGACTTATCGGTTACTTAGTGATGCCAGTTACTGTTGGCAGAAAAGATTCGACAGGTGTTACATGTATAACAATTGTGTACACGCTAAATTATCATCATCATTACGATTTCTGCCGATACGCATCAACGACCAGGGTTCACAATCACACACGATCACTAGTCGCATACTTACCATTCATTTCTGGGTACCAGTGTTAGAGGGGTGGGGTAGTTATTATTTTTAAGTGAAATGTCATTTGATGGCAATTCTTTGTTTACGTATGTGTGTGTGTTTGTGTGTGTGTGTGTGTGTGTGTGGAGGAAGAGGAGCAAGGGCGTTTTGAAGCATAAGAAGGGAGAGGGGGTTAAATGTATAACTGTTCTTTGTGTAAGTGTAAGAAAGACAGGAAATCCTATATTGATATACGGGTGTGAATCGCGGACAGTTAGTTCATTAGTGAAGCAGAGATATGGTTTCATAGACGAATGATGAGAATACCTTGGACAGATAAAAAGAATAATGAAGATGTCGTGAAAGAACACTTACTCACGAAGAGAACTGATTGCCCACATCAGAAAGAGACAATCGACATTCTTTGGTCATGTGATGAGAAGGAGAAAACTGGAGTACATCGTGACAGTGGGAAAGTTGGAGGGCTCAAGAGGCAGAGGGAGACAGAGAGAACAGATGCTGGACCGTCTGACATCACGGCATGAAGGATCATCTGTATTATAGCTGATTGAAAGTACACGAGACAGAAAGTTGTGGAGAGACATGACTACCAACACCACATGGCATAGACTTTAAGAAGAAGAAGAAATACAGAAAGTCTTAGGATATTGTTCGCAGCTGTTGAATAGTTTTCTCAAATGATTGTAGTAGTTTAATATTTATTTTCGAAGATCGAATAAATTCCGAGATTCTCATGAATTCTGGACAAGTGTTCTTGCCTTACTGTGTTTGAGATATTAGAAGGAGCAGGTATTACTAGTTTTCTTACTGTCGAGTTTTCGAAGGCTTATATGGATGGTGAATTAAAGATGGGTAGAATGTGTCAAACTTGGCCTTCTCTGTAATATATAGATGTGTGCCATAGGGAAATGAATTATACATGTATTGAAATAGATGCTTGGGAACAAAATGCGGTACTTATCACGAACCTGCCAGCACGGCGAGAGTTCCTTCCCCTCGCATTCATGCCGACCTGTCTCTTGAACAGTACTATATTGTAGGGGTGTCATGTATTCCTTATTTTCAACGGTATAACTCCTGTCGTCATTATTCCCACGTTGTGCTACCTCCCGACGGATCGCGAGTTTCGAAGCTGGGATGTTTTTATATGTCTACGTTCCTTGTCATTAGCTTTTTTTTTCTAAGGAAAAGCTACCGCCAAGGAACGTAGAAATACAAAAACGGGTGTAGTCAGTGTAGCAACAATGTAGTCTTCTTTTTACTTTTATGGTGTGATTAAACTATTACACCACACGCGTATTGCCGGAATTATGACGAATCGGAAAGAATGATAGCAGAAGGCATGGTACCAGGAAAGAGGGGCAGGGACCGACCAGCTAGAGGATGGGCACAAGATATAAGTGACACTTTGTAGGAAAGAAGACGAGACGAGAGAGTGGACAAGCTGTGAGGAGAGCGACGTTTTGCCTAGGCCCTGCGTCACGATGATGATGATGATGTTGTTTTATGTTTGAACGTGACGAATTCCACCCCCCCCCCCCCCAGCAAAGCGACTACTTATCACTAATCGAACGGGCATGGCCAGTCGTTTTACACATGTTGAGCTACTGAGGATGAGATCGGATCACCTATGCATATGCTCGGAATGCAGTGATGATAGTCTTCAGGTAGGTAGGTAGGTAGGTAGTTAGGTAGGTAGGTAGGTAGGTAGTTAGGTAGGTAGGTAGGTAGGTAGGTAAGTGTTTTGCTGAAATGAAAAAATCAACCAGCAGATCCGAAGGAAGAGCTTTAGGTTATAATTGTGGCTAGATTTCGTGCGCCGTGTGTAATGGCTTAGCATTGCACGCTACCAAGAGTCATAAAAAGAACTCCTGCAATGTGGATGCGATTAAAGGAGAAAAATCCCAATTCTGTCCCGACCGGCGACGATATCGTCTACCAGTGAGCAAATGGGCGATCCACTCTTCGATGCAGTCTTTAATAACTCGCATTCTCGCCACTAGGTGCCGTTACTATCCACTCATTGTCTGTTACAGATTGTCTGTTGAACAGATACACACCAGTCCGTTTCGTTTTTCAGAGAATGAAGCTGCCTTTATTGTTTGAGATGATTCCAGAAGTGTGATCCCAATCCAGAAGTGTCGAAGTTATGGTTACCATCAAGCAAGAAGCTACTATCTGAAACAACGTGAGGCCAACCATGAACATCAAAGTTATCGAGAAAAAAGAAACAGGTGACATTGAAATCTTTTAAGAGAAACATCCGAACAGCAATCTACCCAGAGGTCTATGAAGTAAACAACACGATTAGTAGAAACTGCATAGAAAGGCATTTATGTAACAGGAGTATTTTGAAACTTAAGTTCATAACTGAAATATTGTGCCTTCAATATTATTAGAAATAAAGTAAATTTAGTTTTTTTTTTAAATGTATAACTATCATTGAAGAAAATATCGAATAAATGTTTCTAAGAACAATTCCAAACGTTTAGAAAATTAATATGTTGTCATCATGTGTCGTTCTTATATAATCAAACCGCATTATTAGTGAAAGTTTCTTGGGGGCAGTTTCTATTAAAGCAAGGTCACCCTAGTTAGGTAAATAGCCCACGACTTAACTCAATAATTGACTAAGAGACTAAAGTCGACCACCTAATTCCTTGCTTCGGGATTTAAAAAACTCAGAAAAAACAATTCTTTTTTTTTTTTTTGGTATTAAATGCAGAATAGGTTGTGCCTTATGCGATTAATCGCGTGTGCAACTTGTGATCTGCTTGAACGTCCTGCTTGCATTGATAATAAACTGCATTTCTGGTGTCGGACTGTTTTTTAATAGCATGTCTGACAGCTGCCTGGTGCATTTAATTAGATAGGATGCTATTGCAGTCTGTGTCAACGCAAGGGACAGCGGAAAACAATCTGTGTGAATTTCGTTGGCACAGGAATGGAACAACTATGGGGTGATTTGTTTGGTATGGAGTGGAACTGTGACTTCTGATAATAAGTGACCTGACCCCGGTGAAGGCTGGAATGTGTTCTGTTCACATGGACTTCTAGTAATTTCCCCTGGTCTCTGGGTAGTGAGATCGGAGGCCCGTGTGTATTGTTGCCCAAAAAAATCCATTGGCAGCTGTAAATCGAAAAGAGTAACCTAACGGCGCTGCCATTAGAAAAATTTGGAGTTTAAATAAAATCTAGCCAAAAAGTATTTCAGGATCCTCGCCGGTGCATCAGAGTTCGTGCACTGTGCTGAGATTATTCGGACTCAGTCTTGAGTTAGAAGAAGATCGGAGCACTTATAGGTTACTACCCGTGTACCATGATGTTGATCCGTTGTCCAAACATCAAACATCAAACTTCAAGTGGCCTGACACGCTACTAACGTAACAATGGTATTATAACATCCAGCTCTCTTGATGCCTAGTGGCACATGAGGCTTCAGAGAGGATTTTTGAAGCCTTCCTGTCCTGTGCAATCTTCAGTGCGGTTTTCAATGTTAGAGATGCCGCACTCAGTTCACTTTCCATGGGGAGGTTGGGGGGGGGGGGGGGGGGCTTCTTTTTCTTTCACGCTGGTGTCTGGCTGAGAGCTATTATGGGAGATATATCAGGATTCATTCTCATGATGTGACCAAGCCATTTCCATCTTCTCTTTTTTATCATACTGTCTAGAGCAGTGACTCTCAACCTTCCTAGTGCTGCGACACTTTTATACAGTTCCCTCATGTTGTGGCGACCCGCAAACAATCATTTTTTCCATAACTTCAATGAATATGTGTTATCCTATGGTCTTAGGCGACTTATGTGAAAGGATCGTTAGACCCCCCTACCCCCACCCTCCAAACAAAGAGTCGCGACTGTCAGGCTGAGAACCACTGGTCTAGAGTTTCTTGGTAACTGTTGGATTTCCAGATTTGCCTCATCCTTCCAAAAGCGGCTACAGGTTTATTCAAGCGTGATTCTATGTCTTCCCCTGTCCCTCCCAGGAGAGACACTACACTGCGAAGATATGTGAACTGTTTTATATTTTCAAGTGTTTGGTTATTTATGGTCACTGGTTGTTGATTTGGACTGTTTGTGATGATCTTAGTTTTCCTTGTGTTTATTCTCAGTCCCACTATTTTTGCTGTTCTGTGTAGTCTGCTACTGTTCTTTTGTATATGTTCATGTTTATGTGATAGGAATGCATTATTATCTGTAAAATCATATAGTCCATGGTTTGACCTCTTATCCATTTTTTGTGGTGTTGCTTTCTAGTTCCTAATATGTTATTGCTGGTTGTTTTATATGTTTCTTTGACCTGGTTCCATCTGTCTTGAATGCTGATTGTAGTTGAAGTGTTAAAACGTATTCATCGTGGGAAAATCAATCACATCAGACAGGTGCATGGAGCATTAAAACAACAACATTAAGACATAGTTTTAATCAACTCAGACGGGGTTTTATTGTGGTTTGATCACACGCTTTATCGAAACAGTGGTGCGAATTCAGTTCCCCATACGTTGCAAACATCCTATTCATTTCTTTAATTGATTTGCTTACTGCCTAACTGGCTTCTTTGTTGACTAAATAAAATTGTAAAAATGTGTACTCTTTTGTGTTGCTGTACTATTTCAAGACTGAGCACTATTTCCAACAAAATTTCGGCAGCCCTGACCCTGACGTGCGTGGTATCTCTCAACAAAAGTTGTGAAGTACAAGATCACAGATTGTTCCGGTTGCGTGTTGCTTGCCGACTGCCGCAGAGATAAGGACCGTCACTTCCACAAAATATATCAACGCTCTAGGGACACAACCACGTAGGCTCGGTCTCATTCAGCAGATAGCCAAGATCGTTGATTGTTCACGCTGAACGAGATTATATCATGATTGTCACTTCCACAAAGGATATCAATGACATACCCTGGTCCTGACGATTCGTCAACTTTTGTAGCTGGCTATGGTAACCCTTAAACTATGCTTCATGTTTAGAATGGCGTAGATCGATAAGTTATGTCAGTTACGCTAAATGATTTTGCACGTTTAAATATCTGTAAAGCAACGAAGAATGTTGGCATACTGAGGGTGTTATCTATAGGTACATTATGTAAGACTGTAGCACTTTCTGAGTCAGTAATCATGAAAAGTGGGAACACACCCGCGCAGTGACGTCTTCTGTAACAGTCTGTTGGTCCGGATTCAGCTTTTTGGACATTGCCATCTGCATTGAATCTGAAGAATGTATTTTTTTTTTGTGACGGCAATATCAAATTTACTTTTGATGTTGTGACTTCTGTTGCCTGCATTATCACAAAACGTAATTGTTGGTTGGCTAGTTTATTGTATGGTTGGTTGGGTGCGTTGCTGATTGTTGTGTTGCCTGTTGGTTGCCTGGGTGGCTGGTCGGTTGATTAGATAGTTGATTGGTTAGGCGGGTTGTTCATTGGTTGTGTGGTTGGCTAGTTTATTGTATGGTTGGTTGGGTGCGTGGCTGATTGTTGTGTGATTGGCACACTAGTTGGTTGCCTGGGAGGCTGGTCAGTTGATAAGATAGTTGATTGGTTAGGCGGGTTGTTAATTCGTTGCGTGGTTATGTAGTTTATTCTACGGTTAGTTGGTTGGGTGCGTCGCTGATTGTTGTGCGGCTGGCAGACTAGTTGGTTGCCTGGGTGGCTGGTAAGTGTTGGTTTGGTGGGTGTGTGATTGTTTTGCTGGTCCCTTTGTTGATTAACTGGTTGGTTGATTGGTAGTCTAGCTGGTTAATTGGTTATGTGGCTGAGTGGCAGAATGGTCGACTGGTTGGCTAACTGGTTATTTAGTTGGTTGAATGAGTGGTTGTTTGGTTGGCTAGCTGGTTATAGTGGTTGTTTGGTTGGCTAGCTGGTTATTTAGTTGGTTTACTTAGTGGAAGAGTGGTTGTTTGGTTGGCTAGCGGGTTATTTAGTTGGCTGACTGAGTGGTTTGCTTGGTTGTTTGGTTGGATAGCTGGTTATTTAGTTGGTTGACTGAGTGGTTGATTGGTTGTTAGGTTGGCTAGCTGGTTATTTAGTTGGTTGACTGAGTGGTTGATTGGTTGTTAGGTTGGCTAGCTGGTTATTTAGTTGGTTGACTGAGTGGTTGATTGGTTGTTTGGTTGGCTAGCGGGTTATTTAGTTGGTTGACTGAGTGGTTGATTGGTTGTTTGGTTGGCTAGCTGGTTATTTAGTTGGTTGACTGAGTGGTTGATTGGTTGCTTGGTTGGCTAGAAGGACCGGCGTTGTTTGCCTTGGGCAGGTACTGAAGGAAATAATGGAGGGGTCTGGTGTTATTTGGTGATCTTCTCGTATCCTTGTTGTGAAGTACTTCTCCTACATAGGGTTTAGGTAATTTTGGCGTTGGTTGTGTCGTCTCTGGCATTAATGTTTGTGGTAACGGTATCGACCTCGTTTAACTTTAGGTTTTGGCTGTCGGAACGGTTCTTCTGGTGATGACCATGGTACATCATCCTCTTGCAATTATGTGTTAAAGTAGTTCAGATCCTCCAGCTCCCTGATGCGTTGGTTTATTTGTAAAGTGGTTTCTTCCGGAAACTGCCCCATCAGCGGCTCCGGTGTATTCTTGTCTGGTATTTGAAATGGCTTTTTCTGAGTCTCGGCTCCCTGAGGTTTTGGTGACTGTATTTGCTGCCTTCTTGCTGCTTCTTTTCGGGCTTTCTCTCTTTCCTCCATAACTCTGTTGGTTGCTTGTAGTTTCTTGTTAAGTCTGTTGTTTTCTTCGTATGCTCTACGTAACTTTTCCTCTGTTTCAGCAAGTTTTTTTTTTATCATTGCGACTTCTTTCGCGAGAAGCTGTTAGTTCTCCCGCAGATCAGTGATGCTTGTCTCGTCTTCCCTTGCTTTAGTTGGTTGTTCTTTCTGTGTCTGGACAGTAGCCAGTGCATTCATGATGTCCTCCTTGAAATTCGTCATCTCTGTTGCCATCCGTTTCTGGGTGTCAAGAGTCGCCTGCATGATAGCTCTCAGGCCTGTTATTTCATCTCTGTCTTCATCTCGTTGGGATTTGGATGCTTTTTTCTCGTCTCTGAGAGCTTGGATGTCACTTTTGAGTCGAGCCATCTCGTTGCTCAATTTGGTGGTAATAGCTGTCGTTATGCCTTGTGTTGCTTCGTGTCTTCTGCGGGCCTCATGGTATGGAATCTTTTCCCGTATGGCCGTGGTTGCTATGTCTCGGCATTGTTGCAGATAGGGGCACCCCAGGTATCTGGCGCTGTGCTGGCCGTAGCAGTTTGCGCACTTTCTGCTCGGATTTAGAGACCCAAAGTCTGTGTCCAGCTTTGCCAGAGGGCAATTGTTGAAGGCATGTGGTTGTGAACAGTATCGGCATACTTCATGTTCGCTCACACAAGTGGCCCGGGAGTGCTATGCTTTTTGACAACGAGAGCACTGGATCACCTGTGGCACGTATTGCTCTGGTCTTTGCATTCTTTGATTTAAGTAAACTTTATCCGGGATGTCTTCTCCTTCCGATGTTATCACCGCCACTGGCAATAGATGCCGTTTTGAGCCCAGTCTCTCTGCTTGGTTGATTGTGATACTGGGGTTTTCTTTCCTTATTTGTTGCAGTTTTTCTTCGTTGCTCCATTGCAGGCTGACTCTTCGGATCACCCAGCGTCTTACATTTTGGAAGATTGTAGCCGTCACAGTTATCTCCTCAGACAGTCGGAGTTCTTTCTTGCCGTTGTGTTGGATGTCATCCAGCATGTCTGAGGTGCGGTTGGTTCTGTTTAGTGAAGCTATCACTCCCTCTCGAGTTCTTCTAATCTTTGCGACTGCCCTCTTGCCTAACATGATCTCCAGCATATTGATCAACGTTAGTGTTGCCAGTGTAGTGATTGCTGTCCGGCCCAAGCTGGTCTGTCGTAGAAATATTGTGGCAGGAAATTCATAGCTGCCTGTCTTTCGTCGATCTGGAGATGTTTCTGGAGTTGGCCGTGTTGTTTCAGGTGACGCTGGAACGTCACTCAGGGCCTCACTGGTAGCCGGAGCGTCTTCCTGTGATCCGGCAGTAACTGTCTCCGTCTTCCTGGCTGCCAAGTTGGATCGGGTGGATCGGTCAGTGGGTTGTTTCCTCTGTCCGTTGCGCTTTCCGTTGGGTTTGTTTCTTCGAGACATGGTGATTGCGGAGAAAGCCTCTCGCTCTGATAACTGCTTTGGTTCTGATGCTGCCTATCCTCAACAAGGACCAGCAGATATAGTATTGTGTTATGTAGGTTTTAATCCTATCTGATGACAATTGCGAAGTCCTCTCGCTCTGCCTATCTTCAAAGGCACCAGCATGTACGGTATTGTGCAGGTATCAATACTATCTGGTGATTCGCTGTGGTGTTAATGATGTCCCATCGAGCTGATTGACTGACTTTTTACCCCACCAGGACATCACACAAGCGATAAACACCCGATGACACAAAGTGCCACCATGCGGATGAGGATCGCCGTGGAGAGGCCCCAGAAACCGCGTTCAGACATTTGGCCATATTTATGGCCTGCCTATATTGCGGCCCCTGGCAAAAACCAGAGTAGGGCTTCAAATGACAAAAAATTTCGTCCTGAAAAGGACGAAACTGGATCCAATCGAGCTCATTTACACTTCGATAAAAGGGGAAGTAAGTTTTAAGTAATATGGTGCACTATATTTTGGAATATCGTACCTTGAAAAAGTCATACAAAGATGTAAAGCCAAACCAAAAATATAACCAGTCAGTTTCATAATATCACAAACCAAAACGACAAGTGTACCTTTCGACTAGAGAGTCTTCATCAGCACATTAAGTAATTCTACATTACCACAAGTAGGAAAAAGAATACATAAAAATCACTTAACTGACGTATCTCCGATAGAAATCACATTTCCGTCTGGTCAGTAGAGTCTCTTACACATGTGTGGCTACCCGTTTGCTATGAAGCTGAAACTAGGATTACCAGATTACCAAATTACTGATAAATCATTTCAGTATTTGAAAGGGAGAATTTCGAGAGTTAGGCCAAATAGTGAGGGCGAAGATATCTCCTCCGGGAACATGCTTCCTAGATATTTGAATTATTTCAGTTCATATTCACTATAATTACACAACTGATACCCATTCCACCGGACTACAGATTCGTAACCGTGTTGTGGTGTCCCAGTGTAAATGTACGAATAGCACGCCTGATGCTCCTCCTTCTCCGCTCCGAACGCAATAACTTGTAGAGAGCACCCACAACTTTACCTCTTCACTCCCATCAAATAAACGCCTCGGGTGCTAGAGGTTACGGGTTCCATCCCCGGTAAAAGCTGTGATTTTTTTCATGTGAACTTGAACTTCTAGTAATTCCCCCTGGTTTCTGGGTAGTGAGATCGGACGCTGGTGTGCATTGTTGCCCACGTAAAAAAAAAAATCCCTTGGCAGTTGAAAATCAAAAAGAGTCGCTTAACGGCACCGCCAGGGCAAAATCTTTGAGTTAAAAATCTACCCAAAGTATTTTAGGATCCTTGCCGGTGCTGCAGAGCCTGTGCATTCTTCAGACTCAGACTTTAGTTAGAAAAAGAACGGAGCACTTATGGGTTACTACTCGTGTGCCATGATGTTGATCCGTTGGTCAAACCTCAAACCTCCCATTATATATAGACGCTCTCTTTTTAAGCATTTCTTGATAATTGTTCATATTGTCTCAGTATATTATGTCTTATACGCCATCAACACATAATCATTATAATAATACTAAAATCAGTAATACTTGCTGCTATTATTGTGCAGTCAAACAAAGCTTGAACCATTTGAGGAACTCCCTTTCCAACCCCAAATATTAGAAAATAAAAGCAATGGCAAACTACCTTTTTTCAAGACTCCAAGAGTGTCATGATTACATAACTAACAAATTTTTTAAATATTTTCTTTCTCTTTTTCTTCGCGCTTTAGTGTCAGTAAGTAAAGTAAAACCCTTTACACACCCTTAGGCGCATCGGGCATATGGGAAGAGCACCCATATTTTTACAGACCAATCGGCACTCGGTGGGTAATGTGGTCAGCATTTCGTCGGCCGTCTATACTTTCCCAGGACAGCCCATCCTGATACCCATTTGAGGCTGGGTCGACCTGCGACGTCCCATACCCCGATAAAAATCCACGCAGCGTCTGTAAACTCCAGCGGAAATTTATGTTGTTCGGCCACTTTTGGACTTAGGTCTTATTCCAGAACTTGGGTTTTGTGTGCACATCTGTTTAATGATTCTGATTTTTTGTAATGCCTACTGTTAGTTCCATGCCTTTCCCGCAGATACATTTCGACTTTGAAAAAAGCCCCTAATAAGTCAACTCTTACGACATGCGTTTTATGGAAGCAGTGGGGCTTGTTTTTTCCCCACAATGGGGCCCCGGAACCCCGAATTTTGAATACATCAAGTAATATTCGTACCTATTTGGACAGACCAGAGCAAGTAATTATTGTACGCCTTAGAGCAGGGCACAATCGACTTTGCAGACACATCTACACTCAATTTAAGATTGGCAAATCAGCCATGTGCACATGTGGATTGGCACCTGAGACAACAGATCACGTCTTCCAAGACTGTCCCAAATACAACATATCAAGTATCAAGGCCAAGAGAAACATCATTGCAAGCCAAACTGTACGGGTCGCTGAGTGAATTAAATAGGCAGTGAAGTTCATACTAGAGGCTACGGTGCAGATATAGATAATCTATTTCGAGCGAACGAAAGAAGAAGATGCGTGCACTTTTGACAGCCCCAAAAATCCATTTTATTAGGACCTATCTATCTAAAAACCCGCAAACACAAGAACAGAACACAGGAAAGTAAAAGAGGACATGGCAGGTACACGAGTGTGGCATCACACAGGAGAGTTTCCCCCAGTTACCTGCGCACACAGCACAGCAGGTGAAACAGGTATGTGTATCTGTGCTGGGGTGAGAAACTTCGACATGAACACCACAAAACAAACACGCACAAAAACTTGTCTTCTGTGGAACGTGTACGGGGAACTCCACTAGCGATCCGTTTGTGTTGGGACAAAACACCGTTCATTCATGGACAAATGTGCGGCGTTCTGAGGACAGGGAAGTGGGTGAGTGTTCTGTATTCCCTTGTGTTTCCCTTCCAAGTTTGCAGGCTGTAAAATTCACATCTCAGATATGAGAATGAAACAGGTACTGGACCCGGGAACCCAGTTTA
The DNA here is from genome assembly GCA_905116865.2 of Candidula unifasciata. NCBI lineage: Eukaryota > Metazoa > Mollusca > Gastropoda > Stylommatophora > Geomitridae > Candidula > Candidula unifasciata. The sequence continues at coordinate 36,779 of CAJHNH020005891.1, read as the reverse complement.
ATGTATTGCACAGCTATAGTGGGGTACCACAAACCGCTACGATGTACTGCAGTTCAGTGTGAGTGGCTGAGTTGTGTGTTTTCCTCACTGAACTTTTTCTCACGCCTTCCCCATTCTTTACAAACACAACTTTGTGAGAGTAAATATTCAGCCAGTGGCTTAATACTGATGTGCGTTTTCTGAGTCTATTTCTAAACAGGTTTTCAATAGTCCAATAGACCAGCTGGAGTGCATTGTTTCGGTTGCGTAATGTTTACATAAGTAAGGAATCCTGTAATCCTCAAACCTCATACCGCTGTTATCGATCCAGCAGCGCTTGGGCTTCGGCCTTGCGGTCCTTGCAGTTCATGTACTGACCATTTATAGAATCAGAGGCCATACTACAGTAATCCTGATAACTACCGGGTTTATTTAGTTACAGTTGAGAATTGTAGGATTTCTATTGTGTTTATAATTATAGAATACCAGAAGATTTCGTTAAACCCTTCTGGGCATGGTTATATTATTAAAATGATAGGGCATCAAGGCTTTATTCCTAGGGTCCAGTCAAGTCTATAAAATTGGGCTCTCTCTCTGTGCATCTTGGTTATAATTTGAGCTATAATATAGACAGTATGTATAGCGTTTTTTATGTGAGACACATTTTTATGCAGTTAAACGTTATATTATGCCTCCAGACATTGTTTTCCATTATCATAGGTTTTCCTTTTTACAGTGGCCATATATTTAGTTATTAGTTTGGGAGGCAATATTTCGTGATTGTGTACTTTAGTAAATACTGTTATATATTATTATTATTATTATGCTTCTGACAATCATCACAGTTAAAAGATTTTTTTTGTGTGTGTGAAGCAAAATAAAACACTTGAAGTTGTAACCTCAGAAATATTGTCCTGTAAGAAATGTTCTCTTGTCACAGTACTGTTTATAAAGGTTTTCTTTTCTTTAAGTTTTGATATTTGATTAGTATCTGTTCCTATGTTATCCCTTTTTAATTGACAATTTAGTGTCAGAGCTATATGTATTCTTTTATTATTTGCTAATTTTTTCTTTAATTTTATGTCTACTATTTATTCCCATAAATTCTCACAATAGGCTTATATAAACAGCACTGAATTGATTCTGATTGTTGAATATTGACACCCCCATAAGCGCTCCGTTCCAATCTTCAGCAGCAAGCAAAAAGTTAAACATCCGATGTTACCAGTAACTGTCTGATTGTAATTCTGTTTCGAGCGTCGGCCAGATCCCCTTGTAACTCCTCACTGTGCCATTCTCCTCACATTATAATGATCTGTCTGTTCCTCGGCACTGTTCACTTGCTCCTAAAGGGCCTTCACAACATACATCTTGTCATACATCAGTTCACCCCCAGGTGGTGCAGAACCAGCCAGTCTATCATTTCCCAACACACCGGCATGATCTGGAGAAAATATCCAAAGAATGCTAACTAGCCGGAACCTTTGAAGTGATGCTTGCCACTCTGCATGGAGCATGCCTGTCTGCATCTTTCTCAACATGCTCTGTGAGTCAGTTACAGTGACAGCCTGTTTCTGGTACAGTAGTAGGTAAAAGGGCTTCTACTATATGAAGCTTAATGCACATCTCATGTTCACTACCCAAATTGTTTTGCTGTCTAATTTTACTGTAAGATATCCTATTCAACCTTCTTAGTTACAAATGGTATGAAAAGTTTATAGTTCCCATCTGTACTTTTGCTGCTTTATACTATATGCATCACAGTGTGGGTACCGGTGTTCCATTTTAGGGGGAACAGAATGAACCATTGCTCCCTAACAAGATAACTAATTCGAGATGTTTCCTCCGAAGTTGGAGTGCATCTGTCTGAGAGGCCTGGAACCAACATTCTGCCAAATCTGTAAAACAGATGTGCATGCAAGACTCAAATTCTGGAACAAGACTAGAGTTCAGAAGTAGTGACCAATAAGAACTTTCCACGGGAGTTTACAGCCAGTGAACACTAAAGAAGACCAAGAAAGAGATGGATAAATGATGTAGCCGAAACCTGCAAAAAAAAAATTAACAAATCCATCGCCCAAGCCACCCGAGAAGTGCAAGACAAATACAGAAAACCAGGATACTGGGCTACATAACTGGGCTACAACCTGGTATCAGTGAGATGACAAAACCACAACACTGAGCTACAGCCTGTTACAGAAAGACGACAAAACCACGACACTCGGCTACAACCTGGTATCAGTGAGACGACAAAACCACAACACTGGGCTACAGCCTGTTACAGAAAGACGACAAAACCACGACACTCGGCTACAACCTGGTATCAGTGAGACGACAAATGAAGAAGAAAAACACTAAGGAAAAGAGACTAAACACCCAGAGAGTCAAGCACATCACCCAGATTGTGGAGAGGCAGGATCAACCATGCCTGTCAGCAAGGCACTTAATGATAATGATGATTAAGATTTTTGTTTAGCCCAGGCATGTGAAATTGAGGGTCACCCGAGGGCCATAAGGGTCGAATATTGTCATCATGAAGGCCACACACAACAACTAATTGGAGTCATTTGATACAAATTATTGCAGAATATTTCCTTTTTTGTGAGCCACGGTAGTGCTTGTTATAGGCTGCATGCGGTTCGTGATCTCCCAGTTTGACATGCCAATTTTAGCCCCTCTAACATTATCATCATCAAAATGATCATCATCATCATGTTATACCATTAAACATCAGACAGGGATTACCATCAGGAGGTAAATAGTCATGACATAAATGACATTTTTGTGTACTATGCTAGATGTAGCGAGGAAACATCGACTTAGGAACAACAATGACATCAGGAGGAGAGTAGGCACAGAACCAATATTGAACTTTATAAGTGGATGACAAATCAAATGGTTTGGTCATGTAACAAGATTGGTATCAGACAGGGTACCACTAAGATCAGTGTTATAGGGATACAGTGGTAACAGATCCAGAGGTCAATCACACAGAAGATGGACTGCAGAAATATGAGAGACATTAAAAATACTTTATATGAAGCCAACAGAAAGGGACGAAGCAGCCAGAAAAGTCTGAAGCAGGACCTTACATCTCCCTTGACACCCAAAGTGGTAAAAGAGGATGTAAAGAAGAAGAAGAACAGAAAGGCCCGTTGCATAGATTTCTTCCTGCCCTGATGCCACAAGGCATTCTAGTAGAAAAAAGAAGAAGAAGGAGAGGGATTGCTGTCAAATCCTCCATCTCATTCTGTTTTGTGCCTCTGTCAGGGTAACATGAAACTATGGAAGCAAGTGGTGGATTGAGCTTGAGAGCAACTGACAGATAAATGTTTGTCTTGGGGTCATGGTATTGCGTTCTCAGCATTTAAACCATACAAACCAAACTACCTTCTTTGAGATTCCAGCCAACAGATAATTGGTGGTCATGGATTCAAGTTCCCCGATGGTAGACAAGAGGATCACAATATAGTGACAATGGCTGTGGTCATCCAGCCAGTATGGTCACTGCCATGAAGGAGAGCAATGGCAAACTGCCTTCTTTGAGATGGCAAGGAAAGTCCTCATTTAACAGATTAATCAAGTAACAGAAAGTATTGTGAACGGCACTCATAGAAAGAAGTAGAAAGATAGAAGAACACACTAGACAATATAAAAATCGAAAGCTATAGTTACCGTGCTGGGAATTGAACCTGTCACCTCCAGACGGCGTCTGCGCCTCGCCATGAATACAAGTGCACTAAGATACATGGTCAACTAGGCACCCGCAAAAAAAGTTGTCTCATTGGCCATGTCTATCGTACAGCCAGATAAACAGTGTAAATGGGAATGGATGGGGTGAGATAAGTACAGTGTTTTGATCTATGATTCTGGTGATCATTTTAGATGGCAAAGGATTGACTGCCTGCGCTCAAAAGCAGAGCACATAATGATGCTTGATATTGATTTGTACCAGAAGTTCAACCAGAATATACGAATGTTCTATGTAATTTACTTTCAGGTTCTGATCCAGTCACAATACATGATGGCTCCCAGGTAGAACAGTAGATGGTGATAAGCAACAATGCAATCTTGCTATCTTCGACATTTGACCTTTTCTTGCTCCAAGTGTACAATGTTTTATCATCAAATTCTACCTGTATTAAAAGGACAATCCTCAAAAAATCTGCGACTAGTTCAACATATACTGAACAGCCATAGTTATTTTGTTAAATCTGAACGATATATTTCATTTTCAAGTGTAAGACATTATGAGATTATTCCAAGGTTGGCTGGCCAAAGTGAAGTGAATCTAAAGAAAGATGCCGTAGACATGTTTCAGTGCGGCCATCCAGGCAGTTCACCCTAAGACAATGATTCACAACATGCTGAAGTACAACGCTATAACATCCGAGCTCCGAGTAGAGAATAAAGTGTACAACTTGAACAAGAATGTGTATGTTGTGGGCCTCGGCAAGGCTGCAATGGGAATGGCCAGGGTTGTGGAAGACATGTTGGGACAGCATATTGTGGAAGGTATCATTACTATCCCCAAAGGAGTACAGCAGCAGATGGTACAGCTACAGTTGAAGTAAGTGGTTATTCTTTGCCGTGTGACATTGATTTTCATGTTGGTTCAATTTTCTGTCTCATATTCTGTTAATAATTTATTCTTCTTCTTTTCTAGTCCTCTTCTGTTTTTCATCGTCAGGAATGAAGAGAAATCAGGTGGCAGCCATCATATTTATGCTTAGATACTGGTATTTATGGCCTTGGATATTGCATCTGTCCATCTCTTACGTGATCTCCAGATTTGCTTCCATTGTGGCGAATGGATGTCACTTAGTGCAACAAAGGCTGGCATATGATATCACAACATCTAATTGGAGAATGGAGTTGGAGGCAGTCACTGCTGCCTTTCAGTGGTTTGAGAATCAGTTGTACACACATGCCGTCATTGTAACCGACTCACAGAGCATGTTTAGAAAGGTGGAGACGGGCATGCTTTGTGCAGAGTGGCAAGCATCACTTCAAAGGTCCCGGGTAGTTAGCATCCTTTGGATATTTTCTCTGTGTCGTGCCGGTATGTTGGGAAATGAGCAGGAAGATAGACTCGCTGGCCCAGCACCACTTGGTAGTGAACTGATGTGTGACAAGCTGGATGTTGTGAAGGCCATTTGGGAAAGAGTAAACAGTGCGGATGTGCAGATCGATCATTACTGTCTGAGGATAATGGCGCTGCCAGGAGTTACCAGGGAATGTGGCCGACGCTCAACACACAGGGGAAGGAAGGGATGGATATACAATCAGACGGCTTCTGGTGCTATCAGAATTGGAACCCTTCGCTTGCTGCAAGAGACGGGGACGGAGAACCAATGTGGGTGCCCCGAGTGCTGTGATGTTGATTCTTAATTCAAAATTCAACAAGATTCAACATTCTTCTCCTTTTCTAGTTTTCTAGTCCTCTTCTGTTTTTCAGCGTCAGGAATGAAGAGACATCAGATGGCAGCCATGGAATGTATGCTTAGATACTGGTATTTATGGCCTCGGATATTCTATCTGTCCATCGCTTGCGTGGTCACAATCTCTAGCTTTGCTTCCATTGTGTCACAATCTCTAGCTTTGCTTCCATTGTGTCACAATCTCTAGCTGTGCTTCCATTGTGTCACAATCTCTAGCTTTGCTGCCATTGTGTCTAAGTGACAAGGCTGTCTTATGTTCTGTTTATAATTTGCGATTAAGATATTCTTCCACAGTGATGCCAAACTAATATCTTCTTTCATGTTCTTTCTTCGGCCTCTCTCCCCTTCCAACTTTTCTGTAAACATAACTCATTTACATTTACATGTTACAGCTGTTGATTCTGAATTCCCTCAGTGTGAGTGAGGTATTTAAATATAAAATGGTAATAAAGACTTCACAACATCACAGAAATACCAAGCAGCTGAACACACCCTGCCTGGGCTACCTATCATCTGTTAAACTGTTATGTCTACAGGCACAAAGTTTATTGACAAATGGAGTCAAAGACATTTTATTTATCACTAGGATTCTCTAAGATTGAGTAGTCAAACCCCATGTGGGTTTCTGGGCCCCACTGTGGGGGAAGAGGGGAGGATAGAGCCACTGTCCCCTAACAAGCCTTTCGTATAAGTCAACTAATTATAGGTTTTCCGTCGAAGTCGAAGGGCATCTACCCTAGAGGCAAGAAACCAACAGTCTGCATACAAATAAGCAAAGTCTGTAAAATTTAAGTTCTTGAACAAGACTCAAGTCAAAATTAGAGAAACAACCAGAACTTTCTGCCAGAATTTGCAACCAGTGAACAGGAAGAAAAACAACATAGGATTTATGCATGATGATGATGGCAGTTATAGATCAAAAACAGAATACCTCGTATTAGACAAGGGAGTTTCTGAAGACCATATATGAACGATTTTTGGCAGAAGACTCAAGATTAGATGAAATAACATGGGCGAGAATGTGTGAACGAGGAATTAAGTGTGGGTCCGGCAAGGAGGGACAGATGAGAGAAAGAGATCAGCGTGTGTTTAATCAGTGTGTGATGGGAACAGTGAGCATCTACACCTTACGTCATTTGTTGTGGGAGACGGAGCATGTATGGGTATGCCTGGTGTGCTATGATGTTGATTCTTAAATCAGTAAAACAGAATACATCTCATGGGGCTGCTCAGATTATAGAGATTGATGTTGCCAAATGTGGCCAGTGGATGTTGAGCTGAAGCAGAAGTTGTGGGGCTCCCACATTGATATGGATAGGGAAGTTCGTCCTGGGAGCAGGTTTAATCAGGTGCGATCTCCACAATGAAGTCTGGCCTATAGTTGATCTCCAACATGCTCTGTCTCTTGTCTTGGTTGTACACTCTCTCAGACTGCTGTTTGTCAACTTTTTTTTTTTTAATGTTGTTCTCCCACTGGTATCATTGTCTGCTTCTTGCTTTCTTGCCCTGAACTTTTTCCTCCAGTATGGTTTTAAAAGAATTATGAGCAGGTTAGCAGTGATCAGGTTGTATCATCACCTTTTGATATTTTCTTCAGGCTATGCAGGTGTGTTGGGAAATGAACAGTCAGATATTCTGGCTAGTTCTGCACCCACACAATGGTAAATTGATGCATGACAGTTGATCCATGACAAGTAAGATGTCAAGGCCCTTTTGTGAGGGAACAGTGTGGAAACACAATCATGTCATCACATTTGAAGAGAATCTTGCAACCAGGAGTGACCAGGGGATCTGTCTAACACTCCACACTCAGAGAAAAGGCCAGACAGATATTCAGTCAGACAGCTGCTGGTAGGAACTCTTTGCGGGCTGCTGAAGATGGGGATGGAGCACTCATGGGAATATCCTGAGAGTTGCAATGTCAGTTCTTGAAACTCAGCTTTGTTGAATCTGATATTTAAAAGATATTTATTCTATTTCAGTGAAATACTACTGGCAGAAAACTCGAAGATTGAGGTTTATGAAGGGGCTGAGTGTCGGGAGGTGGATGAAGCTTGTTATAGTGCAGCTAAAGCCATTTCTAAGATGGTTGAGAAGCTAACAGAGCAGGACCTGTTGATTGTCCTGAGTTCAGGTTTGTGTTCTTGAAATACCTTCTGTGACAGTGCATTTCCACCTGTCTCTGTCTGTCTGTCTGTCCATTCATCTGTCTGTCTGTCTACCTGCCTAGCTGTCTGTCCATCCATCTGTCTCCATCTGTCTATCTGTGTGTCTTCTATCTCATATGTGTGTCTGTCTTCTTCTTCTTAACGTTCACTGGCTGTAAACATTAGCAAAAAGTTATGGTTGTTTGTCCACTCCTGGTCTTTGGTGTTGGAACTTTGGTTGTGCATGCACGTCGGTTGTACAAATCTGGCGGCCTACTTGTGGACAGACTATTGGTTTCTTGCCTCTCAGGCAGATGCACTCTGACTTTGAAGGAATTGCGCCTAATTAGTCGCCTTCTAGGACATTATTGTTGGGAGGGGGGCAGTGCATCTGTTCTTTATCCTCCTAAATGTAGACCTGGAACCCACATGGGGAATTTCTGTCTGAATGTAGAAATTAATCCACTGAACTATGACTAGTAAGCTTTTAAAAAGTTGGGAGGGGAAAAAACACTGGAACAATCAGGTGTTCTGGCAGCACTTGTTGATAAAGGCTGCTGTCAAATGTCCAATAGTTCCTGTGCACATTTCTCCCCTTTCCTTCATCGTTAAGCTTCTTAGTTCATGGATTAGTTTCTTGATGCTATCTTGACCTCAGCCACCCTTTTTTTTCACTGCCTGTCTGTTTATATCAGTGGTTCTCAACCTGTTGGTCACAATACTTTTTGTGGGTCAAATCACCCTTTCACAGGGGTCGCCAGCCATTAGAAAACACATATTCACTGAAGCTATGAAGTAGCAACAAAAATAATTTTATGGTCGGGAGTCGCCACAATATGGTTAAGAACCACTGGTCTATAGCCTTATCACGTTTTAAAGTAAACAGTTGGATCAATTGTTTTTTTTTTTTTTCTTCTTCTTAAATCTGTGCAGTTAAAGATCTGTTCATCTGTGGTTGTGTCTTGTATCCTGTTTGCTTATGATATATACATTTTGATGTTTCTTCTTCTTCTTCTTCTTCTCTTGTCCTGTTCTGTTCTGTCTTTCAGCATCAGGTTTTGAAGAGGTATCAGGTGTGTGTGCCTTTGTATGTACTACGTATTTATGGCCTTGTATATTCTCTCTATCCACCATCGCCTCTAGCTGTGCTTCCATTAGGTTTGGTTTGGTTTAAACAATGGATCAACATCATGGCACAAGGGTAGTAACTCATAAGTGCTCCATTCTACTTCTAACTCAAGTCTGAGCCCGAAGAATCTCAGCCCAGTGAATGAACTCCGTAGCACCAGCAAGGATCCTGAAACATTTTGGGTACATTTTTAACTCCAGACTTTGCCTGGGCAGCGCCGCTAGGCTACTCTTTTTGATTTCAAACTGCCAAAGAATTTTTGTTTACATGCGCAACAATACATACAGGCGTCTGATCTTACTACCCAGAAACCAGGGGAAATTACTAGAAGTCCACATGAATAAATCCCTGCCTTTTTCTGAACCCGGGACCTCCAGCACTCGAGGCAGACACTATGCCTTGAGACCACTCAGTCCCCATTAGGTCTGAGGATCAGGGCATTTTCTCTTTGTGGCGCACTGTCTGGGGTAGTTTTGACACATGTCCAAACCATTTGATCTGTTGATTGTATTTCTTGAAGTTATTAAATCAAGCATCCTATTGGTCACCCTCAGAGTGCAGGGAAGTTGAGGATCTACTAAAATACTCACAGGCATTGACCCTTTAATCCTAGTAGTGCTAAAAAACAAATTTTTTAACACAAATTAATCACGACCCTGTGGATATTTTAATTTTTTTTTAAATCTATTAAAAACAAAAATTGTACATAAATGACTAATAACTTTGTTAAAAAAAACTTATTTATGTGCATTTGTAATAAATTTGTTCTGAAACATATAAAGATGTACAAAAGTAGTAATCAATAAACATGAGCAGGGTGGCGCATTAAATGAAATATATTTCCCCAGATCTAAAAAACATATGTATCAGTTGTTTCATGCCATGACCCAGTGATGTCAACTCTGAGCCAACTTGGCCTCTCTCTCTCTCTCTCTCTCTCTCTCTCTCTCTCTCTCTCTCTCTCTCTCTCTCTCTCTCTCTCTCTCTCTCTCTTGTTGTACCACCAAGACATCACACAAGCGATAAACACCCAGTGACACAAAGTGCCACCAAGTGGATGAGGATCACCCGCGGAGATGTCCCAGTCGCTTCTTTCAGCAGTTAGGCCATATTTATTACCTGGCTATATTCAGGGCCCCCGGCAAATGCCAGGGTAGGGCTTCAAAAAAATAAACATTGCAACCCACATGTGGATGACTAGAACATAATTGTAACTTGGCCTTAAACAATAATATGTATATATAATATATTTACATCCTGCCCTCATAAACATTTGCGCAGATGTAAACCTGGCCAGTAGCATCAACTATACATCTTATAAACAGGTCACTATATGCAATTCGGAAAAGTGACATTTAAGGTGCATTGGAGGCAACTGAAAGGGTTGGGTTTGTGGCTTTTCAGAGTGACGGGGTTAGGAGATATTGAGTCTTGTTCTAGGTTTGTGGCCAAGGGAGATAAGTAAAATATTACTGAATGCTTAGACATATGGTGTTAGACTAATTTGGGGAGAGGAAAGCTTTAGTAAAATACTAATAATATTCTTCTGCATTCTACCTTAAAAGCACAGTTGGCACTTTGTGTTCTGATTTACAGCTAGGCTGTGATATATGTGCCTTTCAACACAACTGATTTCCGCAAATCATTTATAAGCGAAGATTAATTAATAAATGCAGAGCAGCTCTCATGCAGGAAACCTGAGTTCAATCCACGGTAAGGTGATGGAGTTTTTCTGTTGGGGTCAAAATTTAAACGTCCCAACCTGTGCAGTCCGTGGCAGCAGCACTAACCAGGTGCCCTCAGGCTGAAGGCCCCCTTGTTTACACCGCCATTAAAAAAAAGTGGTCAAACAGACACTAGTGAGAGTTTATTTTTTGTAATTTTCTTTAACTACACGCTTGCTAAGGAGCAATAAGGATAATAAAAGCTAGGTACATATTCCATTTCTGAAGGTGAGGTTTTCTAAACAGACTCACAGAAAACAATCACATCGTTCTCCAGTGGATCCTGGCTCACTGCCGCATACCTGGAAATTAGTTAGCAGACAGACTTGCTAAAAATGGAATAAAGGAGAAACAACACACCCATTTAATGTCGTTACTAGAAATCAGAACTCAAGGGAAAATATAAGGAATTGTGGAGAGAACAAACTAACAGTAAACATCCAGCAGACTCAACAGAAAGCAACATACAACCATTTTCAGTCTACTAACAGAACACTGCAGGCTCAACAACCACATGCATAAAATAAATATTGTACAGTCCCCACAGAGTGCTCGTCAAACAGGACCACAAACACCTGAGCACATTCTGCAGACCTGCCCACTCTACATACAACTTCAAAAAGACACCTGGTCTCAAGAGCAAAGTGTGCAGAACAAGCTATGGGAAACTATGAAGGACCTGCTCATGACATGCGAGTTCATTGAGGCAACCCACCTGATGGTCTGATATGAGTAAAGGAGAAGAAAAAGTAAAACCCTTTTGGACACTTAGAAGCAGAGAGTCCAACTCCAACCTCTAACTTGGGGTAAAAGAGAGGTTTAGTAAAATACTCAAAGATCATAATCATCATTGTTTAGCATGTCCATTGCAGAATGTCGCTCTCATCACAGTGTGCCTGAAATAAACTTAATCCCTTGCAAGATTTCTTGACTTGCGCACTTTCCTATCCAAGTTGTTACTTATATTTTGTGTCCTTCATTGTACTGATTGGCCCTTAGCCCTCTTTTCTGACATCATGCCTTCTGCTATGCAGCTTTAAGGAAAAGACAAGCACTGTGCTTTGGTCCTGTGATGAGGGGGGGAGGCTTTGGAGAATATTGTGACAATGGGGAATATATAACAGTAGAAGATGGAGAGGCAGACAGAGAGAGATGGAACTGATCCAGAAGATAAGGGACCGAGATCTGTGGAGTTGCATGAACACCTACGCCAGTCGGCAGAGCATATGATGAGTATGATGATGATGATGCCTTCTGCTACTATTCATTCCAATCCACCATGGTGCTTGATATGGCCAAACAATTTCAGAAACAGAGGCCAGTCTTATGACAGATAAAGGTGTAAAAAAATTTTTTAATTTTGTACCGAAATATCCTGTTATTTAATTTCATGGGAATTATCGTGTACGTCATTTCATTTTGCAGCTGGGGGATCAATACTTTGCCCCTCACCAGAGCCACCAATCACATTGCAAGACCTTCGTGATGTCACTCGACTTCTGCAAAAAAATGGTGCAAGTGTTAGAGAGATAAACATCCTACGCAAAAACATTGAAATTCTCAAAGGTGGGGGACTTGCACTGAAAGCAAAACCAGCCCAGGTATTATGAACTACTGTGTCCTGCATCCTGTATGTATGTAAGAGTTGTTTGTATGGGAAGGCATGAGGGTATATATGTGTGTATATGTAAGTTTATTTGTGTATATATCAGTTTGAGTGTATGTATATGTATCTTTAAATACACGTATAAGTGAACGTATGTATGTATGCAGTGTGTGTGCGCACGCACGCATATAATGTACATACAGCTTTGTAACAGAAGTAGTTGTGGTAAAAAGTGAGAATGCATGAGGTAACGTAACAGAAGAATAGGATAGAAAGGAGAAAATTTGTACCATATAAAGAGTAACAAATTTTATGTTTACTGGTACTAAATAGTGGGAAATTCGTTTAATTGTCACTTGGAATTCACTCATTTTTACTGTGACCCTTGATCCTGAAATACTGAAGTGAATCATGGGCCCTTGGCCAGTTAGTGAATAATTTTGTGGCAGTGGCAGATCTGTGGTTTTATTGATAAATGATGATAATTCACTGGACAGATAAGATGAGTAAGTAAGAGATCTTGAAAGAAATTGACACATGAAGAGAACTGATTGCCCACATCAGAAAGAGACAACCTACATTGTTTGGTCATGTGATGAGTATGAGAAAACTGGAGTACATCATGACTGTGGAAACTTGAAAGGGAGAAGAGACAGAGGGAGACCAAGAGAGAAGATGCTGATCAGTTTGACATCATAATAATAATAATGGCATCCGTCAGTCCCGGGGGACTATGGAGATGTGCCGCTGGCTTTGGGAACAGCATCTGCTGTGACTGTAAAGTCCAATGCGGGAATGGCAGTCTTTGCCACACAGGATACACACAAAAGCAGACACTTCCTCGTTGTGAGGCAGTTTTACTCTACGGTGCCTCCTCTCCACAGCTCGTTGTGTTCGGTTTCTTTCAAAATGTGACAGTCCGTCTTTCACTTTCTGTCTCCATAGTAGTCGATCTGCAGCTGATTTTTCCCATGTCTCTGTGCCTATGTTGGTATCTATTAGGTCACGTTTGCATACATCTTTATAGCGCAGCTTTGGCCTTCCTGTAGGTCTATTCCCAGTTACCAATTCACCATATAGGAGATCTTTTGGAATAATCCTCCATGCGGGAGACATGTCCCAGCCAGCGCAGACGTCTTTGCTTCAGAATACAATACATTGATGGTATTTTTGCTCTTGTGAGCACACATTCGTTGGAGACAAGGTCTCGCCATAATATACCAAGGATGCGTCTCAGACAGCGCATATGGAAGGTATTCAGTATTTTTTCCTGTGGAGCATAGAGAGTCCAGGATTCGCAGCCGTACAGTAATGTGCTCAGGACACAAGACTCATAAACCTTCATTTTTGAATTATCAGTTAGCTTATTGTTTGACCAGACTCTCTTTGTGAGATTTGCAAACATAGCAGAGGCCTTTCCTATACGTTTGTTTAGTTCTGGATCCAGAGAATGATTGCTTGAGATACGTGAGCCTAGGTACTCAAACTCATTTACAGCCAGCAGCTGATGGTCATACACACTAATGTTTGGCGGATTTCCAACATTCAATCCCATCACTTGTGTTTTGTTCAGACTGATGGTAAGCCCAAATTCTTTGCAAGCATTTGCAAAGCGATTCATCAGGATCTGCAGATCATCCTCTGAATGTGCCACAATGGCTGCATCATCCGCAAACAGAAAATCCCTGAGGCATCTCGTGTGCACCTTCGTCCTTGCACGTAGCCTGGACAGATTAAAAAGATTGCCATCTGACCTCGAACGGAGGTATATCCCCTCAGTTGCTGTCCCAAATGCACGCCTCAATAATGCGGTAAAAAAAGATGCCAAACAGCGTGGGAGCCAGAACACATCCTTGCTTTACTCCATTTCGAATCTGGAAGGGTTGAGATAATGAATCCTCATATATTATGGTCCCCCTCATATTCTCATGATAGGATTTGATTAGGCTCAGTAGTATAGGTGGGCATCCATATTTTTCAAGGATCAGTTTGACATCACTGCATGGAAAATCATCTGGTGTCAGAATTGTCTGAAAGTACATGAGGCAGAAGGTTGTGGATAGACATGACTACCAACACCACACAGCTTGGACTTTAAGAAGTTGAAAAAAAAAAAAAAAAGAGGATGAGACCCTTTTTTAGGGAGTGAGGCTAACCAATAATTATCTTCCTGTTTCCTCATCTGACAAAGCATCTCAGTTGTATTATGCATTTTAGTGTGAGGGTGAATTTTTTTTTTTTTAGTTACCTGTA
>CAJHNH020005891.1:0-20000 GCA_905116865.2 Candidula unifasciata | reverse complement strand
GGGGGGGTAAACAGGACATATTGCACATCAGGTACCACCTGATCCTGTTACGCTATGGGTACAGAATGTTAATTTAATTTCAAGCAGACGAACAAATATATTTTCCTTGTCTGTAATATTTAGCCTATTGTATTTATTGAATTGTTTCTGTTACAACAGAAAAGCATCCTTTGAACCCAACTCAGAACTCTCCATTCTGGAAACAGCTTTAGTTGCAGAAGGAATCAGAAAGCAGTGGATCAACTCAATCTGTCAAGAAATTGAAAAAGCCCGCAATTCTGACAGGGACGTCTGCATTATTGTAGGAGGCAATACATTTGTCACAGTTTGTGGTACAGGCATTGGAGGTAAGAACATGGAGTCTGCAATATCCGTAACCATGCAGCTTCAAGAAGAGTTCAGAATCAAGAAGTTATCAGTTGAAGAAACTCCCATGTGTTTTCTCAGCTGCGACACAGATGGTTATGATGGAAATACCAAAGTGGCAGGTGCTGTTGTTGACCAGGATTTTCTTCAAGAGGTGTTAAAAAGTGGTTTGGACATGAGAAAATATTTAGATAATAATGATTCATTTACCTTTTTTAACCAGGTCAATGGAGGACAGAATTTAGTTCCCATAAAACTGACGGGTACAAATGTAATGGACATAGTAATTTTGTTAGTGAAGAGACCCCGACAAGAGAATTAGCTTCGTTTTCGTTTTTGTGTTACTTTATTCTGCAGGTGGGTTCAGGGCTTAATTTTTAGGGGAGGCAAAAATAGACCCATTGTCCCTCTGAGCATTCATCATACGAGCTTAGACATGGAAAGGATTAAATTCATATCTTGAGGTGTCGCTCTAATTGGATATGTGTTTACATTTTTGTAAAATAAAAAGAACTGCTTTAGCAGGATATGTGTACAAATGTGGGTGTGTGAGAGAGAGAGATGGGGGGATGACAGTGAGGCCAATGGCACTCATGATGATTCACCATATTGTTTTTTACTGCTATGACTACGTTATACTGCCATGAGATTGTTTCATTACTAGTTATTTTGTGGGACAAAATGATGAATCTGTGTCTGCGTGCATCTGTTCCATTTTGTACTAGTTCTTCTATCTTGGTCTGTCTGTCTTGTAGTTAACTACCCGTGTAAACCCCTGTGTAAAAATATGTTCTTGAATTTTCTTACTGTCCTGTTGCGCTTCTTAATTCCAAAAAATCTCGTTCACTTCAGCTGCAGACAATTTGGCAGCCTATATTGATTTTCAAAATGGTAGGAGCATCAATTGTTTTTTATTTCTTTTCTTCTTTGCCTTCACCAGCTATAAACTCTGGCAGAAAGTTCTGGTTGTTTGTTCACCTTTGGGGTCTAGTCCTTTTCCAGAACCTGGCTGTTGTATGGACATTCATTTTACATATTTGACACATTTATATACAGACTGCTGGTTCCTTGCCTCTCAGGCAGATGCAACTCTGACTTAAAAGGAAGCTCCTGCTCCCAATTAGTCGACTCTTACAACATGCTTTTGGGTAGGTAGTGGGTCTGTTCTGGATTTTCCCCCACAATGGGGCCCTGGAACCCACACACACACAGGGAGCATCTATTGTTCAGGAGGCAGTAGTAAAAGCTGAACATAAAAGGGTTTAGTAAAACCACAAAAAGCCAAAATACGATGGAGCTGGTTCTGCAATGTCCCGTAAAGGATAAGCAATTAAACTTTGGTTAACTGTCTATTAATGTCTAGTTACTGTCATTCCACAGTAGTCTGATGTTTGGCTGTGACGAAGAGTTATGTTATCTTCAAATGGCTGTGATGAATAATTTTGTTATCTTAAAATGGCTGTGATGAGAGAAACAGTTTTGGTAAATTGAATTCACTTGGGTAATTATGCAACTTATCTTTGTGATACGTTTATCATGTGTTGTGACTGTGACCTTGGATAATTGCATCTCTATTCTGTCTGTTGTCGTTGTGCATTCTGCTTACCTTTTTTCCATGGTCATATCCAGAATGTTTGAGGGCAGTATTTGTTTTCCTTTTCCTCCTCCTCCTCCATATCCTACTCTTTCTCCTGATTCTCTACCTTATGTCTCCTCTCTTTCTTCTTTGTGTGTGTGCTCCTCGTGCTCTTTGCTGGAGTTTACAGCTGGTGAACACGATGAAGAAGAAGTTTAAATTTTGTGGTCTTTTATTCTCACTTTCCATGGTTATTGGATTGGATTTTTTTACCCCACCAGGACATCACACAAGCGATAAACACCCTATGACACAAAGTGCCACCATGCGGATGAGGATCACCGTGGAGAGGTCCCAGAAACCGCGTTCAGACATTTGGCCATAATGATGACCTGCCTATATTGCGGCCCCTGGCAAAAGCCAGAGTGGGGCTTCAAATAACAAAAAATAACGTCCTAAGAAGGACGAAAAGTAGTATACATATTCCATGGTTATGTTGTTTTTTAATTCAGTTAGTCTGTGTTAGTAAACCAGTAAAGCAAACACAATATAATTTTTTTTTTTAATCTTTGATACTGCATTTTTATTTTCGCCTAATGTTTTTTTGCCTCATATTTATAGTCTTTTCTAATGCAGGAAAACCTTATTAAAGTGACAGTAAAAGTTATTTGCATAACATACACAGCACTCCAGCATGTTCCATCCAGTTATTGTTTTCAATAATTGTCATTACAGCAAACCTTTGTATAGCTTTTGGCTGGGTTTATTTCCCCTTCTTCTGAGTTTGTCTTCCTGTTGAGTCTGGTTTCTAGTACAACAAAAACAGACTTTTGCTGTGAGGTTTGTTCCAGTTTGAGACCTTTCAGTCAGATATGACTCAACTACCGTATAACAATAGTGGGTACTACCCGTTCTCTGCTAAAACTGAATGTTGAGTGGTGTATGCCAAACCTGACATCCCACATTGTGTCTATGACTGAGGGTGGAGGAATGCATTGAGGAGTATTCACTTATCATATACCAAATTTCGTTCTTTTTAGGACGAAATTTTTTGTCATTTGAAGCCCCACTCTGGCTTTTGCCAGGGGCCGCAATATAGGCAGGCCATTTATATGGCCAAATGTCTGAACGCGGTTTCTGGGACCTCTCCACGGCGATCCTCATCCACATGGTGGCACTTTGTGTCATCGGGTGTTTATCGCTTGTGTGATGTCCTGGTGGGGTAGAAATTCAGTTCAGTTCACTTATCATACTAGCTTACTACCTTTCGTCCTTCTTGGGACGTTATTTTTTGTTATTTGAAGCCCCACTCTGGCTTTTGCCAGGGGCCGCAATATAGGCAGGTCATCATTATGGCCAAATGTCTGAACGCGGTTTCTGGGACCTCTCCATGGTGATCCTCATCCGCATAGTGGCACTTTATGTCATCGGGTGTTTATCGCTTGTGTGATGTCCTGGTGGGGTAAAAAATCCAATCCAATCCAATTCACTTATCATACACGTCCTTTTCAGGACGTAATTTTTTGTTATTTGAAGCCCCACCCTGGCTTTTGCCAGGGGCCGCAATATAGGCAGGCCATAAATGTGGCCAATTGTCTGAACGTGGTTTCTGGGACCTCTCCACGGTGATCCTCATCCGCATGGTGGCACTTTGTGTCATTGGGTGTTTGTCGCTTGTGTGATGTCCTAGTGGGGTAGAAAGTCCATCAGTCAGTTCACTTATCCTAGGATGAGGAAAATGCAACTTACTTAATTTTATGGCAGGGCAGAGCAGACCCATGACACATTGGCTAGCAGCTGGATGAGAAGGGAAGCTCTGACAGGCAGACAGACAATAGGCATCCAAACAGCAACGTCAGTGAGAGCACTCTCTTTCTCTCTCTCTCTCTCTCTCTCTCTCTCTCTCTCTCTCTCTCTCTCTGTCTCTCTCTCTGTCTCTCTCTCTCTCTCTCTCTTTCTCTCTCTTTTTGTACGAGAAAAATATGTGGAAGGGAAGGAGGGATAGAGAAAGACGAAGAGAGAAGATTCTTGATAGTCTTGTTGCATGGCATGGAGGTGTGTCAGCACACGAACTGATACATGCTGCAGAAGATCGCAGATTGTGGAGAGGCATGATCACCCACGCCAGTCGACAAGGCACCTGATGATGATGATATTCAGGGCCTCCGGCAAAAGCCAGGATGGGGCTTCAAATAATGAGAAATTGCATCCCAGGTGAGGACAATCGAGAGTACTGGTTCTTTGTGGCTCTCATACACGGTGAGTGTTGGAAACTTGCTGATGACAACATTTAGTAATGTCGCTTATACAGACCCTGGGGTAATGCTGACCACATTACCAACCCATTGCCAATTGGTCTGTAAAAATATGGGGCCCTCTTCCTGTATGCCCAATGCGCCTTAGGCATGAAAAAGGAGCTTTACTTTTTTTTACTTACTTATACAGACCACAAAAATATTTGACTCATTTATGCTGCTATGAATGACCTGCTTTCTGAGTTTTACTAACGAGGCTGTCTACTTAAATCCTATGTTGTCATTGGCACAGAAAGTCTCTTATTTAAAAATGCATTTTGTGAGTAACCGCTGCTCATAGAAAAGTCAGTTTAGATCAATATTGCACTCAGTGTCAAGAGTACCGGAACATTAACACAGAAACAGAGAATAACATTTCAGCTATTGTTAATGAGAAGGATGAACATGACTGGTTCTTCCTCTTCTTCTTCTCAAAGTCCATGCCATGTTGCAATGGTAGTCATGTCTATCCACAACCTTCTGTCTCGTGTACTTTCAATCAACTCGAATACAAATGATCCTCTATGCCGTGATGTCAAACTATCCAGCATCTATTCTCTCGGTCTTCCCCTGTCTCTCCTCCCCTTCAACTTCCCTAGCGTCACGATGTACTCCAGTTTTCTCATCCTCATCAAATGACCAAAGAATGTAGATTGTCTCTTTCTGATCCTGACTGGTAGTCTCTTTCTGATCCTGACTTAGAAGCTTTGTTTATTTTGGAAATTAAACAATCACTTCAAGTTTAATCTGTTACACTCCATTTAGACAATAAAGAGCAGTTTGTGAAAATCTGTCAATCTTCCCCCCCCCCCCACCCAATCCCACCTTTCCCCCACATTGCTTCGTTATTTCCCCATTTACAACGTCCCCGTGGACTATCTTAGCACTCCCAAATTTGATCGAGGCAGCTACCACCTCCTTGAACTGTCCCAGCGTCAGCACCTCCGCCCCCCCCCCCCCTCTTTTTTTATGAGACAGCAGCACCTACTTTGGAAAAAATTGGTCTAACCGAACCCACTAAGGCGACAGTAGCGCATCTTTCATTGCCTGAACCAGGCAGTAAAAACTGTAGCCTGACTGGAAGCATTGCACAACTGCAAGGAAAGAGTTGATATCACCAATGCAATATAGACTAGGCTGATGGATAATTACAAATCCCCAATGCTAACACAATTACACAGACTCGCAGTGGGCCTCACAAAGTATGTCGTTGCAGTCTTCGAAGGCGACATTAGAACCAACTCCTAGGGAAAACCAGTAGAGATAACAGGGGGGGGGGGGGTGTGTTGCTGCATCGGAGGACTAATCACATATGGGAATGCTCAGTTTGCTGTGACGTCGATAGCTAGAACACACGGGATGATTTTTATCATGCGGCAAGCAGATAAGCATATGCAGTCACAGTTCGCCGTTTGGTAGTTCGCCGTTTAACACAGTGCCGAATCAGACAGTCGACAATAGTCGGCAATGGATTCAGTCTGTGTTATTTTCCAATTTCTCGTGTAAGTTCAGTTCACTTCGTACAATGGTAATTGCTTTTTTGATACACCAAAAGATAATGTTCTCAAAACTCGAATATATATACGCTCCCCCCCCCCCCCCCCCCCCCCCCAAGGGTTTGAGAAGTCGTGGGCGGCAGCTGATGAAAAGTTAGTTAGTTAGTTAGTCGACAAATTATCCTCATTGCGCATCGAACCATTCAGACCATAAGTGCTCAGATCCCCTCCTTAGTAAATCCCGCAGCTTGTAAAGGCTCACACCAGTTCTGTGTTGATTTCTTATTTTTCTTTGGTATCCTGCATTGTGCTCTTGTCTGGTCACACCCCTTTTGCAGTCTGGTCATGGCTGCATGTTCATAGTCATCACTTGGTTTTCGCAAACATCTTCCTTCTCGTAGTGCATTCACATTGTCAGCCTGGCCCATGGCATGTCCACCTGCCATAGTAGCTTTATCTACGAACCTGTCAGCTTGCTCATTTCCTTACATGATTGCGTCACCTGGGTCAAATATAAAACTGTCGGGTCGGGTAGTCTTAGTTTCAGCTTCATAGCAAACGGGTCACCCCATCTTTGCTCCGCTCCTGTGCCAACGAAAAACAGACAGAATGTTTATCACAGTCCCTTGTGGAAAGATTGACAGACTGCTGTCTCATCATATATAATAAATAGAGAAGGCCGTGATCTAGCATACACACGCATTAAAGCATGCGGTAGCCATCTGAAGTGCTAACACAAACAGTCCAATATTAGAAATGCAGTTCATCATTGATGGTATCAGAAGTCACCAACAGATCAGCAGTTGCCTTCGCGATCAATTTTAATCACATACGGGCACCACCAACATTGCGACAACAGGCATCGCGCCATTTTCTGAATCTACAATTCACACCACCACATTGGTCACAGTCGAAAACACATGCCAAATGAAATTCGCAGCTCACACTGTCATGCCATGCCTTCAACTCAGAAGCTGGGTGACGAAACTATATCCAGTCTACAAATGGAGCAAAAATGCATCAGCCACCGTCCGGCAGAAGCAAAAAATTTGCCTCAGCTCCAAACAGTGCCCTAGCGTCCATTTTGACCGGAATAATCAAAATATAAAATATAAAACTGATCTTTGCCAGGCCAGACCTCATCAGAGATTCTAACTATTGTCTTCGGACCCAGCTCATGTCTATATTCCTGCGCAAAGTACGTGAGGGTAAAGGTTTGCGTCTCCGGCTTTGTTATTGCTTTGGTCACTGCCATGACCTCCATAGTCAGATTACTTGTGGTCAAGGCAACAACACGAAATCTTGCTTCACAGTTTTAATTCCAGCTTGAGCCGTAAAAGCCCAAGAGCTTCTCTTATTGTGTTTGGGGTGAGCTAAAATGAAAGTACCGCATTTCCAGTTACTTTATGCCGTTCCTTTTTTAATTTTGTGTCTCAAGTCCGTCTTATACTCAATCATGCCCCCCCCCCCCCCGACTTTCTTTTCTTTTCCCTTTTTTTACTACGCAAATTTCAGTTTCAGGTGTCATAATAAAAAAACATACTTCATGTTCTTTCTTCTTCTTCTACTCTTCCACCACTTCCATCAAGGTGTTAGAGGATATGTAAGGATCGTTTATGCTCCTTTTCCAATGCATTGTACAAGTTGGTGTTAATTTATGTTAGGCTGCTACTGATGATGTTGCTCCATATCTCGCGTGGTTTTCCCCTTGTCCTGTGTTCATTATATTTCTTCAGCGTGGCTCTCTTTTGCAGTTGGTACCAGGTCAGGTGGTCAAACCATTTCATTTGTGGTTCTTTAATGAATTGTAAGACTGTTTTAGTCATATTTTTATTCTTCAAAATTTTTTATTCCTGGTTTGATCTCTTCTTGTCACACCGGCAGCTCTCCTAAGACATCTCATCTCTGTTGTTCCGATATCCCGCTCATTAGTTGCAGTAAGTTAAGGGTCCATGTCTGGCACTGGTAGCACAATGTAGCCCCCCCCCCCCCCCCCCACCCCAACCAACCTAATAAAAAAAACTTTCTTATGAGATTTGCTTGAGAGGTATACAGAGGTATCTCTCTATGCGTCAGAAGCGGTGTCAATGTAGCATAATGCTTTCGCACAACATATGTTCATTCTTCTATCCATTCTTCCAAGATGAAAAAAGAAATTAATATTTCCAGTTCCAATCCAGTAAATAAAGTATACAAACTCCCCATTCTGAATCATGTGACTAATGGTTTGGCTGTGTTTTATATCACCTTCAACATTTCTATAAGTGCCAACCAATACCTCTGAGTTTGTTTACTTATTTTAAATGTATTTGCCTAATTTTAGACGTTGGATGTGGTTTAGCGGTTATAAGAATGCAGTTTTCTTAAATCTGACATAGACTCGCGTTATTTAATTAGTAAACACTTGAAATCTTCATGTTCACCGACCGTAAACTCCGGCGGAAAGTTATGGTTGTTCGTCCGCTTCAGGACTCTAGTCCTGATCCAGAAACTGACTGTACATCCGTTTTACAGGTATTATTAATTTGCATGCAGGCTGTTGGTACCTTGCCTCTTAGAATGATAGTGAATCCCAGTTGGTAACCCTGATTATTGAACAAGTTCTTTTTGTAAAAACTACTACTACTACATATCAGGTTCCATTAACGTGTGGGCGATTTGGAAGCAGACTGTTTTGGACTACCCTCCAAATAACGGGCACAAAATATAGTGGCCAAAAATAGGGCCTTAGTCACTTGTCAGTTGTGCACCTTCGGCGACCTAATTTGCGGTTTTCCGACGACTACCGCCACCGCAGAGAGTATACCCCACACCGCGTGAGCGGCATGAAATGGGGCTAAACTAGATGGCTAGGACTCATGAGCAGCAGCTTCCACATCCTCTGCAGCTTTGCTCGTGAGTCCCAGCCATCTAGTTTAGCCCCAATCCACGCTGCGTGAGCGGCGTGGGGGATACTCTCGGTGGTGGCGGTTGTCGCCGGTAAACCGCAAACTAAGTCACCGGAAGTGAGCAATTGACACGTGACTGAGGCTCTGTTAGGGTGTTTTTGCGGCCGCCATCTTTTTTGCCCGTTATTCGGGGGATAGCCCTATTTTGTAATGGGCCTGGTCACATTCAGAAAGCAGTAAGATGGTTAATGGACACAGAACGAGCATGATCAGTCATTTTACTGTGGGGAGCTACTGATGAGGAGACTGGAGCATCTATGGATCTCTCCGAAGGGCTATGATGATAGATCTCATTGATCAAAAATTGTTTCTACCGGAAACTTTACAGCTTGTTAATTTTATTGTTATTTGTTTCTTTCTTGAAACAAATGTGTACTCTGTTGTGTCCCAAAACCTGCCTCGCAGTGTCACTTTACAGCAACTGATAAATTTATATTCTCCTGCCTTATTCACTGTCTTAGTCTTCACGTACTAGGGATTGACATTCCTGACAGGGGGATGTTACTCTTACTTCACTCATGTAGTTTAGTTAGCCAGTCAAAACCATTGCCTGTGGTGTGACCATAATCGTACAAATGCAGTATTTTTGGAGCCATACATGACTGAAATGGTTGGGGCATATTGAAAGAATGTCAGATGACAGAGAAGTAAAAACTTTATAAACAAGGGAGATGAATGGTCATAGACCATGAGGCAGACCAAGAAGACAATGGTGAGATAATATCCAGACAGACCTCCAAACACTTGGTGACAATAATTGGAAAGAGAAGGCCAACCAGAGAGATGAATGGAGGCGAATGAAATCTGCAGCAGTGTACCTCAAGGGCTCGGAATGCTGAAGAAGAAGAAGATACATGACCTGTGCAAAGAGATGGGATCAAATAGGATCCTCGACTATCACAACTACTGTATGTATTGGAAATCCAAAATTGCTGAAATTTTGACACAACAGATAATTAGTCAACAGATTATCCTCATTGCGCTTTAAACCATTTAGTCGATAATTGCTCAGCGACCGATTATCCTCATTGCGCTTTAAACCATTTAGTCGATAATTGCTCGGCAACAGATTATCCTCATTGCGCATTGAACCATTCAGTCGATAATTGCTCGGCAACAGATTATCCTCATTGCGCATTGAACCATTGAGTCGATAATTGCTCAGCGACAGATTATCCTCATTGCACTTTAAACCATTTAGTCGATAATTGCTCGGTGACAGATTATCCTCATTGCGCATTGAACCATTGAGTCGATAATTGCTCGGTGACAGATTATCCTCATTGCTCATTGAACCATTGAGTCGATAATTGCTCGGCAACAGATTATCCTCATTGCTCATTGAACCATTCAATCGATAATTGTTCGGATTCCCTCCTCAGTAAATCCCTCAGCAAGTAGTACTGATGACACCATTTCCTTGTTGGTTTTTTATTCCTTTTTTGTGTGTGTGTGTGTGTGCCTGCATCGTGCTCTTGTCTGTTCTTGCAGTCTGGTCATGGTTGCAGATTTATAGTGACTGCCATGCATGCAGCCGAATGACATAAATATGTATCAGGTGACTCCTGTCATAACCCTGTGACCTCTATCCCTGAGGTTTATGGGAACATTTTTGATCACTCTGGCTGTTAAAAAGTTATTGGATTCACAAGGAAACCCCTGTAAATGCTATTTTTAAGTAGTATATTCAGATCGGGCCTCCTAAACATTTTGCATGTGCATGTAAAACCAGTGGCTTTTAACAATGCTTTTTAAGAACAGGTCACTGCAGAATTAGCAATATTTTGGCATTTATAGGCTGTGTCACAAGTGACTAGATTTAGCTTTCTTGGGAAAATAGGGTTAACTTTCTCAGCGCCAAGAAACTCATTATATGTTTATTAGTTTCTGTGTAAATGTTTTATGTTGTTTTTAGTTTCTCCTACCTCTGTTATTTTAACTCAGTCTTCTGTTGTTAATTTATAGAAGTATGTTGCATAACTCTTGTATTTCCATTCTTTGAGACTAAAAGTGTTACTCTAAAATGCACACTCTTTCTGATAGAAAAGTGTTAAAGCAAAATCTAACTTTAGCTGAAATAGTTTATAGCTCCCCATTTTGTTTTTTGTCATTGCTCACAAGTAACAGTAGAGACATCGTTCTTCTTTTTCTTCACATTTACCAGCTGTAAACTCCTGTGGATAGTTCTGATGTTTATCCACTTCTGGACTTCCGTCTTGTTCCAGAACTTGTGCACATCCATTTTACAGATCTGTCTTATTTGTACGCAGACTGTTGGTTCCTTGCCTCTCAGACTAACGCACTGACTTTGACTAATTAATCAACAAATCAGTCAAATTTTATGGCATGCTTGTTAAAGGAGCAGTGTGGATAGAGACATTGTTATTGTCCAGTTATAGCAGTAGAAAATTCTCTTTCTCCAAACACAGTAAGGCAAAAAGATAAAACACAGTGGGACCTTTTGATTACACACAAATCTAAGATAATAGATAACAGGTACATAGGTTCAGAAGTTTTATGTTAGTATCAGAGAAAACTAGGCTAAAGGTTGGGAAGTGTGTCAAAGTACCCTTGGACTTAAATTATGCAAGTGGTCTAAATTCTCTCTAGTTCATAACAACTAGAGATAGAAATAGCTAGACACGTCTTTCTTATTTGATTGATGTGGAGCTCTTTGTTAAGAGTTGGTTTTATTTAAAGTGGTTGGTTGCTGACAATTTTCCCCTCTTGTGTAAGTAATCTTGTATGTTTGGTACATTTAGAAGTTTTACATGCTGTTTGTTAACATTATTTCTTCTTCTTCGCGTTCACCAGCTGTAAACTCTGGTGGAAGGTTCTGGTTGTTCATCCACTTATGGACTGCAGTCCTGTTCCAGAACCTGAGTGTTTCATTTGCATCCGTTTTAAAGATCTGACTCATTTGTATGCAGACTGCAGGTTCCTTGCCTCTCAGGCAGATGCACTCCGACTTCGAAGGAAGCTCCCAATTAGTCAACTCTTACGACATGCTTTTGGGTAGGCAGTGGGTCTATTCTGGTTTTCCCTATAATAGGGCCCCGGAACCCACATGGGGAGTTAACATTACTAATATTGCATGCAGGGCAAAGCCATACTTGCTCTGTCTCTGTTTGTTAACATTACTGATATTGCATGCAGGGCAAAGCCATACTTGCTCTGTCTCTGTTTGTTAACATTACTGATATTGCATGCAGGTCAAAGCCATACTTGCTGTGTCTTATTCAGCAGATTTGAGAGGTATGTACACTGGCCATGGTGGTTATTTCTTGTCCATGTCTGGATTAATCTTCTTCTTTTTTGCGTTCTGTTTCCTATGCTCAAATCAGACCATCAGGTGGGTTGCCTCTGTGAACTCACATGTCAGTAGCAGGTCCTTCATGGTTCCCTATAGCTTGCTCTGCACACTTTTCTCTTGAGGCCAGGTGTCTTTTTGAAGTTGTAGGTTTAGTGGGCAGGTCTGCAGAATGTGCTCAGGTGTTTGACGTGCTCACTGTGGAAACTGTACAATCTTTATTTTATGCATATGCTAGTTGAGCCTGCAGTGTCCTGTTTATAGATGGAAAATTGTTGTGTATTGTTTTCTATTGAGTTTGCTGATAGGTTCTTGTGGATGTTTACTGTTAGTTTGCTCTCTCCACAATTCCTTGTATTTTCCCTGGATAGGTGTTCTGATTTCTGGTAACGACAATGGATAGGTGTCTTGTTTCTCCTTCGTTTCATTTTTAGCATGTCTGTTTGGATGAATGAATAAAGTTCAACCCTACCGGAATCACACAATGAGTGATAAACAGCTGGTGACACAAAGTGCCACCAGTCGGGTAAGAATCACCTGAGCGCAAGTCCCAGAAACCCTGATCAATATGTTAAACTAGTGCCCCTGACATCAGCCACAGTAGGGCTTCTAAATACTGAACAAATTATAATTTTAGTAACCACTGACTTTGACTAATTAATCAACAAATCAGTCAAATTTTATGGCATGCTTGTTAAAGGAGCAGTGTGGATAGAGACATTGTTATTGTCCAGTTATAGCAGTAGAAAATTCTCTTTCTCCAAACACAGTAAGGCAAAAATATAAAACACAGTGGGACCTTTTGATTACACACAAATCTAAGATAATAGATAACAGGTACATAGGTTCAGAAGTTTTATGTTAGTATCAGAGAAAACTAGGCTAAAGGTTGGGAAGTGTGTCAAAGTACCCTTGGACTTAAATTATGCAAGTGGTCTAAATTCTCTCTAGTTCATAACAACTAGAGATAGAAATAGCTAGACACGTCTTTCTTATTTGATTGATGTGGAGCTCTTTGTTAAGAGTTGGTTTTATTTAAAGTGGTTGGTTGCTGACAATTTTCCCCTCTTGTGTAAGTAATCTTGTATGTTTGGTACATTTAGAAGTTTTACATGCTGTTTGTTAACATTATTTCTTCTTCTTCGCGTTCACCAGCTGTAAACTCTGGTGGAAGGTTCTGGTTGTTCATCCACTTATGGACTGCAGTCCTGTTCCAGAACCTGAGTGTTTCATTTGCATCCGTTTTAAAGATCTGACTCATTTGTATGCAGACTGCAGGTTCCTTGCCTCTCAGGCAGATGCACTCCGACTTCGAAGGAAGCTCCCAATTAGTCAACTCTTACGACATGCTTTTGGGTAGGCAGTGGGTCTATTCTGGTTTTCCCTATAATAGGGCCCCGGAACCCACATGGGGAGTTAACATTACTAATATTGCATGCAGGGCAAAGCCATACTTGCTCTGTCTCTGTTTGTTAACATTACTGATATTGCATGCAGGGCAAAGCCATACTTGCTCTGTCTCTGTTTGTTAACATTACTGATATTGCATGCAGGTCAAAGCCATACTTGCTGTGTCTTATTCAGCAGATTTGAGAGGTATGTACACTGGCCATGGTGGTTATTTCTTGTCCATGTCTGGATTAATCTTCTTCTTTTTTGCGTTCTGTTTCCTATGCTCAAATCAGACCATCAGGTGGGTTGCCTCTGTGAACTCACATGTCAGTAGCAGGTCCTTCATGGTTCCCTATAGCTTGCTCTGCACACTTTTCTCTTGAGGCCAGGTGTCTTTTTGAAGTTGTAGGTTTAGTGGGCAGGTCTGCAGAATGTGCTCAGGTGTTTGACGTGCTCACTGTGGAAACTGTACAATCTTTATTTTATGCATATGCTAGTTGAGCCTGCAGTGTCCTGTTTATAGATGGAAAATTGTTGTGTATTGTTTTCTATTGAGTTTGCTGATAGGTTCTTGTGGATGTTTACTGTTAGTTTGCTCTCTCCACAATTCCTTGTATTTTCCCTGGATAGGTGTTCTGATTTCTGGTAACGACAATGGATAGGTGTCTTGTTTCTCCTTCGTTTCATTTTTAGCATGTCTGTTTGGATGAATGAATAAAGTTCAACCCTACCGGAATCACACAATGAGTGATAAACAGCTGGTGACACAAAGTGCCACCAGTCGGATAAGAATCACCTGAGCGCAAGTCCCAGAAACCCTGATCAATATGTTAAACTAGTGCCCCTGACATCAGCCACAGTAGGGCTTCTAAATACTGAACAAATTATAATTTTAGTATTGTCCATGTCTGTGCTTAAATGGCAAGGGCATAAATTTAGCTGTATGAGTTAGCAAAGGATATATCAATTGGGTACAAAGAGAAGAGGGACAGAGGCTTAAAACTTGCTCCATAGACAACCATTGAAGTTTATCTGGACTTGTTACTTGTTATCCGTGTCAACATCCTAGCACATCAGTTTGACCCATCAGTGCTCTGTAGTTAGAATCCTTTGGATACTCTCTCCAGGTCATACCGGTGTGTTGGAAAATGAGCAGGCAGATAGACTGGCCGGCTCTGCACCACTTGTTGGTGAACTGATGTATGACAGGCTAGATATTTTGAGGGCCCTTGGGAGCGAGTAAACAGTGCAGATGCACAGATAAATCATTACAGTTTGAGGAGAAGGGTGCTAAGAGGAGTTACCAGGGAATGTGGCTGATGCTCAACACTCAGGGGAAGGAGGAGACAGATATACAATCAGACAGCCACTGGTGCCATTGAAATTGGAACTCTTCATTTGCTGTTGAAGATGGGGATGGAGCATTTATGGGAGTGTTTTGAGTGCTGTGGTGTCGATTCTTAATTCTACATTCAAGTGCTCTGTCCTAAAATACAGCAGCTATCTCAGTGTCTCCATGCTCAGAGTACCCTGTAGAAGTTGACTGGCATGTCCTATTTTTTAACCCCACAGCTGGTTCTGCTTTAGCCAT
Source organism: Candidula unifasciata (assembly GCA_905116865.2). NCBI lineage: Eukaryota > Metazoa > Mollusca > Gastropoda > Stylommatophora > Geomitridae > Candidula > Candidula unifasciata. The sequence continues at coordinate 5,027 of CAJHNH020005891.1, read as the reverse complement.
CCAGGACTGTCCCCTCGTCTGGTGCTTACCTTTACTCATCTGTCGAAAGCTGTGCTGAGGGTGTTTCATTTCAAGAGCAACATGCAGTTTCAGCCTCACCTAGGCCATCTTGTGTCTAGCCACCATGTCTGGCAGGTCAAGGATTTATATGTCTCTTGTGCAAATTCATCTTGACAAATTCCCTGTATGGATTCCATGGCCCCAATGAGGGGAAAACAAGAATAGACCCACTGGCTCCCCAGTAAGCATGCCATAAGAGTCGACTAATTGAGGGTTTCTTTGGAAGTCAGTGCATCTGCTGGAGAGACAAGGAACCAACCAACAAACTGCATACAGATAAGTCAGATATTCTGGAACAAGATTTAAGTCTAGAGGTGGACGAACAACCAGAACCTTCTGCCAGAGTTTACAGCTGGTAAACGCAAAGAAGAAGAAGAAAAAGTCCTGACAAATTAATGTCCGACTTCTGCACCACAGGGTAGAAGTGGTCAGTGCTGTCAAAGAGAAATATACACCCAAGGGATGATAATTATGTACAATGAATTCTTTCAATAAATTCTATATCATAGAGTTGAAGAGGTTAGAAATGTACATAGAAGTTGGTACATGTCTGTGATGGTAGATGAGGATATAGCTGCATAGGGTGATCTCCATATGAATTATGTATTATTATAATATGTATTATTATGTATTACTTATGTAGTCTTCTTCTTCTTTTTTCGTTCGCCTGAAATAAGTTGTCTATATCAGCAGTTTTGTCTCTTGTTCAAATTTTACTGTCGTTGTTAGTTCATTCAGTGGTCCATAGAGTTTACATTCCACTGTTGTTCTTTCTGGCCAAAAGGTTTGCCTTAATGTGTTAAATTCGGTGCAGTCCTGGAGTACATGCTCTGCTGTTTGGGGCACATTTCCACAGGTGCACATGGCTGATACACCTATCTTGAATTTTTGTGTACATGTGGTACTTATGTAGTATTGTTGTTTTTATTTTAAGGATTTGGTTCCAGAAATTATAGATGGTTCATGACACTACTTTAAAAAAAAAATTTTTTAGCATTCACAGGGTGAAAGAGTGAAATTATTTATTTTTATATTACTCTGTTATTTTACTAAAAAGAATAATTTATTTTTGTTTATTTGAAAATTTCAGAATGCGGTAAAGCAGCACTTCTTTGGTTCATTGCTGTAATCAGGCTTGGACCTAATATTTATTTGAACCTATGCCATGATTTTTATACTGCAATCAAAAGCATAAGAAGCATTTCCAAACTTCTTTTTATGAAGAGTTACATATTTGTACTAATCAAAGTGATGTCTCTCTTTAGATATAATATAATTCTCACTTCTAAGAAATACATTAAACATAGCCGTGGAAGCATAAAACTGATGCCTCAGCAGCTCTTCTGTTTGAGCTCAGTACAGTATGAGCAAGGTGTATCCAAAAATAATTCTACCATAAAAGAACAGCAGTCAGACAAACTAGACTCTGTAGCAAAAGATTTACTTCCAGCAAGAAGTGTTCACCATTCTGTAAATGAGTTTCTAAATGCGAAAGTTCATCGACAGAGAAGTATAAGCAAATATTCCATAACAGATCATCAGCTGAAGAAAGAATATTCTCATCTGGGGACAAATAACTACCAGATCACACCTGTTAATTGCTGTCTCATTTCTGGCAACCTGTATAGGATTTCAAGAAAGTTGCTGAGGATAAAAGAGAATCTTTGTCATCCACTAGTAGTCCAGTATTCAACAACTGTTAATCAGCGGTCTGCTGCTGGTAATCAGACGACTGTAGACAACAGTCGGAGCAACATGGCTGACATAGAGCATCCTACAACAGGTTTTCATCATGTCAAGTGTCCATCAACTGCCCACAGAGGACCTGCTGTCTCAGATGATGATGTCGAGTTGATGAGTGATGCCAGGAAAATATTCGACGAAGCTGTTGAGTCAGTTCTTCCACATCATTTGGTTAGAAATGTAAGTAGGTCATTTTTTGGGAGGGGATGGTGAAATGGGTGGTGTGTATCGGAGGTGGTGGTTTCTAACCTCCACCTCCAGTTATGTAAATGAGTGGCATTTAATAAAAATAGATCGTATTTTCTTTTAACATATGTGTCGTTTTTTCAAGAAAAGACAGAATACGAAATCAGACGAATGCTAGGAATTAGGCCAGTCTTACAGGTCATCAGAGATTAACACCTAGAACATAAGCCCTCAACTTATTCATGCCAATTCTCTGTCTTGTATCTCCCACTAGAAAATAAGGCTTCAAACAGTTCAGGCTAAGTCTCTGTCTTTGATCTGCCACTAGAACAAAAGCTATTAACCACTTCATGCCAAGTCCTCCCCAGCTAGTTCATGCATAGTCTCCCCAAGCCAGTTCATGCCAAATTCCCCCCCCCCCCCAACCACTTCATGCCAAGTCTCCCTCAGGCAGTTCATGCCAGGTCTCCCTCATCCAGTTCATGCCAGCTCTCCCCCAAACCAGTTCATGCCAGGTCTTCCTCATCCAGTTCATGCCAAGTCTCCCCCAAACCAGTTCATGCCAAGTCTCCCACAGCCAGTTCATGCCAAGTCTCCCCCAAAACCAGTTCATGCCGTTCATGCCATGTCTTAACCAAACCAGTTCTCATTCTAAGTCTCCCCACAAACCAGATCATGCCCAAGTCCTCCCCTTGAACCAGTTCATGCTACGTCTTCCCAGCCAGTTTATGCCAAAGCTCTTCCCCAAACCAGTCTCATACCGCCCACCCCCCCCCCCAACCAAACCAGTTCATGACAAATCTCCCTCAGCCAGTTCATGCCCCATAGTCTCTCCCAACACCAATTCATGCTGGAATCTCCCCTAAACAACTTCCTGCCAAGTCTCTTCCAAAACCAGTTCCATGCCAACGTCTACATAATCCAGTTCATGCCAAGTCTACATAATCCAATTTCATGCCAAAGTCTCCCTATTTCCAGTTCATGCCAGGTCTCCCTTCACTTTGTCCAATTCATGCCAAGTCTCCCCAACCAGTTTATGGCCAAGGTCTCTAGCAGCCAGTTTATGCCAAGTCTTACCCAACCAGTCCTGCCAGGTTCTTACCCAAACAGTAATGCTAAGTCTTCCCCGAAACCAGATCATGCCAAGTCCTTTTCCTGAACCAAGTTCATGCTAAGTCTCCCTCAGCCAATTTATGCCAGCCTCTTCCCCAAACAGGTTCATACCCAAAACCCCCCCCCCCCACCCAAACACCGTCAATCCTAAGTCTCCCCCAACCAGTTCATGCCAAGTCTTCTCCGGCCAGTTCATGGCCGAATGTCTCCTCCAACCAGTTCATGCCAAATATCCCCAAACCAGTTCAGGACAAATCTCCCTCAGCCAGTTCAATGCTAGGTCTTCCCCCAACCAGTTCATGCCAAATCTCTCCTCGGCCATTCATGCCAAGTCTCCCCCAAACCAGTTCATGCAGGTCTCCCCAAAACAGTTCATGCCAGTCTCCCAAACCCAGTTCATGCCCAGGTCTCCCCAAACCAGTTCAATTGCCAAATCTTCTCACCCAAACCCAGTTCATGCCAGGTCCCCTCCCCCCAAAACCCGTTTATTCCAGTTCTCCCCCAGCCGTTTATGCCAATTTTTTTCCCCCAACCCCCGGGGGCCAAAATCTCCCCCAAAACCCGTTTTAAAGCTAAAATTTCCCCCCCAAACCCGTTTATGCCAAGTCTCCCCCAGCCAGTTCATGCCAAATCCTTATGAATTTTTTTGATTGGTTAGATTTTTCGTTACCTTTTTTCACCCGTGGTTTTTTTATTTACCTGAGCCGAGGGTTTTCCCCTTTTTTTAAGATTTGTAAAAGACCCCCAGTTTGTAATAGTAATACTGTAGGACATGTTATTTATTTATAAGTATTTATCATGGGTCATCCAATTTTAAAAGGGGTGGTGTTGGGGTCAACCCGAGGGCTATGACGTCCCGATAGCTCCCCCCACCCTTTTGGGGGTTTAGATGCATTTCTTAAAGGTTGCCCTGCTAAGGCCCCGTCCCGTCAGTCAAAAATTTTGTATCCAAAATGTTTTGGGTCTGGGCCCACTAATTGGAGGGGTCGCCGTGCCGAAACGGCTAAAACGCTCACTGGATTTTAGGGAAAGGGCGTGGGTTCGCCTTTTTGGTGGAAAAAAACCGGATTTTTTTTAAAAATGAAATTGGGGTCCCCGGCGACCCAGCTTTAAAAGGGGGTTTCCCCGGGTGCAAATCCCCGGAAAGTGAAAGGGGCCAGGGGTTGGGTACTGACCACACAAAAAAGGTCAAAGTGCAAGGTGCTGGATAATTTTCGGCGAAAAACCCCTCATTTGGATTGGGGCTTTTATGATATACCAAGATACTGAAAGACACATTTCCAATCAAGTTTGTTTTACATTCGGTTCAGCTGTTTAAAGGGCCAAAATTCACAGACAAATTAAATGTATAAAGTAGTGTTTTGAGAAGCAAAGCTTGTTTTAAATGAAATTTTTTTGGGGGGTCTCTTAATATTTTCGTTGGGAAGGTGATGTTGTTTTTAAATCCTGGACAGATTTGGTCTGCACCTATGCATTAAAGGATCCCAAAAATTTGCAGACGATTTTTTCAATTTTTGATAATGACATTTAGTAGGGAGGATTTTTTTAAGTATTAGAGTTGTTGCTAAGTTAGGATCTTTTATGTAAACTTACAGTAAACCAACAGAACAGCTAAATACCCCCCAAGAATGAAAACAGAAAAGTAGTAATTTTAAATTTTTTTTTTTGTTTTTAATAAATCTAATTTATATAGCTGAACACTGTTAGAAAAAAGTTTCAAAGTGGGACTGTTTTGAAAAGGGGTGAGGGAGAAACTGTCCAGAAAAAGTCAGAATGGCTTTGGGAAGGGGAGTCATCGGCATGGCCAGGGGTTAGATGTTTAAAAGGGGAGCCTGTTTTAAAGGGGTTTATAGGTCCCTTTTGGGAATCCCGCAGATGTTTAACGAGGAAGGGAAAAAAGTGAGTACTATTCAATAACAAAATTG
>CAJHNH020005890.1:1716023-1732003 GCA_905116865.2 Candidula unifasciata | reverse complement strand
ACTGGAACTCATGCTATGTTATCTGGCATACGTTTACTCAGTTGTTGGTTAGTGTTAATTGCCCCTCTTTAATGTCTGAACTACTTCACTTGGTATAGTTTCCTAGTGATTGTACTGATGGGAAAAACAATATGCCATTATTGTCAATTTCAACAGGTGGGGATTTGCTGCTGCTTTATCCAAGCTTTCATTATGCCGACTAGCTCGGCTGTGAAAACTGACGTATGATCTGTGATATTATCAGATTTATGCATTTTCGAATAAGGAATATAAACTCCTGCTCCTATTTCTCCTTTCTCCTCTGTGGATCTATCTGTCAATATTATCATGTTATTCGTTTTAATGTTTCTAATGTGCTCCTCTGATGGGGGTCCCTACTTGTAGTCGATCAGTGTTCTGTGAAATTATTTTTGTCAGGCACATACCTACATATAGAGGTTTCAGTTCCCATAGTGGTATCTGAGATTGTTATAACACGCCTGTGCTGTCAATGGTTTTATGTGGGCTACCTAGATGTCTAGACATATTCTCATCAAATATGCCATTTGTGCCTTTTACCTGAACTATATCTGTCTGGCTTTAGTGCCTGTTATCCTGAAATGCTTCACTGCTACCACAATCTTTCAGAAAATCACAATGAAATTGAGAAAATTGAACTGCGCATGAATAATAAATTACTGTATCACGTTTCATGCATAGCAATGACTAATCAGGACATATCGCATTTGTTGTGTTTGATGATGTAGGTGCCTGTTCTTTGGTTATGTGATAAGAAGAGGAAAAGAGAGGGGGGGGGGGGGGGAAAGGTTCAGAGAAAGCTGTGACGACTTAGATGATCAACGTTAGAAGAGGGAGAGGCAGAACGTGACAGATGGTGTCGGATGGATTGCGACAATGGCACGGAGAGATATCATCGGTGGAACTGATCCAGAGAACAAGGGACTGAGATCTGTAGAGAGGGATGAACGACTACGCCAGTCAATAGTGAAATGAAGCTGCAACAAGTGATAAGCTTGGCTACAGAAGTCCTGCCAAACTTTCCAAATCGGTATCTGGGTAAACATTCAATGTCAATTGTTGACATTTGGCATGCAACCTGTTCATTATCATTCCCTTGCAGAGATATATATATATATATATATATATATATATATATATATATATATATATATATATATATATATATATATATATGTGTGTGTGTGTGTGTGTGTGTGTGTGTGTGTGTGTGTGTGTGTGTGTGTGTGTGTGTGTGTGTGTGTGTGTGTGTAAACAGACATTCTTGTTTTCAGTTTGAGTTACTTGCGGTACATTACAGAAAAACAGACGCTGATTTAATTTAACTTCTTCTTACAGTAGCTTGCTTACAGTAGCTTGAGTATGGACACTTTTCTAAACATCGAATCGCACGCTTGTCATAGGCGTTTGACTCTCAGATGGTCATCTCCAGCTTAAGTTTCCTGTGAGTTGCGGATTTTTTATTGAGTGGGGAATAGGCTATCAAAATAATCACCTTTCATCGCTGCACATGTGAGCCGATTTCAAAACAATTTCCATACGAGTGTCATTTACTGTATATTCTATTGTTTAGGGGTACAAACATTTTAGTCAAACAAAGATCAAAGAAAATTTCCGTTTTAAGAAAACAGCAGCATCTGTGCAATTGTGAATTATAAAATCTAAGGACCATGAACAATCTAAGGCCACATGCTAAATTTCGTGTTGATCCGTACAGGAGTTTTCGAAATATTTGGTATAGTTGATGGCGTGTGTTTTAAAAAGTACTATAGGCATGGTTCAAGCTTTATCAGAGACAGACACAGGATTTGTTTAAAATAATTTAAAATCTACTTGCCCACGCCATTAGAAAACGAACATAAAAGACACACAACCCCGTAGCAGAAGAAACACACACAGAAGAAGAAGAAGAAGAAAAGAAGAAGAAGAAGAAGAAGAAGAAGAAGAAGAAGAAGAAGAAGAAGAAGAAGAAGAAGAAGAAGAAGAAGAAGAAGAAGAAGAAGAAGAAGAAGAAGAAGAAGAAGAAGAAGAAGAAGAAGAAGAAGAAGAAGAAGAAGAAGAAGAAGAAGAAGAAGAAGAAGAAGAAGAAGAAGACGAAGACGAAGACGAAGAAGAAGAAGAAGAAGAAGAAGAAGAAGAAGAAGAAGAAGAAGAAGAAGAAGAAGAAGAAGAAGAAGAAGAAGAAGAAGAAGAAGAAGAAGAAGAAGAAGAAGAAGAAGAAGAAGAAGAAGAAGAAGAAGAAGAAGAAGAAAAGAAGAAGATGAAGAATAAAGAAGAAGATGAAGAAGAAAGAAGAAGAAGTAGAAGATGAAGAAAAAGAAGAAGAAGAAGAAGAAGAAGAAGAAGAAGAAGAAGAAGAAGAAGAAGAAGAAGAAGAAGAAGAAGAAGAAGAAGAAGAAGAAGAAGAAGAAGAAGAAGAAGAAGAAGAAGAAGAAGAAGAAGAAGAAGAAGAAGAAGAAGAAGAAGAAGAAGAAGAAGAAGAAGAAGAAGAAAAAGAAGAAGAAGAAGATAGCAGTGGATTATCATTATTACACAATTGAACATGGCGTAAGCGCCCTGTGAGCCCCTCCCTCTTCAGTAACAATTTAGAAAGTGGATTAATCTTGTTTTACTTCGCGATTATTTGTTTAATCCGCAACTTACTTCACATTGCAACAAATCGTGTATTTGTCACTAAAATTTCCTGTAAACTGCTGTGAATTTTACTCAAGCTGAAGTAAACGGGTAAAGGAAGCCCCTTAGCACAGAACATTGCTGTCGGATGTTGGGATGTGGGGTGTTAGGCCACGACATATGTGGAGAGGGGAAAAAAAAATGTCTCTTTACCTTCCCGGCCAAGACACTTCTGACAGTTATCTGGTGCCAGGGTCTACAAAACCGATTTGACTCCAGACTCGTACTGGTCGCACACAGATTTGCAACATCTGGGGACTGAACCGCGACCGCTGTCTCGACAGTCACATAAACTAACTACTGTACCACAGCGGCCAGTGTAGACTCACAACAACCAAAAAAGTCGGCAAGCATTTCCATTATCGTTCACTTAGATACTGGTCTTCCTTGTCCTCGGTGCTTGCCCTGCCCTCCAGTGCCACTCAGCACTAACACTTGCATACGATGTATTGAATGTGTCTGGTTCCTGGCCTGCTTAGTAATTCCACAGCTCGGACTGTGTGAATATTTCATATCTTGCTAGGAGACATTTCATACACAAAGCACATATTTATTTTGTGTGTGTGTGTGTGTGTGTGTGTGTGTGTGTGTGTGTGTGTGTGTGTGTGTGTTATCATTATAGAAAGTGTCTCAAATTACGGTTTCCTATTTCCTTGAAGTATCAGATTGTGTGTATAAAAAAAGGGGGGGGGGGTGGGGGTGTTTTCCGGTGTGACTGCACATTTCATTACTTTTATAAGAACGGCCATGTTTTCCTTGTGCTTTGTTGTGCTTACTGACGTAAGACTGCATTTCTTAACTTTTTAGAAAGTGTCATTATGTTGCTTATGTTCAGCCGCTTCCTTGTATCTGAACAAGTATTTGCGTATATCGTTATGAAATTCTTAGCTGATTGTTGCGAGTCAGACTTTGACCCTTTGCAAGATACACTATAAGCAGCATTCATGTTGTGATTGTACTCTGTGTGTGATGAAGCCGGCTTACCTCGTTGCCTAATCCCTATTTATGAGACCAGATGTCGTGGCGTTACAAACAATTCCTGGGCCTATTTAACATTTAATGTTTAATCAGGAATCGACATGACAGCACTTGGAATATTCCCATGAGCGCTCTGTCCCCATCTTTAGCAGCAGTCTGGTTGTATATCTGTCTCCCTTTAGCCTTGAGTACTGATCATCGATCAGATACCCTGGTCACTCCTCGCAGTACCATTCTCTTCAGACCATGATGATCCATCTCTACTTCCGCACTGTTCACTCGCCCCTAAAGGGCCCTTACAACATCCAGATTGTCACGCATCATTTCACCACATGGGTCTACTATGTAGGAGTAATTTCGTTACTTCTGATCTGTCTACTTAGACTAATAATCTGATAGGTCTTGGATAGAGTATTAACAACATCAAACATGGAGTGTACCTACTCAGCTATACTCCATACCAAAAAGATAACCTCATATCATTGGAACCGGGTCATATCTGTATTCTTTACATTTCGGAGCTATACATTTCACAAATACGTTTAGAAATAGCGTAATAGTTTACCAATCAGTCAGCCAATCAGGTGCTGTCTCCATAATTTAGGATGGCTGCACATTTGTTTTTCGTCTCTGTAGTGCTCTTTGAGATTGCTGTTCGCCCATATATTGATATCACCCTGTCACATATATCAGTGACTTTTTCTACTGCATTCACGTTTTCCTCCGGTGTTGCTTTTATTAGAAGGTTATATCCTAATGTTGCCGAAATATTTTATTCCCCTTTTTTCTTCAAATTATTCTCTACAGAACTTTTATATTTTTATGCTTTTGTTTACATTTGATGCAATTTGTACTTCTCTTTATCTAATTTCTTAAAGTATTTTTCTCAGAAGTTCTGCATTTAGAATTGTTATTTACATCGGATGCAACCTATCCTTCTGTTTACCAGATGTATAAACTTTTTGAATTCGCTTGTTCAGCGTCCACTTTGAAGAATACAACAGAGTTAGGTGCACATGCAGTTGCACAATCTTAATTGTTAGATGTCCTGAAACCACATTGAAATGTTACAAGGGGTGTAGAGGAAGGTAAAGACGTCGTAAAAGATGGAGTGACGGCTTGAAGAACAGCCTTACAGAAATGAACATCATTTCTATTAGTGTCTTGACAGAGCTCATCAAGGCAAGTTACATCTTCCCCTAACACTTCCCTGGGGTACAAGGTGGAAAAGAAAAAGAAGAAAAAGATGTCCTATGTTTATAAAGATATTTTTTGCCATATTTTTTTTTTTTTTTAATACTATTTCTATTTCACGTTTGCCATCATCTTTTATTGGGCATCCAAGATTGGGGAAACAAGTTACTCGTTCAAGTATATTCCATTATAAAATGATTTTCAACGTTAACCTCTGCCTTCCATTGTTGATTATTATAGTTTTGATTCTTTAATATTCTCATTCAATTAACTGTATGCCAATAATAATTTGCTGAGAAGCTGTTTAAAAGTGTCGCGTGCATCTTTCCGCATTCCTTTGTTTGTTTTCCAAAATATAGTTCAATATAAGATGTGTTTCTTTTCTTAAAGTTCCCTAACGCTGATGAGGAATTACCTTGTAACCGCTGTAGCTGTCATCTCCTGTGCGTTAATCATCCTCCAGTTCCAGAATTTTCGTAACATTCTCCTCGAAAACCACATCTCTATCGCTTAATGTTTCTTCTCAGTATCATTGTTGTTTGTTTACTGTAGAAAAGAGGAGACCACGCATTTGTGTGTGCAGGTTTACCAGAATGTAGTATAACACTGTTGCTATAGTGCTATGCCTGCTAGCTCCCCTGTTTAATGGCGTCGCGTACTTCAGCCGATACAGACATTTAAAATTCATCACTGTCACATGATGCTGGTCGATGATATTTATTCATAACTCTCTGGAATGTCGCCCGATAAAATCAATATTGACCTGAATGAAGCGAATCGACCAGACGCATCTGGTCGGCGTTATTGTTCTTTTTGAGGACGTGAAACATAATTTTTTTTAACTCTTTAGTAAGAAACTTTGCATCAAGACATTATTGCTGGCACAAAACATGAACCATTATATACAAATTTAAGCAAACATAGCCATTGTTCTGTGTATTCTCTTCAAAGCTAGATTATGGCTAGAATAGTGGCAACGCTGTGCAAGTGTCGAAAGCGTCGCACAAATCATGAACTTCGTTGCTTCAACTAGGATCCGTGTGGATCTCAGTCAAGCTCCAAAGGTGAACCAAAAGCTGCAGCCCGGCAACGGTACCACAGTCTTCCAAACGGTGGGCAATTATCTCAACCACTTCACCGCGGAGACGTCTCTATAAATAGTTCGTCGTCCAATTCGCAATGATTCATGATGCTAAACTTCCAACGCGGGTGATCTCAATCTACGTGTTTTTATTTTTTTATTTTCTTGTATTCGCAACGACGTAACCCTGTGTTTTTTCCCTTGTAATCGTTTATATTACATATTGAACAATAAAATATATACTTTGGTCCTATTAACATGGAATACAATCAAATTTTTTTTTTTTATTATTATTATTATCGAAACCAACCACATGGCCTCTAAAGAAAAGACTAGGGAAGGGAAATTTTCCACGCCTTTCAGGCGTGTTGAATATATAGGGCTAGGCCTATATTTTATAGACCAAAGGGCACTTGGTGGGGGATGTTGTCAGCATCACACTGACCGCCTTTACTTCCTATGACTGTATCGGGTACCCAATCAAGGCTGGGTCGACCTGGCTACCATAGTAATTGTTTTTTTTTTATCCAGCCCTCGTCAGGAACAGAAGCCACGACATTCGACCCGCAGCCGAGAGCTCAAGGAAATCAAGCACACTGCAACTGAGCTCCTTTGGTAGCGAGAGTTCTTTTCAAGTCGGCCCCATGAGGTGACATTCGGTAGGAATTGTCCTACTTGCGACTGGATTCATGCAGTTGCCGCATCTTAGCTAAGACACATTAACTCAGTAAAGGGAATTCAGAAGGAGAGACATCATCGCTCACAATTAGTCAGTCTGTGAGTTGATTCATTCAAACCTTCATTAGTTGACCATTACAATATTGTTTTATAGGCTGTTCTGGTTAGCTCGCCGAGGCGTGGGTCGCCCAAGTGGATCCATTCTAAACAGGGTGTTGACCACACTAAGCATAGAATGTCGGTCTGTTTAATGTTGTTATAGCGTTCACGAAGAAGAACTTTCAGGTGTAGATTGAGACGGTTAACGTTTACACGGGTTAGAGTTGGTGGCCTTGTTCTCCACGAGTGACGTCGGTTTGACATGATTTCGTAGATAACTGCTCGCGAGTGACCAAGGTTTGAGCTTTTGATGGTTGTTTTTCACAGTGAGTGACATGTGTGTTAGATATATAGGTGTCAGCTTTTAAAGGATTTCTTTTTTAGAATGACATAAGTTTGACTTATTGGTTACTGTTTACTTGGGACAACTGTAAGAGAGAGAGAGAGAGAGAGAGAGAGAGAGAGAGAGAGAGAGAGAGAGAGAGAGAGAGAGAGAGAGAGAGAAAGAGAGAGAGATAATTACCAATCTCTGGGAATGCCGCTGAGTTTGAGCTAGTGAGATCTACTGCTCACTCGTAGCTCTGTGCCTTGATTAAAACTGTGTAACTCTAATTTACTGCATCACAAACAAGTGGGTAATACCCAGTTTTACTGCAACAAAAATATATGCTGAAAACTGCATGCACAATGTCCAAGCGAAGACTGTGGCCACATGTTTTCCTCGACACTAGCCTTGGTGATAAAATCCTCTCCCATGTTAGAGAAATTAATTATTTGGATAGGATATTAGATCCGGGACATTTTCACCGAGAAAACCCACCTTTTCCCAAAAGGTTAACGATGGGAAAATAATTAGAATTCAATTAAGTTTGGCGCATGAGTTTTCTAATCTGTCGGGAGTTTTTCTACCGTAACTTTCCTGTGACGTTTTACATTGATTGACTGAATGGATTCTTTGCCAAGCATTACTTCCGGCACACGCATTCTTCTGAATATTGTGACTAAAGAACACTTTTTTTTATAATTCTTATGTATTTCATTAAAATTTACGACCCCTTGTTATTTATCTTGCGTTAGTTATGTTGAGATCGTTAAAAAAAATTGATTGCTTACATACAAGCTTGCCACTAAACCCGACCGTCTAAGAAATAAAAGTGCAGGCATAACTGATGAGAAGACGCGTTAGTAAGGAAAGCATCGCTTTCATGCAACTGTCGCATTCAGCGTGTGATGTTTCGTCTACACGTGTATAGAACAATTGCTACACAATCAATGATGTGGTCGACATCAGCGCAGGTGCCTCTACTTCCAAGGACATTTTCTGGCAATTTTACTGAGCTTGTTAAAAATCCTTATCGGAGCGGATTCGAACATAAATCCTTTATGTCAAGAGACAAGCGACTACCTATGTGGTTGCCAGAAGTCTATAATCTTACACAGTATTAGACAGTCTCTTTCATGTGCGGGTTTCCCTCGGTTGTCCCCACCCCCTCCCCAGGTCTGAGGTGTACATTTATCATTTCTGGAGTTCCTAACTTGTAAAATTATCGCTTACTTACTGTGGTTCTGGCCGAAGATGGAAATAAACAAGGCTATCGACTAGTCATGAATTGCAAAAACATGGATACGAAGTTAAGACAAATCTGTTATTGTTGTTGTTGCAAGTCCTCCCTAAGGCAGTAATTTCTCAAGGATTTACTGCAGTTGTCAGGCGTAGTCTAGTCATGCCAGCGGGATCTCATTACAAGTGTTTTTCTCTGCGACTCAGTCAGATAATTGCAATCCCTCTTATTCATGCGGCAAACTAATATTGACCTGGTTAGACAGGCCAGCACTGAAAAATAACCCAAGGACTTTTTTGTATTTATTTCAGTTTTCAGTGGCTGCATCATTTCTCTTGGCTGATTTTATTTAACTATACTTCTATAGCTCTTCCAATTTTTCTGCCTCATTAATCTGGCACTGAAAGAATTACTGACGCAAGATTTCAACGACTTCAATACTGTTTACAAATTTATTAGTAATAAAAATAAACCTAAACGCTAATATTTGGGTTAGCCAGCTATATTCCTAGGTAATAGCCGGAAACAGGCAATCGATTCCCAAGTTGGTCTAAACGGACTTCTTTTAGTTGATTACAGAATATTTAAAATCTCAATTCTTAATACGCTGTGTATTTTTTAGCGTGTCCTCTAAGAAGTGCTTATACTAGTTCACTAAAGTAAAGAAAGAAAATATTCCGTTCAAGCTTGTCAGTTGAATGTTGAGTTAGGAATCGACATTATAGCCCTTAAGACGCTCCCATAAGCGCTTTGTCCCAATCTTCAGTAGCAAGCAGTTCCAATTCGAATGACACTGGTAACTCTGATTGTAAATCCGTCTCACTTTTGCACTGAATCTTGAGCGTCGGCCAGATCCCCTGGTAACTCCTCGCTGAGCCATTCTTCTCTGACCATAATGATTTTTTTTGCGCATCCACTGTTCCCTCGTTCCTAAAGGGCCATCACAATATCCAGCTTGTCGTATATTTGCCACGTGTTGCATAACCAGCCGGTCTATCTGTATGCTCGTTTCCCAACATACCGGCAGCTCTGGAGACAATATCCAGAGGACGCTTCCTACCCGGGACGTCTGAGGCGATGCTTGCCACTCTGCACATAACATGCCTGTCTCCACCTTTCTCAGTATGCTCTGTGGGTCAGTTACAAGGACGGCATGTGTGTACAGATGATCCTCAACCCAGCGGAAGGCATCAGTCTCTGCCTTCACCTCTATTTTCAAACTATACGCTGTTGGGACATTGTGACAAAGGTTACTTGATGGCGGTTATGACTGTCGTCTGATCCCAATGTCTGGGGTTTCTAACTGCTGGACTCTGAACTCCATACGGTGCTCGTATTGAGTTACCATAACATGCACACAGGTGGAGTAAAGTTGGTAAAGGGCTAGAGAGAATTTAAACCCCGATTCTGATAATTCACTCCAGGCATTCAGCTTCCATTCAAAAATTCACATTTTAAGAATAAAGGTACACTTGATGTAGTCAAGAATGTAGTTGTTTCCCCTTCTCTCTTCCACGCATACACACGAATGTAGGCACTCATAGGTGGCGTGCATTTGCTCCATACGGGGCCTTACACACTCTAGCTGGTCAGCACTTTTCAGTCGAAAAGCAGAGCAGGAACTGTAGCATTTAGGCCAAATAACAATTGTTGAGAGAGAAAAAAAAAGAGAGAGAGAGAGAGAGAGAGAGAGAGAGAGAGAGAGAGAGAGAGAGAGCAAGAGAGCGTTTGTCACAGCCATGAACTCCATTGTCGTGCTGCTGGTGGTTGAAGCAAAGACTTCACTATCTTCTTTAAATAATTTTCCTTTATTTCTGGTAAAAGTGCATGCACTTTGCTTCTGTCGCATCAAAAAACCATCTGTATATATATAATCATCTTCTGCTGGTGAGTTTTCCTCACCAATGCTTTCACTTCTGCATCAGCTATTGGTGGCGCCAATCACGGCATTGTCTTTTCAGAGTGATAACCACCACAAAGTACTGTTTGTATTCGTCTGGTATGTGTATCCATTCTTTTCTACGGTTTATGTCCTGAAGAGAAATCACTTGCTGAAGTCCTGTTTCTGCACGGTCAATTAAGACTGGCCACGTTCAAGTCTTTTGCCTTTTTGTCTATTCATTGATTCATTCTTTGAAAGTATTTGTTTGAATACATAACGAAGGAGAAATAGCATTTGTTATATTGCTGTTATGTGTTTTGCATTGCGAATTCCGAGATTCAGAACTAATGAGCATCAGAGATACAATTGAACAACAGACCCCTTTGCTATAAAAGATAGTACAGTATCAGCTATATTCTTCCAGAGTTAGGATTTGTGTGTTATGCTGTCAACAAATGCTCACAGTTGTGACATCACATTTTGTGTCCGGCATCTCTGTTTTTGAGTCAAAGATACGCACATTGTAAACCCACGAATATGAATCTGGACGACATAGTTACTTTCTACAAATTTCCTACACAGTGTATATTGTGGATAGCTGCCAGCACGTTGTTGTCTGTTTAACTGGTTTGACCATCCACATAGCATTCTTGCCTAGACTGCAATTATCTCTTTAGTTATTGTTACATACATTTTAACAAACTGCCTTTTATGTTTTTGGGGCTAGAGTGCAAAGAAACATTGGTGGGTCAATTTGCATCGCTGAATATATTTTGTTTTTAAGTGGGGAAATAAATCAACTGACATTTAAGGTGCGCTGTGGTTCTGTCTTGACCTTTATTCTTTAAAATCTTTACGTTTGGCCTGAATATATAATCTGAAAGAGGCACAGTGCGAACTAGTCATGGAATTTAGTAGACCCCTGCACAACAGGTTGAGGACAGGTCCGCTGATGAAATGTCTCCGAATCAGATGCAAGACAGATTAAACTTACTTGATGAGAGATCACAACAATTATGGCTTAAGATCTACAAGAGAAAGACAAATGTAGTAGGGGGGAAGCGACGAAGACTACAGTACAGCAGATTAAAGATCTTAGATTTATTCTGGTTTTAAAATGGTTAAAAGGCCACCGGAACTAACTAATAGGGTTGACCGGAAGATGGAGAAAAATCAGCCCACGGGGTATTTAAACGGCCGACTGACAAAGTTTCAAGGCTGGTTTTGACTTCCGGACCAACCTGTGGAAGCCGAACCTAGCAGACTGATGCTTTGCACAATGGGCCGGTCTATAGGTATGGTGACCACAGGTAACGTTCGTGGTCGGACTGATGGCAGTCGAGGGTACGTTCAGTGGTTAGTTGGTTAAAATAGATTTTCATTTGTATTCTAGACAAGAAATAGTTAGATGGTAAATTGCTGTATATTTGAGGTTTTGTTCCAGCACGTGGTCGTTTATGTCGTTACTTTTGGCCATGCTGATGTGAAGTTAAATAAAAATTATGTTCAACGTTGTATTCATAGTAACAGTTGTTTTCTTCAGCTTAGGACTTCTGGATAGTGTTCTAGTTTCCTAGTCTAGTTTAGTTTATTCGTTACCTGGGCTATATTAGACTTTACACAGAAGATCTCTTGCCTGGACTAGAATATTCTTGTTTCTAGTCCCCACCTAAACGAACTACCTTTCTTTATTTTTATCTTAGTACTAAGGGCCTTCTCCGCCCTAGTACACAAAGATAATGAGAATAAACCTGGGAAACAGTAATCTAATTTGCCCTAATGGTATCCGACTCCAAGATATGGGTATATATCCATACTGCCTATCTGGACAGTAATGTAGAATAAGACGGGTGAACTGACAGAGATATTGAACTACGAATACAAATTGCAAGAGGAATTTTCATAACATATCTTTGTCAACTTTCACTTACGATATCAATCGACTCTCCTGCGTACAGGCAAACTGAAATTATTTGTGTGTCATTAATTTATCTATTTATTGCATTGATTTTGTGTGCAGTTAACCAACAGCTCAATTTCGGAATAGCTTTTAGGAAGGGATTAAGTTCCGCTGCACTTGCGGCAGTTAACGTGTGAGTTTCACATGCAATTATCCTGTTCATCTTTGGACACGCACTGGGTGACAACAAATTATGTCCTGTTTGTGAAGAATTTATGTCAACGTGCAGGCGATGTATTATCCTGGTAATTATGAGTTAAATTGTCCTTCGTTTAGTGTAAAATGTTCTAATAACTCAGGAAACGAACCTATTAGTCACAAGTCACCAGTAATTTAATTGAGTGAAAATCTTCTAATAACTCAGGAAAAGAACCTATTCGTCACAATTCACCATTAATTTAATTGAGTGAAAATGCCACATTTGAATGTGATAGCTACTTTCAGAGGTTATATAAATCTGAAGAAGAAACATATTTTTTTTTAAGAGACTACAGAATGTAGATGCAGTTTTCCTCACGAATTCTGATCAGTTTGTAAGGCGGATATTTTCAAGGCATTTAAGAAGAATGTGAAGAAGGCGAAAAAGCGAACACATCTTATCTGTCTAAAGATGATGTAAATTAGAGTGAGCACAGGGTCTTGCAGTCGATGAGCAACTCGGAACAAGAGTTGTCAGCGTTAACACCTACAATTCTATCTGCGAAAAGATGTCAACTTTTATGAATAAGTCTGTGCCAAACAGTCTTTCTGTTCTGAACGCATTTAGTGGCAATCTTGTGGGCACAAGAACACTTTATTTGTGTCTGTCAATTTTTTCCTTTGCATTTTAACGTCAGTCTGTGTATACCTTGCTGTTTCTGCCTGTAGTTTGCCAATTTGTCTATTTTTGCTGTCTGTATGTCTGTCTGGATCTTGCTGTATATGTTTGTTAATCCCTCTGGAGATCAGAGCCTGTAACTACCAGGCCTAAGGGCAAGAGAGCTCGCCACTGTGTGATACCGTGACTGCAGCCGTAGTTCCTCTTGCATTAATTCGATAGATGCGTGCCGGGTACAGATTTCCTTCGTCTCCCTACAAAACATAATTCTCTTTCATAAACACCATTAAACAGACAGGAGCCAGCTTTAGCCACAGGCGTGTTTTTTTTTTTTTTTTTACTGGCGATACACTAGATTTTATAAAACCTAATTGAGATTCGTTATCGTATATATTTCGAGTCGTTATATTATTACATTTTGCTTGAAACTGTGTTGCGTGAAATAAAAAAAAAAAAATTTTTAAGTTAAAAAAAACATCAGGCACAGAAAAGGTATAAAATAGCTTCAGTAATATAGTGTCACCTTTTCACATATGTATGAGTATCTTTGTCGGCTCTGTGGCTAAGTCGATGCGAACGCTTCGCTTCGTAATGCCGGGATGCCAGGTTCGATCCCAGATGCGGGCATTGCGCCTTGCGTTGGTTTCGACAGTGGTATCAAGAAAACCGACCGTCCAGGAAGCAATGGCAAACTACTGGATGTAACTTGCCTAGAGAAACCACACAACAGCCAGGGGCTGTTAGGGTTGGTTCTGCAACGTCCTGTAAAGGATACGCAACTAACTTACATGAGTATCTTGGTAAGTTAGTCGTCATAAGCAGCGTTGTATCACTTCTACTACGTCAACTCGACCCGACAAAGTGTCTTCCGTGTTAGTTATTTTTTGGGATATTACTTAGCTATTGACACATAAAACTGCTGATAGAGAAGTGTCGCGATCTGTGCCACACCTCTACACCAAGGTAGAAGAGGAGCGACTAAGTAAGGAATTTTGTTTCAGTAACTAATTCCAGATACGAATTGTTTATTCAATGTCCAGTGATCTTCATAAACAGCGTTGTACAACTTCTACGTCAGCTCGCACCCGCAAAGTGTGTTCAGTGTTTATCATTTCTGATACATCTTACAGCTTGTGAAACACAAAACAAAACAAAAATGTTTTTAAATCTTACATCCTGCATTACCTAGATTGTATGAAATTGCAAATATTATGTCAGTTAATTAGCTAGTTGGTTGGGATATGATCATTAAACTCCAGACATGTCCATAGGTGCTCAGATCCTTCCCCTAACATGAACCCCAGCGTCATGTGACTAATATTACCAGTTCTGTGTTGACTGATAAGTCTTTTTGTACGCCCGTCTGTCTCACTTTTGGCTCTGCCGATCTAACTCCCGCTTCTTTCATTCTGGTGAACGATATGGAATCGCTGTCTCGAAAGTCCTCCCCCTTCCCACTTCTTTGAGGGCATTAATAATATCAGCTTGATCCATGGGTTGACCTTCAGCGGGGATAGCAGATCCAGCTAATTTATCAGTCTTTTCGTTTCCATCAACGCGCGCGTGCCTCGGAACGAAGATAAAGACGACGTTACGCACAGGGGACTTTTTAATGGCTCAGTTCACTGCTTTTGCACAGAACCTGCTTGGATCTTCCGCATAATTCTAATGGAATCTTTGAGTACACAGCACGGGTGTAGTCTTGTGTTCTTAACCATATGAATACTCAAGTTACCGCCATCGCCTCCATGGTCAGGTTGCTCGCTGTCACGGAGAAGGCACCGCTGGCTTCTTTGATGGTTCTACCCGCTGAGCATGCACTACTTTGTTGTCGTATAAGGGATCTGTGTGTGTAGATCAGTACATCTGCTCAGTCGTAGTTGAAGCTCACTAGAGCATTGACCTCTGCATTGACTACAACAGCATTCATCTTCCTGCATCTTCTGTCGAGCGTGACAATACAAGAAAACGTACAATTAAATACAGGAGGCACGGGTACCCACTCTTCACACGAAGTGATATTGGTTGGGCTACATACTTTCTTGATGACATCTTTACTTCTCGTCTGAGAAATACGTGCGTTACATACTCATATGCCACTGCTGCCGGACATATCTCTTATTTTGTCTGAAAACCTTAGTAAAAATCGTAGGCACAAACTGCAGCATTGAAACCATATTTCTTTATTAGACCTGAAGCCTCCAAGCGTCGGTGGGAGCTCATCAAGCAGTTGCAAGTCGTTAGCCAATCTTTGTGCCACATATGTTCCCCCAGAACCTTGCCTGCAGTGTTCTGCATCGTGATGATTCTGTAGTGGCTAAACTTTGAGCGGTCTTTGTTAGACTTTATTAGTTGTAACAAATAAATATGGAGCCATTCTTTTTGTATCTAGCCACTCTAGAGGCTGATGTTGAATTCTTTTGTCAGGTCTTTCATGTCTGCATCATACACGTCAGCATATCCTCATATCGGATGCCGTTAGGGCCTGGAGCAGTGCTTGGAGACTCCATGAGCCATATTCGTATGGTCATTGTCTAATCTTGGCCTAGCACACTGTACTCACAAAGCATCGAAAGGGTCATCCTAACCTCTGTCCTCGCTTCCTCATCTTTCTGTTCAGTTTGCTCTATGTAGCGTGCAAGAAGATGTCTTTGTCTGCATCAGTTCTTTGCCATGTCAGGCTTGTGCTTTGAAAGTGCCAGATACCCCTCCGTCGTGCGGCATCGTTTGTGCTTCTTTAAAGGCGCCAGAATGTCCCTTTCGGGGCACACCTTCTTGCAGAACTCGTCCTATTTCGCAGTCTTGGTCTGCTTCGTGTATGACTTTGAAAATATCGTCACCTTGCTCACCTCATCTTTTAGATTTGTCAGACACTTTTACATTGCCATATCAGTTTCCTTGCTTTTTGTCGAACCTGACAGCTTGGCTCTTGTCTATCCACGCTTTTTCGACTTAGTCATTTCACCATGACGGCTGCGCCCATCTTTCCTGCCTTCTGGGATCAGCGCTTGTTTTCCTTCGTCTGATTTTGCTGATAG
>CAJHNH020005890.1:1708523-1711023 GCA_905116865.2 Candidula unifasciata | reverse complement strand
GTAACAGCCTGTAATTTGACACAGAGACTGTGTGTAACAGCCTGTAATTTGACACAGAGACTGTGTGTAACAGCATGTAATTTGATTCAGAGACTGTGTGTAACAGCCTGTAGTTTGACA
Source organism: Candidula unifasciata (assembly GCA_905116865.2). Classification (NCBI taxonomy): domain Eukaryota; kingdom Metazoa; phylum Mollusca; class Gastropoda; order Stylommatophora; family Geomitridae; genus Candidula; species Candidula unifasciata. Next base: position 1,710,903 of record CAJHNH020005890.1, on the reverse strand, counting down.
CAGAGACTGTGTGTAACAGCCTGTAATTTGACACAGAGACTTGTGTAACAGCCTGTAATTTGACACAGAGACTGTGTGTAACAGCATGTAATTTGACACAGAGACTGTGTGTAACAGCATGTAATTTGATTCAGAGACTGTGTGTAACAGCCTGTAATTTGACACAGAGACTGTGTGTAACAGCCTGTAATTTGACACAGAAACTGTGTGTAACAGCCTGTAATTTGACACAGAGACTGTGTGTAACAGCCTGTAATTTGACACAGAAACTGTGTGTAACAGCCTGTAATTTGACACAGAAACTGTGTGTAACAGCCTGTAATTTGACACAGAGACTGTGTGTAACAGCCTGTAATTTGACACAGAGACCGTGTGTAACAGCCTATAATTTGACACAGAGACTGTGTGTAACAGCATGTAATTTGAGACAGAGAATTCCGAGTGTAGACGTCCCTTAACATCAAAATAAGCAATCAATTTTTGTAGAACGTATTGTGAGTTGTTTCTTCCAAGACTCCATCAACATGATACTGTTTGAATGACTATAGACATAGAATGAATTATTCCTGGTTTTCACACTTTATGTTAAATGGGTTGCAATGATCATCTGTTGAAACGATGCATTTGCGATTTGAAAAAAGTATCGTATTCCTAGAGTCCAGATAGAGTTGTAATAGTCCGGATTAAATAATTCAGTGCTTCTAGAGTCCGGATAGAGTTGTAATAGACCTGATTGAATAATTCAGTGTTCCTAGAGTCCAGGTAGAGTTGTAATTGTCCTAATTGAATAATTGAGTGCTTCTAGAGTCCAGATAGAGTTTTAATAATTCTGACTGAATAATTCGGTTTTCCTAGAGTCCAGATAGAGCTGTAATAATCCTGATTGAATAATTCGGTTTTCCTAAAGTCTAGATAGAGTTGTAATAATCCTGATTGAATAATTCAGGTTTCCTAGAGTCCAGATATAGTTGTAATAATCTTGATTGAATAATTCAGTCTTCCTAGAGTCCAGATAAAGTTGTAATAATCCTGTTTGAATAATTCGATGTTCCTAGAGTCTAGATGGAGTTGTAATAATCCTGATTGAATAATACGGTGTTCCTATAGTCCATCTAGAGTTGTAATAATCCTGATTGAATAATTCAGCGTTCATAGAGTCCAGATATAGTTGTAATAGTCCTGACTGAACAATTCGGTGTTTCTAAAGTCCAGATAGAGTTGTAATAATCCTGATAGATTAATTGAGCGTTCCTAGAATCCAGATAGAGTTGTAATAATCCTGATTAAATAATTCGGTGTTCCTAGAGTCTAGATAGAGTTGTAATAATCCTGATTGAATAGTTCCCTGTTTGTAGAGTCCAGATAGAATTGTAATAATCCTGATTGAACAATTCGGTGTTCCTAGAGTTCAGTTACAGTTGTTACGTAGCTGATTTGTTGAGATGCTCAGCGTGTGCCAAGAGTCTTTTAACAATAGTTATAATGTTGACTGCGTCAGGCAAACAAAGTGTTTCTATAGTCAAATGTCTACCAGAGAGTCAGGTAAACATTAGCATAAACTGTTTTTACGCGAAGGGTCACATTTTCATCTATTCTAGGCCACGACATAAGTGTGTGTTTACTAGACTCATAATTGCATGGCTGGAGGTGATTGTGACCTTGCACACACAAAAATAACCTGTTTGGCTGTGGCTCTACTGCTAAGATAAACCAGCTACAGACAGCTGGGAACAAGAAACAAATACATGGACGACCGCTTTGGAGTTTATTTAGTTTACAGCGTTCTTTTTTTGTCAGTGTGTACCTCTTTTTTTAAATGTGTTATTGTTTTATGTCCAGTCGTTCTTCTAATCAAAGTTAATTAGCCCCATTTTAAGTAGGCAAAACGGATACATACTAAATACGGTTTGTTTTGGAAATTTGCACTGGCTTCTGAAAATGAGGACTGAGTGCTTGTCAAATGCCCGAGTGACGGTCGGTTTTTAACTCAGTTCAACGTATCCCTTTACCGCAATTTATACATAAATATACTGAAAGTGTCAGGTTTTCGTATCAATGTTTGTGTGTGTGTGCGTGAGTGTGCGCGCGTGTGTGTGTGTGTGGCCATATCCATAATTTCCTTCTGCTTCCTTGGCACCGTTGACCTCATTTGTAGTGCTAACTCAATGTCCCTAAGTTTCCCACAACTACTCGTACAAGATGTTTAAAATGTCAGCAGAAAAATACCGCTGAGATCCTAGATATATTGCCAGAGGTTTAAATGCTCTTTATGTCGTTTTAAAGTTTGGCATGTCGCTGTGGCAGTCATCTCACATTCCCTGGATGCATCATTTCTGCTCAGGTGGGCAGATCTATCTCAGTCTGATAGACAGAGCTATTG
>CAJHNH020005890.1:1633523-1703523 GCA_905116865.2 Candidula unifasciata | reverse complement strand
GTCGTCAGTCGTCATTAAGTTTTCATGTTTATTTTTCCTAACAACAATCACGAAATATTTTCAGTGTTCATTTGTTCCTTTCTCATCATGCGACCTCAAGATTATGATTATCTCCTTCTGATACTTATGCTATGTTGCCTAAGTTTCATCGCTATTATAATATTCTGATTACTGGTTTGTTGCTAATGTTGTTGTTGCTGCTGCTGCTGCTGCTGCTGATCCTGCTGTTCAGTCAGTTTAAAGAATGCTTCTGTAAAACTATCTCTGAGGTGTCTCAGAATTTGTTATTTCACTACTAATTTCTATGATTTACAGTCATATGCTGTATGTGGTTTTGTTTGGCATCCAGGAAACGTAGATAAAGAATATGGCAACCTAACATATATAATGCATCAACACTGTTCCAACCTGAAGCAAACCAATATCTGACATTTGTACAAAGTGCATAGGACGAATATAGTTATATGTCTTTACATAATTTGGTCTGGACTCATATAGCTACTCTCTACATTGGGGAAAGAGACAGTCGGGTATCAGCTTCCAGGAACAAGAATGAGTCTTCTTCTTCTTCTTCACTTCCTCTTTTACCGCTGTGGGTGTCGAGAGAGATATCAGGTTCTGTTTCCAGCTCTTCTGGCCGCCTCGACCATAGGCACATTGTGCTGTTGTAGAGTTTCTCTGTTCTTGGTCTACCTCGTGCTCTACGTCATTCTTCTCTTTCCATGTATGCTTTGTATGGTATGGCGTCACAAGGCATTCTCTCTAAGTGGGCAAACCATTTCACTTGCTGTCTTCGTATGTAATTTAGAATTGGTTCTGTGGACTTTTTCTCTTATGATCTCATTCCTGATCTTATCTCTTATGGTCACTCCTGCAGCCCTTCTCAGACATCTCATTTTTCCTATTGACATTACTTCTGTCTTTTCAGTGTTGATTCTCATATTAGAATGTGTCATTCTCCTTAAAAGCAACTAGGAATCGATTGTCCATGTCTTTTTTGTTTTTAAAGTAAAATTATGTCAATCATAATACGTTCTCTGTCATTTTACAATTGATCAGAGCATACCAACAATCTGGCTTCCAGATTTTCCACTTTCACAGTATATTCAGTCATGCTATGGTACATTCACTCATAATTTTAGATAGTGTCAATGCCCTCCCTGTATATTGATTTGCAGCTAAACTTGTTGATACTGAAAGATTTCTTAGAATAAACAGAAATCAGACACTATAAAATGGTCCTTAAAATGTAATGGGTGTGGGTTATTTCTTCGTGGGCTTTAACTGTTGTTGATAAAGTGTAACGACAGTTTTTGTCTCTGTCATTTGAAAGCTAACCATGTAATGAGTTCACAGAATGTCTATTTCAAAGGGCTTATTATCATCATCATGTATGATATCCTATGTAGATCGTGCCCTCCATCATGGTCAGTTGAACAATTTGCTAATCTATTTGGTTTCTAACGGCCCCTGTCCACCAGTACGATGATAGATAGACCCATGGCTCTTTATTGAGGACATAGTCTCCAGCCATTCTCTATAAACTGATGTGGATCTCATGTGGCTTCAGTTTGCCATTTTCCGTGATATTCTGTTGCCATTGTGTGTTTCGTGTGTGATTTTAATGAATAATGATACTATGTACCAGGGCTCGATTTCCACTGACGGCGATTTATAAAAATTCGAGATGCTTTCTATTAGACCATGCTTGTGGCTTTATGACAGATCATTCTTGTGACTTTCTGACAGATCATGCTAGTGGCTTTCTGACAGATCATTTGTGGCTTTTTGACAGACCATTCTAGTGGCTTTCTGACAGCGGTAAGACAGTAGCACCGTGGGAAATACTGATGATGCGTAACATTTCCAATGACAGCATTGGATGCGCACATTAACTACAGTCAGTTTTCAAGCAGTAGGAGATTGAGAGAACCATTTTCTGGACAGTTATGTATTCACAAGAGAATGTATCAGAAATAATTGACAGTACACGAGACAAAACCTGTGAGCAGTCTTGGCTTGACGTCTTGCACATATAAGAAGAAGGTGTTTGTTCCGATAATGTGTGGCTGCTCCCCATCAGCTCCCATGCATCCACTGTCAAACCACGCAGTTTAGTAATACTGACAATTTGATAAAACACTTCAAATTTCCAAAAATGGCATGAATAGAAATGTGTTTCTGTGTGCATCTTAAATTTCTAGCGCAAGAAACTTTCGTGTTAACTCATTATACATTTATCTCTCTAGTGTCCTTTGTGCTATAATGTGTTAGCACAAAACACAAACATAATTAGTCGTTATCAATTATTGACAGTAGTCAGTGTCAAGCTCAGGAGCAGTCAACTTCAATCGATTCTTCTAGATCCGTCAAGTGATTGTTCTTGTTTTCAGGGCTGACCGGTCGGGCAGAGACCGCCTTTGGCAGTCCAACGGCAGCTAAGTTTGTTGTTGCATGGTATATACAGGTTTACAGAGTCAACATTAGAGGCAATACCAACAGTCTACTTCTAATGTCAATCATGGCCGCTGTTTCCATTTCTGGGAGACAAGAATGTTTGAGACAGATGGAGATGGCAGAAGGGGCCTGAAAGAGGTAGAGAGTGAGAAGGCAGGAGAATGGATTGGGGTATGACAGCATGGTATTGTGTATAAGAGGCTTTTATTTGACATTTTATGTACAAATATGCGTGTAAACGTTTCTTCTGAACTGTGACATACCAAATTATCTTTTGGGGATAATGATGACAATTGTGAAACAGCAGTGGTTATAGCATTACTAATGTTACTAGAAATGAGAAGAAAGATTTTTCGGGGAAGAAAGATAAAGGAAGACGGAAAGAAGAAAAGAAAAGAAGGAAAAGGCGAAGTAGTAGAATAAAAAAGAAGGTGAAAAGAAGAAAAAGAAAAAGAAGAACAAGAAATACTACTACTATTACTACGACTGACGCTGCTGCTGCTGTTGCTGCTGCTGTTGTTACTGCTGCTACTACTACAAACGCTGCTGCTGATGGTATTACTGCAACTACTAATACTACTACGACTACTAATTCTACTACTACTAATACTTCTACTGATATAACCAAAACAAGAACAAGAAATATGATACTAAATGTCCAATACTAGTTATAAGACTAATCAACAGCTGCTTTAGCTATGCAACCTATGGGTTGCAACTCTTGTTGTGTGAGTGTGTGTGTGCGTGTGTGTGTGTGTGTGTGTGTGTGTGTGTGTGTGGTTCTTACGACCCCTTTTACATAGCTAGCCAAAGACTATTGCAAAACAACTTCTTTAAAGTTATGAAAAAACGACGAAAATAATTCTATGGATAGGGGTCGCCACAACACGAATAACTGTATTAAAGAGTGGCGGCATTAGGAAAGTTGAGAACCACTGATCTATGGCCTGCAACAAACAGAACATTTGTTACGAAAACTATTCGGGCAAAATAGATGAGCCATCTCTGATCTATTGACACAAATAATACCCCGCCCCCCCCCCGCCCTTTTAAAAATCCTAATTTTGCAAATCGATATTTCTTGTGTGTGTGTGTGTGTGTGTGTGTGTGTTTTCTTTAGAAGAATATTGCTTTGAATCTATGGCTATGGCAGCCGCCTACTAGACTTTCGCCTGCGGATTGGAAGGTCCTGGGTTCAGTTCCTGAAAGCGTAGGACTTTTTTTTTTCAAACTGACCTGTCCTCTTAGGTCGACCTAGGCCTAACTGGGTGTCAGGTACATTCCTAGGAAGTAAAAGCGGCTGGTATAACGTTGACCACATCACTCACCAAGTACTGATCGGTCTATAAACTATATGTGTGGCCCATTATGAATGTGGAAAATTTTCCTTTACTTTACATAATCAGACACTAAAACAACAAGGAGAGGCTGCTAAAAAAGCTTTGAGCTGGCGTCGTGGGGGAACGTCGTGAGGGATGGGCCTCGGTAGACTGGTCCGAGTCCCTGTAGAGACGGAACTTCTTATCCCTTGAAAGCCAAGGTGTCCGATTGATGTCTGCCAGTGTCCCTCTGCCAATTGCCAAGTCTAACATGTGTCGGATGAACCAACCTTAAGCTTGTCACTTGGTCGTTAAGGTATGTATGTATGTATGTACGTACGTGTACGTACGTACGTACGTACGTACATACATACATACATACATACATACATACATACATACATACATACATACATACATACATACATACATACATACATACATACATACATACATACATACATACAACATACATACATACATACATACATACATACATACATACATACATACATACATACATACATACATACATACATACATACATACATACATACATACATACATACATACATACATACATACATACATACATACATACATACATACATACATACATACATACATACATACATACATACATACATACATACATACATACATACATACATACATACATACATACATACATACATACATACATACATACATACATACATACATACATACATACATACATACATACATACATACATACATACATACATACATACATACATACATACATACATACATACATACATACATACATACATACATACATACATACATACATACATACATACATACATACATACATACATACATACATACATACATACATACATACATACATACATACATACATACATACATACATACATACATACATACATACATACATACATACATACATACATACATACATACATACATACATACATACATACATACATACATACATACATACATACATACATACATACATACATACATACATACATACATACATACATACATACATACATACATACATACATACATACATACATACATACATACATACATACATACATACATACATACATACATACATACATACATACATACATACATACATACATACATACATACATACATACATACATACATACATACATACATACATACATACATACATACATACATACATACATACATACATACATACATACATACATACATACATACATACATACATACATACATACATACATACATACATACATACATACATACATACATACATACATACATACATACATACATACATACATACATACATACATACATACATACATACATACATACATACATACATACATACATACATACATACATACATACATACATACATACATACATACTCCTATAACACTTTCTTGTTTTCATATCTTGGTTGGGTTTGCGAAAAGACGTAGGCATGCATGTAGAAAAGATTGCTTTCATATTTGCATGCTAATACTTCAAGTAGACAAGCTGCTAAAAGTGCCAGTTTTCCACGAATACATATCCCCCTGTTTTTATTATATTGCCAGTCTCAGGCTGTTGATATCTTCAGCTTGCAAATGTGGTTATCTGAGTGTATCGGCAGTAGTCGGGTCTGCCAGTGTCTAGTATCGCACACTGTGATATTCTCTGGGGGACCGCCAAACCTAGCAGTACTAACAGGATTGAATGTGCCACTGCTCGCGGAGATTGCATTAATCTACAAGAGTGTCTTTTTGAATAAGTTTATTCGTAACTTCGGCATCGGTGGTTTCAATACTGATTTCTCCAGCTTTATATTGCTTTCGGCATCATCATTATCATCATCATTATTATCATCATCGTCATCATCTCTTTCTTTTTCTTCTTTTTTACTTCTTCATCTGTTCTTCTTCTTCTTTTTTTTTATTGTACTTGTCTAACTGTAATTTCAGCTTCACTGGTTTTAATGCTTATTTCTTAAGTCGCGTGTTACAGTTCGCCTTCTTTTCCTCCTCTTTTTTTTTCTTTTCGTCGTCATCGTCTTCTTCTTCTTCTTCTTCTTCTTCTTCTTCTTCTTCTTCTTCTTCTTCTTCTTCTTCTTCTTCTTCTTCTTCTTCTTCTTCTTCTTCTTCTTCTTCTTCTTCTTCTTCTTCTTCTTCTTCTTCTTCTTCTTCTTCTTCTTCTTCTTCTTCTTCTTCTTCTTCTTCTTCTTCTTCTTCTTCTTCTTCTTCTTCTTCTTCTTCTTCTTCTTCTTCTTCTTCTTCTTCTTCTTCTTCTTATTCTTCTTCTTCTTCTTCTTCTTCTTCTCTTCTTCTTCTTCTTCTGCTTCTTCTGCTTCTTCTCCTTCTTCTTCTTCTTCTTCTTCTTCTTCTTCTTCTTCTTCTTCTTCTTCTTCTTCTTCTTCTTCTTCTTCTTCTTCTTCTTCTTCTTCTTCTTCTTCTTCTTCTTTGTAGACTACATATTCTACTTCATCTTCTTCTTCAACAATTACTACTGCTGCTGTCCCTACATCTCCTTGTCTGTATTTATTCTCATGCCATAACTCTTTTAATCGCAGAGAGCCGAATGTTAAATTAATAAACGAGTAGGACTAGGTTAAGAGCCACAAGTTAAGTAAAACGGATTATAGTAAGACATATGTGTGTCTGCTTGTGCACACATGCTTGCGTTTGTTTGTGTGTATGTGCGCGCTCGCGCTTCCATGGCAAAACAAAGTGAAATAGAGAATACTGCCGCAGCCTCCCAGCACAGCGGCAGAGGTCAGTTTTCAGTAATAAATAAATGCTTTTCAGAGTGTACTGAAAATTGGGTCAGAAATGTCCATTGAAAGTGAAACAGGCAGGGTACGATTATATCTAAATTTATGAGTGTGTGTGTGTGTGTGTATGTGTATGTATAAACAAAGGCGTGTGTTTACGTGTGTGTTGTTTGTCTTCGCATGTGTGTAACAAGTATTCTATTATTTTCCCATCTTTTTATCTTTTTTTTTATCCATTATATATTAAAATGAGTTTTAGCAAACAGTTGTGAATTCTGGACAGTTAGTAAAGGAGCTTAAACAATCCCTTGAAGCATCACAGATATGGTTTTGCATTTGAGTGCTTACATTCTATTTTTCAGAACTATGATTTGTGGGGGTTTTTTCCAGGGTGTTTTGGAAGAGTCTGAAATCAAACATCTGAATTGAAATAGTCATCATTTTGGTCACAATAAAATGCAAAGAATAAAAAGAAAAAACGTGCAACAGTGGGAAAGATTTATGAAAAGGGAGGTAGAGAATAACAAACTAAAAGACAAAAATGCTTGACTTTAGTCATTGCCAGGAAAAAAAGGTGAGAACTAAGATATACTGTTGAAGATCACAAGATGTGTAGAAGTATAACTGCATGCGCTGTTTGGCAAAGCATTTTATTATATATATATATTTGTATGTGCGTGTATGTACGGTCTGATAATTAGTCACATTATCGTGGATTATTACTACTCGTATACTTGTCTTTTGTTTAGAAACGTAACAAATAAATTTTCAGTAATGTAAAACATTCACCAAAATATTTACTGTCGTTTCGTTAATTAGAACGTGACCTTGTAACATAACACCGTATCCGATGGTGTTGTCTGCCTCAATAAAAGTTGGATCCCAGCCTCATGATTGGCTCTGTCAGTTAGGAACAGTCCTGCCAGTAGATCCACGCTACTACTTGATTGGCCCGCTGCAACTGGGAATTGAGTGTTAGTATCGATTTCATTAAATATCTGACCCTACTGTGCTCTAGGGAGATCTGCGTTTGACCGGTTGCGTTGGATGGTCAGAGATGTTTTGGTTCTCTCGACTACAAGCACGATGTAACAAGGTGGAGCAGCAGCAAAAGGAGGAGGAGATGAAGTGGAATTGGTATGACTTCAAGAGAGTCTTATTCGAGACTTCTACCTCTGTTATCACCAGAGCAGCAATGGCAAACTACTGAAGGTAAACTTGCATAGTAAAACCACAAACAACCATACATCATGAGATTGTTTAACGATGTCCTGGAAAACGACTTCCTGTAACTGTTATCTCCAGAAGGGATATAGTCTGTTCTAATCTCACTTAGGTCACAGCCTACAAGAAATGCTATTAACAAAAGGCAGACAAATATTTTGAACACCTACATGGCACCTTGCCGCACTCAACAGTAAATGTTTAATTGTGAATAGGGTCGATTAGTTCGAGAGGGGTGGGTGGGGATGGAGGTCTCTTATGTGTGTCATGGCCGCTGAAGAGAGGTCGGGGACAGAGATAAGGGGCAGACAGGGAGGGTATTGATACAGACAAGGGGCAGACAGAGAGGGTAGGGACAGAGACAAGGGGCAGACAGAGAGGGTAGGGACAGAGACAAGGGGCAGACAGAGAGGGTAGGGATAGAGACAAAGGGCAGACAGAGAGGGTAGGGACATAGACAAAGGGCAGACAGAGAGGGTAGGGACATAGACAAAGGGCATACAGAGAGTGTAGAGTCAGAGACAAGCCCAGACAGAGAGGGTGAGGTAGAGACACGGCGCAGACAGAGAGGGTAGGGACATAGACAAGGGGCAGACAAAGAGGGTAGAGGCGGAGACAAGCGGCAGACAAAGAGGGTAGGGACAGAGACAAAGGGCAGACAGAGAGTGTAGGGACAGAGACAAGCCCAGACAGAGAGGGTGGGGTAGAGACAAGCGCAGACAGAAGGGGGTCGCAAGAACATAGCAATAATTTAATCAACGCAGATGTCATCTAAACATTTTTTAGATGTGGCCCCACACCATAGCCCAAGTCGGTGCTAGCTGCCCTGTGCACGTTTTAGCTGGAATAAGACTTACACAGCTTGCACTAAAGATGTCAACTGCCACACAATGACACAGCACAGACATGTTGGGAGATTGTGTTTCCTTTTTGAGATGTTGTCTCTAGCTTCATTCTAACGCCCTGTGAAAGTTGATTTGATTTCTCTACAGATGTTAGTATGCCCGTGTTGCATATTTTGCCTAGTTTTTTCCTGGCTCTGTATTCATTATATTTCTTCATCGGGGGTCACTGTGGTAGTTGGTACCAGTGCAATCTCTTCACACAGCTAAAGGATTTTGTCTCCTTCTCTTTAAGGAAGGGTGTGCTTGCCAGCTTCAGCCCTACACTTTTTAAAGTTTTCTTATAGCTAATTGTATCTGTTCTTGTTATTCATGCAGCTCTCCATAAATTTTCTATCTCCTTCTCCCCCCCCTCTCTCTCTCTCTCTCTCTCTCTCTCTCTCTCTCTGCTGTTATGATTGTCCGTTTATTTATTGTAAGAAAGGTTCAGTTCTGATATGCATAGGCCAATACAGTTAAAAATTATTAAACCTGATTTATAAACCTAATCTGTCTGTGCGCCTGGAATTACAAGGTTACCATTTCTTTGCGTAGGCCACATCCCATGGTAACTCCATGCAGTACTATTCTCTGCAGACCATAATGGTCTATTTGTACCTCCACACTGTTCACTGATTAACCTGAGTATTTTATGAATGTCTGTAGAATAATCATATCTACTAGCTGTCACACATGCTTGTCTTTCAAGACAAAAAATGCAATCAGACAGATTTTAGGATCAGCCTCACTATTTTGTTTAAAAAAGATCTTTTCCAAAATTTTCCTATAACCACACGGTAAGAACAAGTGACGATAAATGGAACTAACCCCTCCCCCCTCCCCTTTCCCCTTTTTTCCCCGTCCTTTCCCCTCTCCCGTGCCTCCTCCACCTTTGCCGCCCCCCCCCCTTCCCACCCCTCTACCGACCTAATATTTTATACCTAGGGACATGCACAGTATAGGATAGGCGTAACACTACACGCCACAATGGCAATAATTGCTAGGAGAATGCCATTGGCTGGTGATTCAAGTGTGTTGTTGTACCAGTCCATGGGACTGAGATCAAACATAACTGGTACCGTAACTGGGTCGTCATGAAACTATTGTTGTAACATTTACTCAGACTCTTATTCGCCCCCAAGGTGACTACACTTTTTTTTTTTTTAAAGTGAAGTGCAAATAAATCTTTATCTGCACAGTTGGTGGTGATCGCACTAACTAAACAGTTGATGGTGACTGCACTAACTAAACAGGTAATGGTGACCGCACTAACTAAACAGTTGATGGTGACTGCACTAACTAAACAGTTGATGGTGACCGCACTAACTAAACAGTTGATGGTGACCGCACTAACTAAACAGTTGATGGTGACTGCACTAACTAAACAGTTGATGGTGACCGCACTAACTAAACAGTTGATGGTGACCGCACTAACTAAACAGTTGATGGTGACTGCACTAACTAAACAGTTGATGGTGACTGCACTAACTAAACAGTTGATGGTGACTGCACTAACTAAACAGTTGATGGTGACTGCACTAACTAAACAGGTAATGGTGACCGCACTAACTAAACAGTTGATGGTGACCGCACTAACTAAACAGTTGATGGTGACTGCACTAACTAAACAGTTGATGGTGACTGCACTAACTAAACAGTTGATGGTGACTGCACTAACTAAACAGTTGATGGTGACTGCACTAACTAAACAGGTGATGGTGACCGCACTAACTAAACAGTTGATGGTGACTGCACTAACTAAACAGTTGATGGTGACCGCACTAACTAAACAGTTGATGGTGACTGCACTAACTAAACAGTTGATGGTGACCGCACTAACTAAACAGTTGATGGTGACTGCACTAACTAAACAGTTGATGGTGACTGCACTAACTAAACAGTTGATGGTGACTGCACTAACTAAACAGTTGATGGTGACTGCACTAACTAAACAGTTGATGGTGACTGCACTAACTTAACAGTTGATGGTGACTGCACTAACTAAACAGTTGATGGTGACTGCACTAACTAAACAGTTGATGGTGACTGCACTAACTAAACAGTTGATGGTGACTGCACTAACTAAACAGTTGATGGTGACCGCACTAACTAAACAGTTGATGGTGACTGCACTAACTAAACAGTTGATGGTGACTGCACTAACTAAACAGTTGATGGTGACTGCACTAACTAAACAGGTAATGGTGACCGCACTAACTAAACAGTTGATGGTGACCGCACTAACTAAACAGTTGATGGTGACCGCACTAACTAAACAGTTGATGGTGACTGCACTAACTAAACAGTTGATGGTGACTGCACTAACTAAACAGTTGATGGTGACTGCACTAACTAAACAGTTGATGGTGACTGCACTAACTAAACAGGTAATGGTGACCGCACTTACTAAACAGTTGATGGTGACTGCACTAACTAAACAGTTGATGGTGACTGCACTAACTAAACAGTTGATGGTGACCGCACTAACTAAACAGTTGATGGTGACCGCACTAACTAAACAGTTGATGGTGACTGCACTAACTAAACAGTTGATGGTGACTGCACTAACTAAACAGTTGATGGTGACTGCACTAACTAAACCGTTAATGGTGACCGCACTAACTAAACAGTTGATGGTGACTGCACTAACTAAACAGGTAATGGTGACCGCACTAACTAAACAGTTGATGGTGACTGCACTAACTAAACAGTTGATGGTGACTGCACTAACTAAACAGTTGATGGTGACTGCACTAACTAAACAGCCCTAAGTCGCCCCTGCTCTCTACTACCCTTGCTTTCGTTCTTCTTCTGCAAGCTCCCTTACAATGACACTGACACATTGTGTTGTCTTTTCCAGCTAGGCTACGATTACTTTCCTTTCAACCCAGCACACCCTTTCGAGCAAATCCTTTATTGGTTCTCCTTTCCCACGTGTTTAATGGGGCAGCGAAAAGGGGCCCGGGAAATCTCAGCACCTTTGAAAATGGTACACACAGACAGTAAAAACCATTTTCAATACAGTGTTGGTGTCTTTTGTCTTTAGATTGGATTGAAAGATACAGCAAATTCTTTAGCCTTGATTCTTCGATAGAGCATGGCCTCTCAACGAACTCTGTCCAAGTTGGCCAATTCCTTGCCAGTGCGCGCAGCTTATTCCTTTTCTTTCTGGTCTCATTCACTTTATTCTCCAGTTTTGTTCTCCTTGAGATTTTTTTTTTTTTTTTATCTTCCTCTATTTCTTCGACCTCGCGGATTCCAGTGCAAACAATTTTTGATTATATTGATTCTTTTATCAGCGTGTGTCCTATCCAACGCCAAAGTCTTTTCCTGGCTATTTGATCCACTAGGATGTATTATTCTGCCAAGTTAGTAAGCCGAGCAATTGCAGTATCACAAACACAAACATTGTTTAAGAGAAAAGAGAACAAATACTTCGTATCCCCTCTGGCCTCTTACAGTTAGCTTGCTCAGCCATTGAACAATCCAATCGTTCATTAGACACCTGGAAATAGGGAAATGCGGTAGTGCGTTCAGATCTGGTGCCCAATATAGATATGAGCAGCATCAGTTTGTCACGCTTGTACACAGCAGCATCAGTTTGTCACGCTTGTACACAGCAGCATCAGTTTGTCACGCTTGTACACAGCAGCATCAGTTTGTCTGTCTGAGGGCACGCACATTTAAAATAAACGTGCTATTTATTGTTTCATTAGCAGATTTTATGTTGTTGCGGGGCGCCATCCACGCCAATTAGCCTAACCCGTTTCCAATGTCATTCTTCTCAAATGCAGTAATAACATTTGAATAAACTTAAAAACGTGAGCGGACTTCAATATAGAGCCGGTTATGTTATAATGCGTGCGGAGATCACAAATAATACATGGATGAGAACTTCACACAAACGCTGTTGTTCTTTTGTCTCTAATTCAACCTTAAGAAGTGCACTTTAATAAGTAATATATTTCCTGTTTTCGTAGCGCCCGCTGTGTGAATGCTTCGTTTCTGGGACGTTGAAGGCGTAGGCGGCAAAGAAATACCAGTTGGCTGCGATACAGCAGGCCTTTAAATTATTTCAAATAAGAAATTAATGAGTTGATGCATATTTTTTTTCTATTCATTGTACAAATTTCATATTTTGGGCCGATGTAACTTCGTAGTATGTTTTATTGATCTCCCCCCCCCCCCCCCTTTTCCGAAGGGTCTATAGTAGATAGACTTCCCTATATAAGACAGCGTCCGCTGTCTCAATAACTTTCAGCTCGTTATTTTTATGAAACTAGGGGGATGGCCCCGTGTATAAGAGACTGTAGCGTGGTCATGTGACAGGAGTCAGAAAGGTAAGACTAGCTCTAGATACAGATAGCTTAGGCTAGTCTAGTTATTCTGTCGCACACACTACTATCAATAGATACATGAGCACCCAGAAAGATAAGTAATGAAAGGATGAGAAAGGTATCTTTCAAACACTTTCTCTCCAAGCCCACTCTCACCGTAGTAAACGAGACAAGACGAGGCGGATAAACAGTTGGATAGCATACAATGTTATATGTTCTATTATAACACGTGACAGGCAAAACAAAACAAAATATTTCTTCCTCGGTGAGTCTGTTGGCGTAGGCAAATTCAGGCTCATGGGGCAACACAGTCACCTGATGATTTTTGGTAGTGGGACGGCTTTGGTGATCCGGTCTGTCGTCTGGCTGCTCATCACGAGTTGGAAATATATCCAAGGTTTTGGTGCCGGAAAATTGTCAATAGGCCAAAGCCGTTAAAATTCCTCACAGAGTGGTTAAACGTTAACAGTGTCTTTAAAGTCCCTGCTGGACTTGCTAGAAAAAGCAGCTTGCCATCCAGTGGCTTACACTAAACTGGTGTAGATCATTTTTTCCACTTCGTTGTCGATGGGACGTGACACACCCGGGCCCCTTTTCTAAATATTAAACACCCTTAAAATCGCATGATTGCATCTGATGTTACAGGCTAGCGAATCTCCGAAATGTTTACGACTGCACGTTCGGCGGACTAGAATTGAAAGGACCGGAAGTGAGTTTTCCTGACCTACGTAGGTTTCAGGTATTGGGATCCTGGGGAGCTTCATCCGGTGCGCATGACGTCGTTTCTAAATCGGGCCACGTCCGGCTGTATATTCATATGCAACAATACCCTCTCAGAATTAAAGAGTTAGCACTGATATTTCTTTACTTTTGCTGGAGCAACTTTTGGTTTAAATCTAAACGTTATTGATGTTTATGTTCATGTTGACTGTAGCAAAAGCAGTTTTGTTTGTCTGTAAGAGCCTTTATTGTTATATTTAATTGGCACACTTATTTACCTTAAAAATGACGTATAGTTCTATAAAATATGTAGAAAATTAATGAAACTAATTTAATTTGTGTATACATCTCCTCGATAAAAACTGCTAACACAGAGGGACTCAATTCTTGCACAAGAACGGGAATCCCTGTTGACCCAGTTGGCCTGTTTATATCTAGAGTTGGAAGTGATCGGGCCTAGGCACGGACATCATCATCATGTGGTTTCCCCCTACATCGTGACTACAGTTGCTCTGACGGCATTACTGTGTTCCCTCTAGTATGCTGAAATTGTAAATTCCCCCATTGGTATAAAAGGTAAAGTCGGGAGATATGAACCAGCAACATTGCACACGGTTAAAAACCATACGTGCTCTGCGACCAGTATGGACAGCTGATAAGAATTTTCCGCCTCTGTCGCCGTTCGCACGTAACTCTGTAGCTACAGCGACGTTCCTCCATTTACCCAGAGTGTCAACTCTGGTACCCACTTCATAGAAGCTGGGTGAATCCCTGGAGCCGCCCGGTTTCGAACACCGAACATGGGCTGCAGCGAGTCGCAGCTGGATTTGAAAGTGATCTTCTTATCGACTGCGCTAACGCGGCCCCTCCCCATTGGTATGTTCACTGATACCAAGCTTAGAACGGCGGTCCTTAGATTATGACGTTCATACTAGGTCATTTCATAGACGCTAGTCCGATCTGTAATGCGTACTGCATTCGCGTATATAACTATGACGTCTATGGCTTGCATGCACTGCCGATAATTCTGTGTACTTGAGTAGGATCAAGCTATGTCTCCCTTGAGAGAGTGGTACTTCATGGTGTGCCATTTCTAACACCCCGTCTATCTGTATTCTTTTGCACGAGCGAGACGCAGTGTAGTTTACGCCACTGTCGACTAAAGATATCATCGTCATCATCAGTTCTTGTTATGCCTAGTGGCACATGAGGCTTCAGAGAGGACTTTTCATGCTTTTCTGTCCTGTGCAATCTTCAGTGCAGTTTTCCATGTCAAAGATGCCGCACTCAGGTCACTTTCCCTCGTTCAATTCTTAATTTGGTTTTGACATCCAGCAGACTTGTTTTCTCATCATGGGCTTCCTTTCGGCTTTCACCCATGTTGTTCATGCTGACAGAGGGACTCTGTCCCAAGACCACCGGACGTTTAGAGCACTTATTTCCTCTTGAAGTTTCAGTAACGTTGTAGATTTTTTACAGGGCAGAGCTGTCAACACTGCGCCCAACCCCCGAGCCTGGAGGACCGGGAGGCCATCTTTATATATAGTATACAATAAATCGGGAGAACGGGGCGACGCCTAGCAGAAAGGTTCAGGCAACATCTTTCAGATGTGGAAAACGGTGCGCTCAAACTAGTGCCGGTGCATTTCAATCCTTGTGGACACCAAGATGTCTTCAACATAAACTTTACGGCCATCAAGTCTAGACACTCTCTAAGTCTCAAGAGGACCAGGTTGGTTATCACATGGGCTCTAACTTACCGGAGGGACCTAATGTCCAATACATCTTTCTCGCATACCTGTGCGTGTCGTCAGACATCTTGTCTGCAGCATGCCAACAGATCACACAAGTCAGGAAAGAAATGGCTTCCAACACGAATTGTTTACCTCTTCATAATCAACGTTTCCTCACATTCCAACCTATTGTCTGGCCATCAAACCTACCCCAAGTCAGTGCTCGTTCATATAAAAATACACCATACCACATAAGAGAAGATTCCATTGTAATCAGCCGTGCCGACAAATATCTCATTGACAACCCTCTCCATTTTCGCCTTTTTTACGGTCGATTGAATTGTTTTTTTTTTTTTTTTTTTTGTTAGCTAATATGTAAATACGTTGTCCAGACATGGTGGATTATATTTCCCGGGTGTATATTTTACTTACAAGTGTCGTCTTCCTGCACATCTCACAAACATATATGCAAATCATTTGGAAGGGGCGTGATCAAAAGACTGAGTTCTAGCGGACAATTTTTAGTGATCATCTGACGGATACTAATCGCATCTTCACAAGCCGCTTGTTCTTATCATGTGTTGACACCTTTCATCTGAACTCACGTGACTGATTTATGACCTTCATCTTTAACAACAATTAAATTTGTTTTAACACAGAAAAGAGACCCTTTCCCCTTAGGATGGAATGAGTTAAAGAAACTGCTACACATGTACAACACATAGTTGTAACTTGGACACATGTACAACATACGTTTGTAACGTGCACCTATGACTATGTGCCTGAGTAAATACAGACCGTAAACTTATGTCTCTGAATATAAACGGAAAAAATTGTGCACACCATCTAGGGAAGCCGCTGTAGTGTGGCGGCTAGACACGGATGACCTTGGCTCCTAGGTTGACCCAGTTCTGGGAAGTAAAAGCGACCGATGTGCTGATTGCTATAAAATGTGTGTCTAGCTGTAAATGCACACTTTGCCTGATGGTGTGGAAAAGAGTCCTTTTGTTTCTGACACCCATCTAGCTGGTGAGTAGATTAATTCTATGTGCAATTGTTTAGGTGCATGAACTAACAACATCCACATGTAATAAATTCCATGAATAATTGTTTAGGTGCATGAACTAACAACATCCACATGTAATAAATTCCATGAATAAATGTTTAGGTGCATGAACTAACAACATCCACATGTAATAAATTCCATGTGCAATTGTTTAGGTGCATGAACTAACAACATCCACATGTAATAAATTCCATGAATAAATGTTTAGGTGCATGAACTAACAACATCCACATGTAATAAATTCCATGAATAATTGTTTAGGTGCAAGAACTAACAACATCCACATGTAATAAATTCCATGTGCAATTGTTTAGGTGCATGAACTAACAACATCCACATGTAATAAATTCCATGAATAAATGTTTAGGTGCATGAACTAACAACATCCACATGTAATAAATTCCATGAATAATTGTTTAGGTGCATGAACTAACAACATCCACATGTAATAAATTCCATGTGCAATTGTTTAGGTGCATGAACTAACAACATTCACATGTAATAAATTCCATGAATAAATGTTTAGGTGCATGAACTAACAACATCCACATGTAATAAATTCCATGAATAATTGTTTAGGTGCATGAACTAACAACATCCACATGTAATAAATTCCATGTGCAATTGTTTAGGTGCATGAACTAACAACATCCACATGTAATAAATTCCATGTACACTTGTCTGGTTGCTAGAGTGAAAACCCCTCTGTTGACTCGCTATGTTCTGCTCAAGACTGTCGTGTAATAAATTATTCTTCAAGATGGACAGGAAGTCAGGCGATTCATGGACTCAAGCAATGATCATTGATTCACGTTATCGTAGAATGGACATTTGATTCACATATAACACAATGAAATGCTGCTAACATGCTCCGTGACAAGCATTGCTGCTCCGTGTGACGTTATACCTCCCTGCCGTGATAATCCTCCGTTCATCATGGGCATAAACTATTTGATGCCTTAACGAAGGCTTCCTGTGTGTGACTCTGAGGTGAACAGGCTGCTGCACTCATCTCATACACAGCGGTTCCTGGGTGCTTGTTTTCATCTTTGACACGGCACTTTGATACATATAGCTTCCACTCCTGTCCTTGACTACAGGTCATGTATCTCCATGTTCGATTTTGTAACTGAGAATACAGTGCACAGAATGCACACTGCATCGCTTGTACGTGGGGAAGGCTGGCTTTTTTGCTACAGTGAATGCCTTGGAATTTTCCTACAGAGAATACCTTGTAATTTTCCTACAGTAAATGAATTTAACTGCATTATCAAATGCCCGACAGCCTCCATGTTCGAAGTCTGCAATTTCTGTGTCGTCACTTGCATCTTCACTTCACCAGCTTTAGCTTCACCTTATGTACTGTTATGGTGGTCTGTACTTCGGTCCATATTGCTTGGAAAGTACCTTCAAAAATTCCATCTGATTCATTGCAGTTAATATGTGCGGTCTGGCCAGGTACCTCATAACCTACGTCATTGCTGCCTTCTAGCATTGAATGTGCTTAAGGTAAGATGAAGATGCCCTATTTAATAATTAACAATGAACAATTATTTATAGTAATCTAAAAATGTCCAATGCACCCATAATCTGTTTCAAAAAAATTTATTTACTAATCACTACACCTACATATATTGTATTTTAGGTAACACTCTCCGTCTTTATGAGAAAACTACCTGACCGAGGTACTCTAGTGCTAACACTAAACCTCAAATAACAGTTCCCTCGGTTTGACACAGTCAGATAAAAGATCAGAAACATTGCGGACTGGTACAACTGCTAACTTTACAGCCATCGATAATCTTCACTAATGGGTGGGTGAATGCTGCTAGATCATCAAACCTGTGGAGATCGGGAATTGCATTTTATGACGTTGTTTACTCAATCTTGAAACATTGGGTCAGTAGTTAACTGTAGTTCATACATTTTTCTATAAAGTACGTCAGTGATTGTACCGATTGTGGAAGGGTTTAAAGCCTCTTTTTCTGGGATTATAATGACATTAGCAAAAGTTGAGGCTTGTGTTTGGAAATGTTCAAGTAATTAAAATGTGTCCATTAAAATGTGACCACGTTAATAAAGATGCCTAACTGCTCTCTTTTAAAATGTTCAGCACTGTGACTATTCGTTTTATCGAGATGCACCTATTTACCTGAATCTACAGAGATTCCCTTTCTGCACTTGTGAATCTTCAGCCTTTCAGGCCTAGCCAATAATTACTGTCAGTTGTTATATCTTATGTTTTACTTCAAAGAAGACCAATAACTTGTTAAAATATAATTATACTACAGGACGGAAGAGGCCAAGCTATTAATTCAAATGCAACCATTTAATGTACAAAATAGTTGTGCCAGAATAGTCAATGATCATTGGACTACACAATGAACTTATGGCGAGTTGCCCGGCAACGAAAGACCAAAATTCTCAAATGTAATCATCCTCATAAGCTGCGTGTCCATCCTATATTTTCTTACCTGATCCGGGTATCGATTTATGTTTCCTGGTTTCGGCCACATTTATAATTTACTCACTTTCCAGAGATCGGTTACAGATCCAATTATGTCATTTATTCTCTATAGGAGAGTGGGTCGACTGTTGTGAACACTTAAATTATGCTTCTATTAGGTGGTTTGTGGATTGGTGGGAATGTGTAAAAAATAAGTAAGTGGTTAATGACACCTTTCCCACCAGTGACCTATAGTGGTGGACCAAAAGTTTTTAGGACCAGCTGGCACTCGACGGGTGATTTACAGATGTGATACTAGCTATCTTAGTCTGGCTCGATCTAGATGTCAGTCATTAAAATCTGCCTCGATGCGGACTCGAAGCCAAGACCTTTTTTGAACTGTCCCTCAAGAATTCATGCGACCCGTTTTACGAATAAATAATAAGTTAGGTCTAGAAACTGTGTATATATCCTAGAACGAGTAAAATCCATGTGTAGGGAGAATAGATGGTCTCATTCAGACACACACACACACACACACACACATATATATATATATATATATATATATATATATATATATATATATATATATATATATGTGTGTGTGTGTGTGTGTGTAAGCGTATGTGTGTGCGTGTATTTCACTTCTCAACCGAATAGGTGATGAGCCACGTATAGTATAGTTGACACTACTTTTATTTGACAATTCTTTCACTGTAAAATCGCCCCATTAACAGTGCATGTGTTCTGAACCCAGCAGGCATCAGTTGTCAGCATTCTTACAAGTATATGTGGTAATGGATTCCTTTTGTTTTGTGTACCGTTACAGATATTGGTTTAAACGTTGGGTTGTTTTTGTATGCGTCTTTCCTCTCCATTCGCTGTGCTTACAGGTCATAGTTTGTATTCTGTTTAATTATTTCATGTCGCTGTTAAACAGAGATAGGCGGGCCCAGTTAAAATGTTGCATTTTTTTCTACAAGATATAATAGGCAGCCGCCGTGATCTGCCTGTGGATCCGAAGCTTGTGGATTCCTCTTCTTCTTCTTCTTCTTCTTCTTCTTCTTCTTCTTCTTCTTCTTCTCCTCCTCCTCCTCCTCCTTCTTCTTCTTCTTCGCGTTCACCAGATGTAAACTCTGGCGGAAAGTTCTGGTTGTTCGTCCACTTCTGGACTGTGACCTGACGGGTGGTTAAAATGTTTTATGATGTTGAGTAGGGATGTTCCTCTCAACACATTCCTTCCACCAGATTAACCGAACTAAAATCTGAGCTATGTTGCTCTCAGACAAAGTCCTGGATATCCAAGAAAACAACCATATTGGCTCGTTAAGTACTTTAACATTAGCTGAACTTGGTACCCACAAGAGAAGGCAAGGAATTTTAGATGTCTATAGCATTATATTAAATGAATTATTAGACAGGGCAAATGATTCCTCCGTCATCTACCTTCTCCCGGTGTTATTATGAATAATTAAAGAATTATTATATTATATGAGCCCCCACCAAATGTTATTCTATCCTAACAGTTTAATGAAACAGGTAAGACTGAATACACTTGGAATTTAACAAACGATGTAGTTTAAAACTTGACATACAGCTTTATTTACTACAATTAAATTACCAGTTTGTTGATTTACACAAACAGTGACTGGTTAACGTGATTAGGGTAAGCTTCAGCGAGAAAACAGCTCCGGGGTTTAGAGTGGTATGATGATGGTGGTAGGTTAAGTCAAAATTTGTTAACTTAGCTTATAAGCCTCTGACAGCCGTGAGGAACTGTCAAGCTTGTCCAACTCTTCCTTGCCTGTTTTCTGCATGTTTCAGCTTATTCTCCACTTCATCCCCACCTCGTTCTCCACCTGGTTCCCAGCTGGCCGAGTCTAACACAATGTAGTCTCTTTCATGGACTGATCGTCACATGGGCGCTGTAATCATGGAAACAAACACATACGTGTAGTATCTTGACTTACACTAAGAATACATGTATCAATTATTGTAAAATATATCCCATCACTCCTCCTCATATTCCACATTCTCTCAAGTCTAGTCTGAAGGTCTTTTGTCTTACATGGACGTCACATATCCTGCCTTTCCCCCAGTGCTATGTCATGATAGTTGACTTTCTAAGTCTGTTGTCCGTCATCATTCAGACTTCCAACTGGCCGACATTGATATTACATGACCACGTGGAGCAGGTTATTTGCTGAAAACTCAAACAATTTATAGGTGCACGCTGTCCTGAATATTATCTTTCAGTGGCAGTGAATTCTATACACCCATCATTCTTCCCCTGGGGTTATAACTCCCCTGTTTAGGTGAACACATTAAGTGAGCACATGGTGGGCACACAAACGTAGCAGCATCCCTGCACATATTTGGCATCATTTCCCTCAGTCCCAACTCATATTTTGGCTGATCATGGAAACAATATAATTACATTTCATTATAGCAAATGTCATTGTTCACATCTTATTTTATACACATGAAAACATACACTGAAAAACATGTGACACAAACATACAAGAAATAGGAATAGTTTAGCAGTTCCCTAACTGAGATACTGAATACTCACAAAGAACTATTTCAAGCAGAATGTGCAGACAAATTAGGAAAAGGTAGTATAGACTAAGCTTAACTCCCTAACCTAAGTATACAAGATTAAAATTAATATTTTCTCTTACCTGGGAACTTTCCATCAATCGCCAAAACAGAATGCGACCGTAAAATACCTTTACGTCGACCTGTGTTTGTTTGCCGGCAGGCTGCGATTAATGACGGGAATTCCACAGGCTCGAAGTATAAGTATCAATCTATTGTCCACATTAATCTCCTCCCTTTCCTCGGTTCTACCCAACCCTCAAGACGATGACTTAAGCCCCGCCTCCGGAGTACTTATCAGATCAAATTAGCTAACAAGTGGCCTGTCAGTCAATTCTGGACTGACGTCCCTAGAGCGAACATTCTTAAGTGACCCAATCTAGTTTACACCGAATCTAACTAGCCGGTGTGAAAACGGTCCGTGAAGCCAGTGTGTTTACTACTTGACCCAGATCAAACATTCCTAATTGCCAAACACCTGTTCTGCCAAGAATTACACTGATTTGCGAAACTCCGACCTCCCGGCTCCACCATGTCTAGCGTCCACTCAATTTACCTGGTCAAAAGGGCCCCCCTCAGTCTCTACAGTCTGGTCAGGAGATAACATTCTGACACTGGCGTGTGAAAGGAAATTCTCCAGTCTCGGTGTAATTGCGTAACATTACCCAAGACTCAGTCGCTTGGTCTGGACTAAGGACTGGAAACATTTAAATCCGTGCGGTTTAAAGTAATATTAGGGTAAAGGGCAGAGTAAATATAATTCTGTCTCTTTAGAACCAGAAGAACTTATTACAAGTACTAACTTCTGGAACCACTGAGGTCGTCTCGTGACATGGACTGCAGTCCTGTTCCAAAGCTTGAGTGCTGCGGGTGCATCCGTTTGATAGATCTGACTATTTTGTATGCAGACTATTGGTTCCTTGCCTCTTAGGCAGATGCATTGAGATTCGAAGGAAGCTCCCAATTAGTCAACCCTTACGACATGCTATTGGGTAGGCAGTGGTTCTATTCTTGTTGTTCCTATAACGGGGTCCCGAGACCCACACGGCGAGTTCGTGGATTCAAATCCCAACGGAACCGGGCTTTTTTTAAAGATGACTTTGACTCTCAGGTCGACTCAGATTGAAATGGTCACCAGGGAATATCCTGGGAAATAAAGGTGGCCAACGTGATGTGACCATATCACCCATCAAGGTTCGATTGGTCTATAGAAGTAACATAGGGTTTTGCACAAACGCCCAATACGCCTGAAGACCTTAATTAAGCAGCTTTTTGCCAGATATTATAATGAGTAAAATGATTCAAGTCTGTATTACAAAAATGATCCGTTCATATAGCTCATGTCGTTTCTAAACAGTTGGCGGACGAAGACAAGTATATACTGTTTACTCTTCTAGACAATTTGCGAGCGAAGACAACTAATTACTTTATAATTTTTTTCTTTACAATTGGTAGAGTTAAGTGTATACTCTACAATACTTTTAGACAATTAGTGGACCTATAAGTATATACTCTTTAAAGCTTCTAGACAATTGGTGTACATTTAAGTATATACTCTATAATTCTATTGGACAATTGGTAGACATATAGGTACATACTATATATATCTTCTAGACAGCTGGTTCAAAGATCGTATGAAACTATAATCTGCACAGCCAGTCGCTTCTGGTATAAATATTCTTCAATACTATGATGGCATGGCGTCAAATATGCATGTTATCTATAGAGTATATTCCATTATACTGGCGTGAGCTTCTATCACTTGAGATTAAAGAAATTAAATATGCACTGTAGGCTTAGCAACAACAACAACAACAAAACAGAGGAAAAACAGGCATTTCAAAATAGTTATGTCACAGTGTCCCACAGAACCCAACCAGGTCCTTAAACGTTAAATAGTTATCATTCCTAGCAAGTTTCATTAACTGAACCAGGCGAGTTTGTCAGCTGCTAATGGTTTCCTCTGTTCTCTGGAGAAACATGATCTCCTCTCTGGTGCCCAATGCTTGCTTTGGACAAGGAAGATATTTGTTAAGTAGATTCTTTATACGTGCTCACGCGCGAGTCGTGCACGTGGAGTGAATGTTAAATGTGGGGACCTCTATCAAACCAAAAGCTGTGCTGGACTTGAGGTCAGCCAGTCTTGTCTTGATCCTGGAACGTGCCTGCTGTGGAATTGAAAGATACACGAGGCCTTATGTTTTTAGAACTCATTTCTGTTAGCGAAGAATTTTTTTTTTTTTTTTACTAACTACATCCGACACAGCGTTTCTGAGTGTGAGCAAGAAGTTTAAGCCAAAACCAGGTGGGTGAATTTAATGATGGATACACATGTAGACAATTCCTTGGTTTAAGCAGTTATTCCAGCAATGGCCCTTTCCTATCAGGGGGTCATTGTGTCTGTGGAAGAAAGTATTCTACACAAATGTCTTAGACAGAGGGTCCTCTTTTTTTAAGATTTCGCGGATAAATATTTCACTGACATTTGTGAACATTGCCAGACGCAGTTTGGTGCACACTTATTGGCTGAAGAATTACTCCCTGCTACGTATGTTTGAAAGCGCTAGTGTTTGTCTGTCTCTCTTGTGAGATTGTGTTGTTACAAATAGTTGTGGAGTATTTATTTGCCTCATCCCCGTTTGAAAACAAGTACTTTATAATATATATATATATATATATATATATATATATATATATATATATATATATATATATATATATATATATATATATTGGAAAAGTAGACATTTTTACATACGACCTTCTTCTTTCCGTCCTCAAAAGTTATCCATGCGCTGGGGAGTAGACAAGGTAAGCAAGGATATCATGTTTTCTCTTTCTGCTGTAAAAATGAATTTACAGTTTTCAAGATTTCCTTTTCTGTGCTCCCTCTTTTTTACCCTGGTCTTTTACTTGCTTTTAAACACTCATTTATTGTATTGTCTATCAATGTCGCTGCCCATGTGGTTTCCCCGGTAAAAAGGAAAGGGGGGGGGATAGATCCAAAGTCTCAATTTTGTAGAGTCGACATGGGATTTCGTACCAAGTTTGAGTGCATTTCCCTGAGAGACAAGGAACCAGTAGTGTGCGTACAAATAATCCAGATTTGTAAAAGAATGTGCACGTAAAATGCACTGGTAATCTGGGAATCTGGTAATCCTAATTTTAGCTTCATAGCAAACGGGTCACCCCATAGTTGCTCTGCTCCTGTGCCAACGAAAAACACACGTAGCTCACAGTGTCACACCATGCACTCAACTCAGATGCTGGGCGACGAAACTATATCCTTCCAGTCTACAAATGCAGCAAAAATGCAACGGCCACCGTCTGGCTGGGGAAAAAAAACATTTGCCACGGCTTTAAAAAAAAAAAGGTGGTCGTGCCTAGCGTCCATTTTGACCTCAAGCATTATATGAGGGTTAATAAACGGTCACCCCAGCATACCCTCATTATTAGCTGGGGAAGGGACTTAGAACATTACATCCACCAGCAGGCGTCGCCCCTAGAACGACCTGCCTTCCTTCGTTAAGGACTGTTCACCCAACAGCCATGCAGTTCTTTGGCACGAAGGAGACACCTTGAACTTGGGTTTCGGACTGCCGACTCCCTACAAGATGCACTATCTGGTATAAGACTAAAGTCTAGAAGTGAACGAATAACTAGAACTTTCCGCTGTGGTTTACAACCGGTTAATGGGAAAAAGAAGAAGACCATCATGACATTTTTATGACATATTAACCATTTTTTTTTTTTGGGGGGGGGGGGGTGTAGTTTCTCGGAATAATTAGTATAGAAATATTTATATGTTACTAATTTTGTCAGGGGATAATTGTCCAATCCTTCGAAGAAGGAGATATGATTGTGGTTGGGCGGGGGGGGGGGGGGGGGGGACAAACACTGTTTGCTAAGAGAGCTTAAATTATTATTTTACAGTTCTCATTTCTTAAATATTTATATTATAATACCGCTTCCTCGGCCAATGTGTATTTTTTTTTTTTTTCGAGTTTGTTATTCATTTAGAGATATAGTAGTCAGCTTTACTTTCCGCAGTTTAAACACAACAGATTCTTTTGCACGCGATAAATAGATAATTTTGTTATTTTCCTCTCTCTAACAATGCACTGTAATCAACCTCTACTATAAACACATACTTATATTTAGCGTGTTCAAGAGTCGGGGTACCAGACTATCTCTGAATCTGTGCATTGACTGATATTAACCATATTAGACAGGCGCGCTTTATATTTTCTTTCTTTTCCAACACGTGGCGGGTTCAGCTAGTGTAGTTATAATAGGCCTGACTAAATCTACGTTGGATCAAATCCTAGGTCGTGATCCTGGAGACTATACCTACACATCGACACAAACAAAACGTCTGGCAACCTGCAGAAATTGACATTTAAGATTCTTCTGTGTTTGATAAATAAGTGTATGGTAACTTAGTCCTATACATTTCTAGATGTTGACATTTAAGATTCCTCTGTGCTTGATGAATAAGTGTAAGGTAGCTTAGTCCTATCCATTTCTAGATGTTGACATTTAAGATTCCTCTGTGCTTGATGAATAAGTGTATGGTAACTTAGTCCTATACATTTCTAGATGTTGACATTTAAGATTCGTCTGTGCTTGATGAATATGTGTATGGTAACTTAATCCTATACATTTCTAGATGTCAGTTAAGGTTCTTCTGTCCCCCCCCCCCCCGCCCCCTCTTTTTCGACTACCCCCACCCCGCAATGTTCATTAAAGCACTTTTGTACAAGCGTATCCTGTCTCACCATGTGCCTTAACCAAGCTAGCTTGCGACGTTTTGCCACTGCCAAGAGAGGCTCCTGACGTCCTGCAAATTTGTACGTTTTGTCTCTGACATATTTATTAGTCTTGTGTTCTAAGTAGATAATTTGTACCATGCGTCTCTAGCATTTACATTCAAAAACCTGAATCCTCCTTTCCATTTCCACAGTGAAAGATCAACTCTCACATCTGTGTAAGTAAATAGACAATACCAGGGATTTGTAAATATTGACCTTAACTGTGATGCTGATTTTGCTCTTCCACCTCGTATTTAGCTGGGACACGGCTGTTGCCATATCAAGTCTTGTTTGATCTCTTTGGTACAAGTGCTATCGTCACATGGGATTTTTTTGAAGTCTTTCTCTTCCCTCCCCCCCCCCCTTCCTCCCCTCTTTGATCTGTATGTTGGTAGGTACTTGATTATTGTGACTATTTACCAGATCTTGCTTTTCTGGGCTTCATTTCCATGCCATATTTACCACAGACTGTCTCTAATTTTGTAGTTAGTTCTTCGAGTTCTGTTTTTGAACCAGCCATGAGATCAATGTCATCTGCAAAACGGTAATTGCATAGTTGTCTTTTGCCAAGTGATATAGATGGTTCATGATATTTTAGTGTTTTTCTCTTGTTGTGTTCCAAATACAAAAGGAAAAGGACAGTGGATAGTATACAACTCTATCTCACTCCCACAGTAGTTTTAAAAAAAAAAGTGCCTGTGTCATCTTAAATGAGTACTGCACTACTTCCATATTTATAAAGTGCTTCAATGATGTTCTTATCGAAGTTGAAATGTCTCATTATTTGCCAGAGCCGTGCAAGCCACACACGGCCAAATGCCGTCATGAAGTCGATGAAGCTATGGAATAGGTCACGTTGATGTTGTGTTTTTCTATCATTGTTTTGATGTTAAAAAATGTGTCTGTGGTGCTTTTATATTCTCGCCTGTTCTTCGGTTAATATTTCTTCAGATTTTGCTTTCATTCTTTTTGGCAGTATCTTTATCATTATTTTGCTTGCGTGGGTAATAAGACTAATAGTTGGATAATTGTTGCAGCTTTTCAGATTTCATTTCTTTTGCGGTGGTATCAAAAACGATTGCGCCCATTCAGTGGGCCACTTCTTTGTGACCCAAATTCTCTGACACACTTATGTCATTACCTTAGCTACATGTTCTCCATATTACAAAGGTTTAGCTGAGGCATTGTCCACACCTGGCGA
Source organism: Candidula unifasciata (assembly GCA_905116865.2). Classification (NCBI taxonomy): domain Eukaryota; kingdom Metazoa; phylum Mollusca; class Gastropoda; order Stylommatophora; family Geomitridae; genus Candidula; species Candidula unifasciata. Next base: position 1,675,921 of record CAJHNH020005890.1, on the reverse strand, counting down.
TTTCCTATTTTCTAGTGAGCGCATCGCCTCTTCAGCTTCTTCTCTTAGTATTTCAGCATCATCAACTTCTCTATTTTCTCCCACGATGTGGTCTCTGGCTGAAGTGTCAGGCTCTGCTTCTTGATTATATGAGTCTGTACAATATTTCGCCCATCTATTCAATATTGCTGTTTTCTGATTAGATTTGTCTGTTCTTATCCTCTATAATGGGTGTGTTGGGTTTTTGTTGTTTGGTTAGTCTTTTCATAGTCTCGTACGCTACCTTGATGTTGCCCTGTTTTAGACCCACATCAGTGGACTCACGCTTGTTTTTAACCCATTCTTCTTTTGTCATCTTCATTTTTGTCTTTATTTTTCTATTGACTATGCTATATTGCTCTGCTGCTGCTGGACTTACCTTTTTTCCTTTTTATTTTCCTGTCGCATATGGCGTTATTTTAAGATGTCGCATGATCCCCATGGTTTACGTGATATCTTCTCTTGACATAAGATTTCTTCTGCTGCATCCAAGAGTCCCTTGTTCACGCTTTGTGTCAGTGAATCCACTCCTATAGTTGCTCTGAAGATCTCTGCAATTTCATAATTTTTTAATTTATCTAGATCAAATCTCAGTCGAGCATAGCTGTTACAATGTAACTTCATTTTGAGTTTTTTTAATGTATGTTATAGTGAAAACCAGAAGTGGGATCTCATTGCCTTTCTGACTATTTTGTTTAGACAGTGAATGTAAGAAATGAGACGGTGAATGTGGCTAATAAAACAGTGAATTTGAAGAACAAAACAATTAGCACAATGAAATAATAAATGTGAGAAATGATAAAATGAATCAAGGGGAATGAAATAATGAATGCGAGAGAGAGAGAGAGAGAGAGAGAGAGAGAGAGAGAGAGAGAGAGAGAAGAGAGAGAGAGAGAGAGAGAGAGAGAGAGAGAGAGAGAGAGATACTGAATCTATGAAACAGATAGTGAGTGCGGGGAATGAGACACTGGATGTAAGGGGGGGGGGGGTGAGATAGTGAATTTGACAAATAGAAAATGTAATGTGGGAAATGCTATAGTGAATTTGACAAATAGAAAATGTAATGTGGGAAATGCTAGATTAAATTTGATAAAAGGAAAATGTAATGTGGGAAATGCTATAGTAAATTTGATAAATGGAAAATGTAGTAAATTTGTTAAAAGGAAAGTGTAATGTGGGAAATGCTATAGTAAATTTGATAAATGGAAAATGTAATATGGGAAAATGCTATAGTAAATTTGTTAAAAGGAAAGTGTAATGTGGGAAATGCTATAGTAAATTTGATAAATGGAAAATGTAATGTGGGATATGCTATAGTAAATTTGATAAAGAGAAAGTGTAATGTGGGAAATGCTATAGTAAATTTGATAAAGGGAAAGTGTAATGTGGGAAATGCTATAGTAAATTTGATAAATGGAAAATGTAATGTGGGAAATGCTATAGTAAATTTGATAAAGGGAAAGTGTAATGTGGGAAATGCTATAGTAAATTTGATCAGGGAAAGTGTAATGTGGGAAATGCTATAGTAAATTTGATAAAGGGAAAGTGTAATGTGGGAAATGCTATAGTAAATTTGATAAAGGGAAAGTGTAATGTGGGAAATGCTATAGTAAATTTGATAAATGGAAAATATAATGTGGGAAATGCTATAGTAAATTTGATAAATGGAAAATGTAATGTGGGAAATGCTATAGTAAATTTGATAAAGGGAAAGTGTAATGTGGGAAATGCTATAGTAAATTTGATAAAGGGAAAGTGTAATGTGGGAAATGCTATAGTAAATTTGATAAAGGGAAAGTGTAATGTGGGAAATGCTATAGTAAATTTGATAAATGGAAAATGTAATGTGGGAAATGCTATAGTAAATTTGATAAATGGAAAATGTAATGTGGGAAATGCTATAGTAAATTTGATAAAGGGAAAGTGTAATGTGGGAAATGCTATAGTAGTTTTAATTTTTGATAAAGGGAAAGTGTAATGTGGGAAATGCTTTAGTAAATTTGATAAAGGGAAAGTGTAATGTGGGAAATGCTGTAGTAAATTTGATAAAGGGAAAGTGTAATGTGGGAAATGCTATAGTAAATTTGATAAAGGGAAAGTGTAATGTGGGAAATGCTATAGTAAATTTGATAAAGGGAAAGTGTAATGTGGGAAATGCTATAGTAAATTTGATAAAGGGAAAGTGTAATGTGGGAAATGCTATAGTAAATTTGATAAAGGGAAAGTGTAATGCTTCCTGGAATATTGCACAATGTACCTGACCTATGACACAGAACTGTTTGTTACACGCCGAAGTGGGGTACATTGCCAGAAAAGCAATCAAATATTCCTTTGTGGTGTTTCTATGAAAATAGACGAAAACGGAGTCAACTTCCTTACGTTTTTCAATAATTGTTCATTTTTCTTTCAATCCAAGTATCGTCATATTTAGTCATCTGAAATGTGCATTTGTAAAAGGCAGTGATAGCACCCTCGGCACCCGCGCTGCAGTTTCATTTCCAAAACATGAATAATTGAGGCCACATCCCGAGGGCGAGGCCGAGCTGGCTGGCTAGTTCACGATGCCAATAATGAGCATCATGACGTGCATTGATTAAACATGATTTCCTGAGTCTGTGTTTCTGCTTCTTCACGTTCACCGGCTGTAAACTGCAGAGCAAGGTTCTGTTTGTTCGTCCTCTTCTGGACTTTGGTATTGTTCCAGAATTTGAGTTTTGCGTGCACATCCGTTTTACAGATCTGGCTTATTTGTATGTGCATTGTTGGTTCCTCGCCTCTCATGCACACCCACTGCGAAGAAACACCCCTAGTTAGTCGACTTTCACCACATGCTTGTTAGCGGCAGTGGGTCTATTCCATCCGTGCTGGTCTGTCCAAGAGTTAGCCCCGTGGTGTCCTGGGCGTTTCCAGCAAGAAAGAAAATGAGCAAAACTTTGTGTGTTGGGAAACGAACTGACAGACAGACAGGCTGGCTCTGCGGCTCTTGGTGATACATTGTTGCATGACCAGCTAGATGTTGTAAGGGTCTTTGGGAGCGAAGATTATTACGATCTGGAGAAAATTATGTAAAGCGAGTGACTCAGGGGAAAGGCGACACTCTACACTCAGGGGAAAGGCGACACTCTACACTCAGGGGAAAGGCGACACTCTACACTCAGGGGAAAGGCGACACTCTACACTCAGGGGAAAGGCGACACTCAACACTCAGTGGAAAGGCGACACTCAACACTCAGTGGAAAGGCGACACTCAACACTCAGGGGAAAGGCGACACTCAACACTCAGGGGGAAAGGCGACACTCAACACTCAGGGGGAAAGGCTACACTCAACACTCAGGGGAAAGGCTACACTTAACACTCAGGTGAAAGGTTACACTCAATACTCGGGGGAAAGGCTACACTCAACACTTAGCTTGAAAGCGACACTCAACACTCAGGGGAAAGTCTACACTCTCACTTACCACCTATTTGAAGGTTTTATTCTGAAAAATAGTACTTTCATACTTCTGCTATATAAAATTGTTCTATACGAGTATATTTTATAGTTTGCATGAGTCCCGAGATCAGATTTTTTAAATAAATTTTTTTAACCCTAGCCATTATACAAACCAAAACGAAGTACTTGAGGTTATTTAGCAACGGAAGTTGTTCTCTAACATTCAATGGAGGGATATTGAAGCAAATTACTCATAAAATGGGCATATAATAATGTATGACAGAAGTGGCACAGAAATCATAAAATCACAAGAAGAATAATAATGGATAACAGTTTTTTTTTTCAAAAAGATGAGAAAATATTAATGGAAATATAAATCACGGCTTAACAAAAAATGAGGATTGTCGAAGGCAATGTATGCTGATCCTTACTTGTGGTGCAAAGATCGGGCCAATCAACAAGCAATAAGAAAGTCGAACTGAGTCTCTGGAAATGAAATACTCGTAATTCGGTAGAATAAATAGAGGCAACAACATGGAGGCAACAACAGTCAGACACAAAGATTCTAAAGAGATTGGGAACGAGAAGAACTTTGTTTAAAGAAATCAGAAATACCGAACTATTTTGGCCAAATTAAAAAAAAGAAAACAGCCTTATTAACACTTTTTAGACGACCCGGCCCAAAACAAAAAAAAGCCAAAAAGACGGCTGGGCCGATCGGTGGGCCCTGTATGATACATGCCTTGAGATTGGCTGGCAGGTTTTAGTAATTAGATTGCTTTTCGAATTTCTCAAACATGTGAGCTGTTCCATGACGCGTTTTGCAAAAATTTGATGAGTTCTGTAATTTAGCATTGATTTTTTTTTTTTTTTTTGGGGGGGGGGGGGGGTAGTAGAGGAGGAGTTACCTGTGCCAAACAATGGCGAAAAGGACTGCTGCGTCATAGCAACCGAAACATAGGAGGAAAGGGAAAAGGATTAAAACCGTGTGCCAAAAGTGTCTGAAGGGCCGCCATGGGCCTTACTTATCAAAATAAAATTCTTAGCACTTATTCGGGCTTCATCCATAAAACAATTCACCAACATTTTCCAGGTTAGTCATGTTTGTTCCCAGGCACACATACAAATGCTTGCGTAAATTGTGCATTCAAAATAGTTAATTTGAAATAATGCTGAGATTTCAGTTTCATTCATAAATATTATGTTAGCTCATTCTATTTCCTTCACGAATATGTGGTTCTGTATATGTTAATTAAACACTTATATATATATATATATATATATATATATATATATATATATATATATATATATATATATATATATATATATACTAGCTGTGCCCTGCCACGCGTTGCTGTGGTCCCGAATGGTGAAATGGAAGAGAAAGAAAGTAGATTTCAACTAACAGTGTCTGATAATAATATCTCCCTCTTCGAAGCAATAAAAAATCATCACTTGGCGAAATCAATAAAATAGAAATAGTTAGGAAATGATTACTTTAAAATAATGTTTTAAGTTCTCAGTTAACAGTGTCTGCCATTAACCCCATCAAGGATGGGAAAATCATCGTCTGACGAAATATTGTAACTGAACTGAGCTTTGCATCCGTGTCCACCCAGAGACAGATGGATAGCATTAATGTGTAATGAGAAGTAAATATGGCTAGTGTAACAGCTACCACATCACCCATCCAGTACCAGTACTACTGCTACCACCACCACCACCTTCAGAACAAAAACAAAAAACAGTCACTGCTGTCTGTGCAGGTCGGTGTAGCCAGAGGGGTTAGCGCTGCATGACGTCGCCACGGACTGTTTAGTGTAACTGAGCTCCCAACAAGAAAAAGAACCTCCCCCCCCCCCCCCCCCCCCCCCACACACACACACTAATAGTCCGTTCTATACTCACAAATAGCGGAAATAAAAAACCCCACCCGTCATCTTCCCTCTCCGAAGGGACGAATGTTAAATGACCTTGGCATCCATGTCCACCCAAAGTAAACTGGACTGTAAGCAGTCTTAGTTAACAGCTTCTGTCATCAACGAATAGTTTATTATCGAGAGAAGGGTCGCGGGGAGGATAAATGGGACTTTACTGAAATCGGATGTCTTTGGGTGAAAGGAGCAGATATCGCAGCCTAGCTGTAAATCACAACACAACATGTCAACAGCCCTCTTAAGGAAAAAAGAAAAATTAGCACCTAGTGGGTAATTGAACACCGGTCAACCACGTGAAGGACGAAATACGAAGAAATATATTACATAAGTCTGAAGAGATTGGGTCCGATATCTAAGCCTAGCTGTAAACCACAACACAACGTTCCAACCGCCCTCTCAAAGGCGAACGAAGATTACCCGTGACATGACCAACATCTCGTCGCCGCTATCGCACGCAAGCTGTAAACCCCCAAATCGAGCGGAAAGAAGACGTAGATATCGAAGCCTATCTGTAAACCACAACAAAATGTGCCAGGCGCTTAGTTAAAGACAAAACAATTTTTTATAACCTAGCTAGGCAATGATCGCCAGTCGCCCACGTAACACGCAAAATAGACAACTACGCTACCAAGGACTCAAGGATTTGCCGAATTATATCTCCCTCTCCGAATGATTGAAACATTATTATGTGGCGACATTGTTAAAATAGAAATAGTTAAAGAAATGAGAAATGTAAAAAAAAAATGTTTTAAGCTCTCTTAGTTAACAGTTTCTGGCATCAACCCCCCTCGACACCCCCCCCCCCCCACCTCCTCCCGCCACAATCATATCATCCTCTACGAAGTATGGGGAAGTCATCGCCTGACGAAATAGTGTTGTTAAATTGAGCTTGGCATCCGTGTCCACCCAGACAAAAATTGATAGCAATAATCTGTACTGAGAAGTAATGTGGCCAGTGTAACAGCTACCACATAACCCATCGAGTACCAGTATGTTGTGTGCTAAATGAGTCAGCACACTACCAAGTAGTCTAGCAGGTACTCTTCAGCTTCCTCTCTCAGCAATAAGACTCGACGATGACACCGTCATACAAGTTTATTTAACATGATACATGACACAAATGCTGAGACGTAGTTAGTGTTCACAGATGACATTCGCACATTGTCCATTTTTCCTCATTCGCTCTCTATCGCTCAATTGGTAGCGGTCTCTCCATGACTACTACAGCTACCAGAACTACAGCGCCCCACACTCTGGACGCGTCGTACAGTTGAACAGGACGACTTCTCCCATTCACTGGACCTTGATATTAATTCAGCATACAGCTGACTGGAGACGGCATTCCCCTTGCCGTACTCAGAAACCAGGTACTACTGGCCTTCCGTCCCCTGGACTTACTTTGCCAGCGGGACCATATTTTCAGTACCGTAACCCTGACACTCACTCAGACCTAAATGCCTGATAGTCGTGCGGTATTCTAGTCTGTTAGACTTGCGAAAGATCTCAGGGACCCTGACTTGGTCTCTGACTCTCGTTTTCTCTCTCTCTTCTCAATTCTCTCTCGACTGCTTCTCGATTCCTATCTCCGAGTGGCTACTCAGCCCTCCAATTTATCCCCCTCAGCTCCGTGTAGGTGGATGATGTCTACACGAGAGGCACGCTGGTATAGGCGTTCTCGTGAATCATGATCCTGTGGGTGTTCTCGGGACTCACGCTCATGTGGGTGGCTGATGTTACCTGAAAATCACGCTGTCACTTAATTCACACTTTCTCTGTTTATCTCGTTATCCATGCTTTCAGCCCTCCCCACACAGAAACCCACTTTCTCTCGTGCCTGCACGCCTAGTTAATGAATATACATTTTCACTGGTCTCCTCTCAATACTCTGACCATGTTGACACTCTTCTCCCGTGAACTTACAAACAATACTAACCTCCCACTGTCCCTTCACGCAATATCACACTTGACCCCAAATCAGCGCGCAACACAGTACTACTGCTACCATTACCATCACCACCGTCACAACAACAACAACACAGAACGGTAACTACTGTCTGTACAGGTCGTTGTAGCCAGAGGAGTTGGCGCCGCATGCTGTCCCCACGGACTGTTTAGTTTAAGTGTGTCCCCGGCATAAAACTGCATCACCTAACCAGTGATGGAACCCACAGTAAAATTCAGTGATATTAAAAAAATGTACACTATACTCACAAAGAGCGGAAATAAAAACCCGCACTCGTCATTTCTCCCTTTCCGAAGTGACGATGTGTAATTAACCTTGGCATCCGTGTCGACCCAAACCAAACTGGACCGCAAGCCTTCTTAGTTAACAGTGTCTGTCATTAACGAATAGTTTTTGATCGAGTGAAGCGTCGGGGAAGGGGGTGGAGGCAAATGTGGACTGTATTTAAATCGGATGTCTTAGGGCGTAAGGCGCAGATGTCGCAACTTAGCTTTAAACCACAACACAACGTGCCAATCGCCACTTTGAGGTAAAAAGAAAAATTACTACCGAGCGGGGAATCGAACACCCGTTATAAACGTGACGGGCGAAATACTTACAACTCTACTACCGAAGACTGAAGACTTTATGTCAGATATCGCAGCCTAGCTGTAAACCACAACACAACGTGCCAACCGCCCTCCTAAGGGCGACCGAATATTACCCGTGACATGAACATTGAGCATCACGTCGCCGCTATCGCAGGCTAGCTGTAAACCCCAAAATCGAACGGAAAAAAAGCGTAGATACTGCAGCCTAGCTATAAACCACAACAAAACGTGGCAGCCACCCAGTTAGGAGCCAAAAAAAATTATATTACCCAGCGGGGAATCGAACCCCTATCACCCGAGTGAAAAAAAAAGAGAAATGCTTGCAAGCAACTACGCTACGGAATACTCAAGGGTTTGGTAGAAATGAAAGTATATAATAATAATGTGAAGTTTGGCGTTGCACAGTCAAAGGTGGCCAATTCGTTAAAAATACATCTGGGCGGCCAATGAAACAAAAAATGATTTGACCGTTGCTGGAGCTACGTCGTTCGTGGTTTGTGCGATTTTATGACAAAATTTAACGCTTCAAGTCAGAGGCAACGTTGTGTGACAATTTGACAGCAATCGGTTCAGTAGTTTCTGAGTTTAGAGCTAACGACACCGGAAAATTAAGAATTTAATATATATTTATATATATATATATATATATATTATATATATATATATATATATATATATATATATATATATATATATATATATAATGGCATTGAAACTCCGAAAAAGCTTTTTCTACAAAGGGTGAAAATCCATGGGTGATGGAAGAAACGAAGGCACAAGAAATGAGGTAGACAATAGTATGAAGGGAGTGATAATATCAAGAAATGGACGAACAGTAACTTTGGAGCGTATAGAACCAGGACGAGTGACTGTGTTAGAGATCCCTTGAGCCTTCAGTGTGTGTTTGTGTGTGGACAGCACTTGATTAATTCGTTCTGTTTTTGTCTTGCTGCAGCAACATTTACAGTTCTCCAGCTGGGTAATTAATTCTGTGAAATAAGAACATGCTCCTGAACACGGTGGTCAATGGCCACTCATGGCTGCTTCTCTTTCATCAACAGTTCATTTACTGTCAGAGCAATGTGTCATCAATGCTGCGGTCCCTGGTGGCTTGGCTCCCTTGGCTGCTACATGTTGTGTTTGATGTGCGTCAATGCCCTGCATTCCACATGCCCAGTGATTCAATACGCGAGGTTGCCGTGTGCCTACGCCATGTTTGCATTGAATATTATTAATTGGAAACCATTATGCGAGGCCAAAATTGTATATTGACAATCATTTAAGTAAAAATATGAGTACGTTAAATGTTCACTAACATGGATATGTTCCTGGCTGTGGATGATCAGATTTTAGCCATTGTATTGATTCTCTGTTCATCTGCTTCATCAATGTTTTCTTTATCTGCACAGAGGTTGGAAACCAGCTAGCGGCCATGAGCTAAATGACAGACTTGCCATTATTTAGACACAGGTGTGAGCTTTCTACAATAAAAAAGCAGATGGCAAACCACTAAACTTTATATTACCTACTAAGACCACAAACATCAGCTAAACGTCTGAGTGGTGTTTCAGTGTTTGAACATACTCTTGTCACGACCAAGGGACTGCAGGGTACTCAAGGGTATAAAGTGGCTTAGCCTATACGGGTGGCCTAATTAAGACTTTTTTGGCATATTTGTGATTTTTGTTGTTGTTGTTGTTGGGGGGGGGGGGGGGGGGGGGTGGTAGGGGTGGGCAGCCTAAAGATAGGATTATGTGTACTTTAGAAAACCTTTCATTCTGGATACGGAACAATAAACACATAAAGTGATTTTGTGGGCACCAACGGGGGGGGGGGGGGAATGGTAAATAACTGAATTCAAAATCGGTACCAAAATATTGTCTTTAGACTGGATTAGCTGCATGTCTTTCACACATAAACTCCGTCTTCTTTTCTGTAGCCAGTCAGCCAAGACTGTTTTCCTGTTGGCTAATCACCGTTGTGCACATGCGTTATTTGTGAAAGCACACATGGGTTTGGTAAAGACATGGGAACCAAGCAGAATCCTGCACTATCCCTTTGGATGTTTCAGTTAGCGCGTGAGATCAATAAGCAGTTGTCAATACAGTTGCGAAATATGATTTACGTTAAATACTTTACAAGAATTTTTGCAACTGGATAACAGGAATTATTTAAGGCCGCCTGAGAGTAATCAAATTTGATTTCACACTCTAAAATTTAACAGAGTGTAATTCTCGGTGAGTCCGCATGAATGATTTTAAGAAAATTAGAACATTCACATTTCAAGGGCTAAAAAAAAAAAAAAAATAACGGGCGGTAATTTCCTCTACGCATTATTGTTATTCGGAATCTCACCCAGTTTCATCGATTCAGCCCAAGTTCTCTTTTATTAACATTTATTTAACCCGGGCTTCGCATTCAGCATTATTTTTCACGGCTTTTAACTGACACAATTTCCTTTGTAAATGACATTCTCTCTGTAATTGTTTGTCACGACTTCCCGCGGGCCACTTTCTGTCCACAGTGTGCGTCTACAAGAAAGTGCATCTCCTGTTGTTTTAAGGGTTTGTTTTCCAGTAGTTTGTGTTATCTTTGTCCACCAGATACTTATACTTAATACAACGTTAGCTGTGTATTTCAATGGTCAGGCTGTTCGCCTCGCTTTTTACAATTCTGTTTCCATTTTGGATTTTCTTATGAACTAAGACATGCAGTTAGTTTGTCTAGGATTTTGTTTTTGTCGCGGGGGAGAGAAACTGAACTTTTTGTAATAACCACTAGTCAATTAATTTAGTGTTCTACACTAATTAAGTAAGCTATGGCTAACAGTCCTGGCTTGCACAATTTATGTATTACTATAATACTAAAACATCCCACATTACAATGCGTAGTTCCTCACTGGTCGCTAGTTGCACTTCCAAAATCACAGCACACGAATCATTCTGGAGTGTTTGACATTTTACATTGGGCTAAAATACCTTCCATGTGCACAACGTTTAACAGACTATAGTTATGGCAAAGCCAATAGAGCCAAGGTCTTTAAAAGCATAAGGCAATCGTTAGAAATGTCAGCACTGACTGCCCGCATCTAAACTTTTCAGTAGCCATTGATGGAAGCAGCAGGCCAATGAAAATAAGTTCTAACTTGGAAAGCAGATACAGTTAAATGTGCTGATGTCTAAAGAAAGTATAGAGTGTGATATTTATATTCATAGTCTTTATATTGCAACAAATGTTCACTTAAATGACAGTTACATTACATTTTGCTAAACATGTATTTTCGACTCCAGTAAAATTGCATAAAAATGTGGGCTATTAGAAAATATTGATCTTTAAAATGATAATTCATTCAGTAACATGTGTTGCAAATTAATTAAACTGTAATTCAATTAGTGTATAAATCTACTCGAAAACAATTGTAACCACTAACCGGCCACGCCAGCCTTATAAAAACGGGAATTCCCGTTTGAGCTGACGGCCTTATATCTGGAGCTGGTCGTTCCCGAGTCTATACATTTGTTTCGCTATTTGAACACTTTTGGCAGTATGTAGACGACCGTACATGAAGGACGGGAAAACAGTGTTACTGTATTCACTATACGACAGCAGGTTGGAACCTAACAACACAACGTCAGTATATATATGAACCACCTAACAGTTAGCCACGAGTACAGGTTAAAAGCGCTCTAGGGTACAATATTAGTATTCCTTCCAGCGAAAATTGTTGTACTCATCCTATTCATTTCAATCGTATGCAGGCTTCTTTTCTCTGAAGCAAGCTTGTGTTTTCCATTTGTTTCGCCTATAATACCATTACAATGAAATGGCTATGTGAAGTACTTTTTGCTTTAACTGGTTTATGTTCAAAGTGATTTTTGTCCAGAAAAAAAAAAAAAATTTCTACCGTTACATTTAAATCATTCCTTTTTTCCCCCTTATACTACTGCTGCAAAAACAACATCTACTAATAATAGCTATTTTTCTTTTTCTGGTAATCCTTTTTCTGCTTCTGCTGCTAATCCTTTTTCTGCTTTTGATGTCTTTTGCATTGCAATGGACTATATGCTGTCAATAAATTTACAATAAACATGTGTTATGCTTGCTCAGAAAAGCTGGATTTAGCAGTTAAAATTGCCTGCAGTCTAGAATAGCCAGTCTATCCTTCTTGGTCGTATTTTCCCCACCCGTTTAGTAAGTTGAATTTGCCCTTTTCCACGCTTTTAGGCGTCTTGAGCAAATAGGTCTAGACCTATATGTTATAGAACAATGGCACTTGATGGGTGATTTGGTCAGCATCACGCTCTCGTTACTTGCCAGGACTTTACATTGTTCTTATTCAAGGCTGGGTTGACCTGAGAGTCACGGTCATTTTTGAAGAAAAAAAAATCCGGCTCCGTCAGAACCCGAACACACGACCTTCCGATCTGCAGGGAAGCGTCTAGCCACTACACTACAGGTACTCCTTTGACTAGTCAGTTACAATATCCTCTTTCTTCCCGTCCCAGATACAACCAAAAAACACTCGAACAAAATCAACGGTTGAGTATATATATATATATATATATATATATCATGCAGCCACTCTCCGGTCACCATGTTTAATTCAGATAACTGTAGTGCTCGGATTAGAGTGGGGCAGGTGAAGGTACAACAGAGAAGGATGTCATGTGATGAACTGAGTATACAGTGTAAGCCTTCGTATTTTTAGACCAGTGTGCATTTGCTTGATGATGGGAACAATATCACACCTGTTAGGCCAGTTAGCACTCAACTCTATTACGGAACAGGAATAGAGGTAGCGTAGTGTCTAGACGCACGCCTACTGTTTAGGTTTCAGTATTAAAGAATATACCGAGATTCGAATTTATATAACAGACCAAGATTCAGTATTAGAGAAAAGACCAAGCTTCAGTATTACAAAAGAGACACAGTTTTAGCATTACATAAGAGCCCCAGCTTCAACATTACAGAAGAGACCAAGCTTCAGTATTACAGAAGAGACCCAGCTTCAGTATTACAGAAGAGACCAAGCTTCAGTATTACAGAAGAGACCAAGCTTCAGTATTACAGAAGAGACCCAGCTTCAGTATTACAGAAGAGACCCAGCTTCAGTATTATAGAAGAGACCCAGCTTCGGTATTACAGAAGAGACCCAGCTTCAGTATTACAGAAGAGACCCAGCTTCAATATTACAAAAGAGAATCAGCTTCAATATTACAGAAGAGACCCAGCTTCAGTATTACAGAAGAGACCCAGTTTCAGTATTACAAAAGAGAATCAGCTTCAATATTACAGAAGAGACTCAGCTTCAGTATTACAGAAGAGAGCCAGCTTCAGTATTACAGAAGAGACCCAGCTTCAGTATTACAGAAGACCAATCTTCAGTATTATAGAAGAGACCAAGCTTCAGTAATATAGAAGAGACCCAGAAACATGAACTGTCAGGGCTCAACTGGACACTTCTCATCAATTGGCAGGGATCGACTGGCACGACAGTGGACTGGGGATCCAAGGATACCATTGACACGAAATTTCACAAGGAGGAACCGTTGACAAAGGGACTGTGTTGCTTTACGGCATGATGTCATGTGTGTGGCGCTCTCCGAAAGGGCTGCTACATTGTGGGAATGAACCTTCAGTCGGGAGCACCCGGACTGCAGGGACAAGATACTTGCCTGCCAACCCGAAGGTCTTGGGTTTGAAATGTTATTTAGGAGACTTTATTGTAAACTGATGTTGTCCCTCAGGTCGTCTCAGTTTAAAACTGGTACATGTTTTTTTTTTTTTTTGGTAGGAGATAATGGCTGCTGGCGTTATGTTGACTGTTTCAATCATCAAGTGCCTATTGGGCTGCATGGTTTAGCACCATGTCTCCTATTCTAAAATGACATAATACGGGATCTTTATGTTTTCTTTTTTTTTTTTTTTCTTTACAACCTCCAAGCAACTTTTTCTCTTTACACATCCTTGATGTAGAGGCAGGGTTGCTTGGTTAATCAATACAAAGTAATCTTCTCTTGTTATATTTCCGTTCTCTTGAAATCCCCGTTTAGATAATCCAATTAAACCAAGAGTGGAGAATGTTCTGCCCGCAGGCAGCATTAGTATCGTCAGCGTATTTTATCTGACCCCATCAAGGCAGCTGCAGTTTAATGTGTTACCAAATATAGCAAGCTAATTTCTCAGTTGATAATTTTGCACGGCTCGCTAATAATTATATAAATATCCAAAATGGCCGTTGGCAGACGAACTGTTTAAAATGCTTTTAAGTGAAGCCGCATTACCCAGTCCCTGTGTGGCCTTGCCAGACTTCCACACACTGACTGTCAGGATAAATACCCAGTCGCTGGGCGGACTTGCCAGACTTCCACACACTGACTGTCAGGATAAATAACTAGTCACTATGTTGACTTGCCAGACTTCCACACACTGACTGTCAGGATAAATAACTAGTCACTGTGTGGGCTTGCCAGACTTCCACACACTGACTGTCAGGATAAATAACCAGTCACTGTAGGACTTGCCAGACTTCCACACACTGACTGTCAGGATAAATAACCAGTCACTGTAGGACTTGCCAGACTTCCACACACTGACTGTCAGGATAAATAACCAGTCGCTGTGTCGACTTGCCAGACTTCCACACACTGACTGTCAGGATAAATGCCCAGTCACTGTGTGGGCTTGCCAGACTTCTACACACTGACTGTCAGGATAAATACCCAGTCACTGTAGGACTTGCCAGACTTCCACACACTGACTGTCTGGACAGAGACTCGTGAATTTTGTCTCTATTTGGCGTTCACTACACAGGGATGATTCACTAGAAGAAGAAAAAATTATAAATGAGGAAACAAATGGAGGATGAGAAAAGAGTAAGAAGAGGAAGATAGAAAAGAGGGAGAAGAAGAAGAAGAAGAAGAAGAAGAAGAAGAAGAAGAAGAAGAAGAAGAAGAAGAAGAAGAAGATGAAGAAGAAGAAGAAGAAGAAGAAGAAGAAGAAGAAGAAGAAGAAGAAGAAGAAGAAGAAGAAGAAGAAGAAGAAGAAGAAGAAGAAGAAGAAGAAGAAGAAGAAGAAGAAGAAGAAGAAGAAGAAGAAGAAGAAGAAGAAGAAGAAGAAGAAGAAGAAGAAGAAGAAGAAGAAGAAAAGAAGAAGAAGAAGAAGAAGAAGAAAGAAGAAGAAGAAGAAGAAGAAGAAGAAGAAGAAGAAGAAAGAAAGAAGAAGAAGAAGAAGAAAGAAGAAGAAGAAGAAGAAGAAGAAGAAGAAGAAGAAGAAGAAGAAGAAGAAGAAGAAGAAGAAGAAGAAGAAGAAGAAGAAGAAGAAGAAGAAGAAGAAGAAGAAGAAGAAGAAGAAGAAGAAGAAGAAGAAGAAGAAGAAGAAGAAGAAGAAGAAGAAGAAGAAGAAGAAGAAGAAGAAGAAGAAGAAGGAGAAGAAAAGAAAAAGCAGAAGAAAAAGAGGAAAAGGAAAAGAAAGAGGAAGAAAAGGAAGAAGAAGAAGAAGAAGAAGAAGAAGAAGAAGAAGAAGAAGAAGAAGAAGAAGAAGAAGAAGAAGAAGAAGAAGAAGAAGAAGAAGAAGAAGAAGAAGAAGAAGAGTATATGGCATAACCTCCCCCTTCCTCTTAGTTATATGGTAAGACAGTCGTAGCTCCCCTTTTTGGGTATATGGCAACACCCCCACCCCCCCCCCCCTTATTTAAATGGCAAGACTTTCGCCCCCCCCCCCTTGAGTATATGGCAGGGCCCCCCCCCCTTGGTTTTATGACAAGACTCTAACGGCCCCCCTCCTAGAGTATATGGCATGACCCCCCCCCCCCCCCCGCCTTTTTGAGAATATGACAAGACCCCCCCCCCCCACTCTTGGCTTTATGGCGAGACTCTCTCAGCCCCCTTCCCGAATAACAAACAGTATAGAGTTACGTGTTGGTGTGAATTTCCATATTTTCATATTAATTAAATTTTTAATTTTAGATACATAAACAGTTTTTGAATTCAAAACCAAAAAAAAAAAAAAATCTTTTGCTTTTTTGTTTTGTAAATAATTGTAAAAATATTTAAGCAATTATCAGGAGTAAAAAACACAATAATCATTTTTACTCGTACGAACAACTCGATTTGCGAACAGCTTTCAAGTTCGTATTAGGTTTCAGAACCGAGGTTGCGCTGCCGTTTCCACACAATTGTTGGGACATTTTGCGCAGACCAGATCATGTACCAGTGACCTGCCTTTGACACAGAGCATTGACAGTGCTGTAGCATTTTCCTGCTGTTCTGGTAATGTCCTTGGATACAATTTTAGCTACTTATACTGTATGATTCTGTATAATTATTGCGTTCTATATTTAACCGAGACCAGTCATCACCATTAGCTTCACTACGCGCTTGTCGACTGGCTTGCGCGATCATGGTTCTCCGCAATCTGCCATCTTTAGTAGAATTTATGTCTTCTCTGTCCACCACTTCTGGTCTCTGGTCTTTTATATAACTTGAGTTTTCGCGTGCACATTCGCTTTACATGCCTGGTTTTAAGACTGGCAGACTGGTTTTTTTTTTTTTTTTCTTCCCTCTCATGCAGATGCACTCCGACTTCCAAACAGAAAAACACGAATCTTTGAATTCAAAGTCTCCGCCTCCAAGGTTGCAACAATTAGTGTTTTGTATTTGTCGCATTTACAACTGTCACAATGTGGATGAATACATACATCTCCTGCCAGCCTTTGAGATGTGTTCTCTCTCTCTCTCTCTCTCTCTCTTACTCTCTCTCTCTCTCTTACTCTCTCTCTCTCTCTCTCTCTCTCTCTCTCTCTCTCTCTCGCTCTCTCTCTTGCTTCTCTCTGTCATATTTCTCTGATCCTCTCGCTCTCTCTTTCTTTCCCTTTCTATCTCTCTCTCCCTTTTACTCTCTCTCTCTCTCTCTCTCTCTCTCTCTCTCTCTCTCTCTCTCTTTCACTCTCTTCGGCTCATTCTAGAATCAAAAACTAGCATAAAATTGTTCTTAATGCCAGGTTATCTATCTATCTATCTATCTATCTATCTATCTATCTATCTATCTATCTATCTATCTATCTATCTATCTATCTATCTATCTATCTATCTATCTATCTATCTATCTATCTATCTATCTATCTATCTATCTATCTATCTATCTATCTATCTATCTATCTATCTATCTATCTATCTATCTATCTATCTATCTATCTATCTGTCTGTCTGTCTGTCTGTCTGTCTGTCTGTCTGTCTGTCTGTCTGTCTGTCTGTCTGTCTGTCTGTCTGTCTGTCTGTCTGTCTGTCTGTCTGTCTGTCTGTCTGTCTGTCTGTCTGTCTGTCTGTCTGTCTGTCTGTCTGTCTGTCTGTCTGTCTGTCTGTCTGTCTGTCTGTCTGTCTGTCTGTCTGTCTGTCTGTCTATCTATCTATCTATCTATCTATCTATCTATCTATCTATATATCTATCTATCTGTCTGTCTATCTAACTGTCTGTCTGTCTGTCTGTCTGTCTGTCTGTCTGTCTGTCTGTCTGTCTGTCTGTCTGTCTGTCTGTCTGTCTGTCTGTCTGTCTGTCTGTCTGTCTGTCTGTCTGTCTGTATATCTGTCTATCTATCTATCTATCTATCTATCTATCTATCTATCTATCTATCTATCTATCTATCTATCTATCTATCTATCTATCTATCTATCTATCTATCTATCTATCTATCTATCTATCTATCTATCTATCTATCTATCTATCTATCTATCTATCTATCTATCTATCTATCTATCTATCTGTCCTGCTGTTTGTCTGTCTTTTTATTGTCAATATTTTTATATATCTATTTATTTATTTGTCTATTTCTTCGTCCATTTTTTGTCCGTCTGTCTGTGTGTCTATCTGTCTGTCAGTCCATCCGTCCGTCCGTTTTTCTGTCTGTCAGTCCGTCTTTTCGTCTTTCTGTCTGTCTCTTTTATATCTCTCTCTAAAAAAAGACTTTACTGTAACTTATTCTTGATGTCTGTCTGTTGTTTGGCGTAGTCAATATTTCATCAACGTACAATGTGTGTTGAGACAGTATCCTTCCGTTCCGTTGGCTGATTGTCTGGTGAGTGAGTGGCGATCAAGTCTGGCAGCTTAACTGTAATCCATTCTTCCGGTCTTATCCAAGCGCTGAAATAACCAGCACGTCAAGAAATAGACCTCTAGAAAGTTACAAGGATGCGTTACAACAAACACGCATACCTGGGTGCAATACGCTGGATTTGAGCGAAGGGGGGCTGACTGTTTTAGTCTTGGTTAGTTATTTGCTCTCAGCCTCGGTTAGCCGTTGTATGTTTCCCGATATATAGACTGAAAGTACATATAATCCAGTTTCTGGTATAAGTTCAGGGTGCGGCACTGTAGGCTGTTGATCTTTTTTAAAATGTCTTGTTTCGGCTCAACTGTCAGAGAGGAGCTATGTAGTGGCTTTCACTGGCCCACTGACGAAAACTATTAGAAGGTGATCTTTTGCCGTGAAAGTGAGACTTCGACTAACTAAATATGCCCACTGACATCAACACATGCAAAATTAAAGTAAAAATTTGTATTACAGGGGATAACATTAATATACAAGTACAGAGACCAGAGATGCTGGTCTGAATTATGTTTGTTAACTTTGCCGTCTATACTGAAATAGCGTCAAGTTCGGAATCAATTTTAAATGAAAACATTGTTAGGCGGGTTTTTAACATCACAGGGAACAAACAATGCCAATTATTTTTCCTAGTACCACAACATTACCATCAGATGGTGTCTTTACGGAATCTTCATCGCAGCTTTCGTACAACCAACTGTGCCTATTTACTGACAGCTCACAATAGTTATACTCTGGTGGAAGAAAAAATGAAGCAGGAGAATGCAATCATTACCAAGGCATCACTCTTTTAAGTCTTGCTGGCAAAATGTGTGCAAGAATAACAGAACCAAGACTGCGACCGATGGCAGAACCATGGTTGGTGGAACAACAGACAGGATGTAGAAGAAATAGAAACCGCACAGATGCAATCTTCACACTTGACTCTTTAGAGACGTTTCGACAGTATACTGGCAAATTAATTTATATCTAATGGACGACTGGCCAGTATTCTGGCTTATCATAGAGACACTAATTTTGTTCCGTTTGTGGGGAAAACGAACTTTTATGACCACGTTTTTGAACAATTAGGATTAACAACAGGAAGTCCTTTCGTTTGCGAAGTTCATCGTGGTCAGTGCATTATTTTACGATTTTTGTTTTTTAAATATTTAGATGGGATACAATTTTTACGTGATTTTTCTATACTAAATGATACGGGAAAAGGTCTAGAATTGTTCATACTGCTCCGTCTTTGATGAATCTCTGCCAGATAGTGACAACAGTTTTGATATGTGACAAACCTATTGGCGATAATTTAGTTAAGGATATGAAAATTGAGCGAAATATTTCAATCAGATCAATATTTCGATCAGCTGTTTTCTCGATTTTCGGTTGTTGTGAAATTTGATATGTCATTCAGAAATGATCATAACGTCTGAAGTATTAAATTAACTGTTTCAACAAAAGACTAGCCGATACACAATTGAACAGAGAAGGCATGTGCATTCTTAGAATTGGATAGCTATGTTGTTGAACAAGTAAAAAAAATAGTGAGGTAAGCACAATATGTGTTTTAAATCCTTGAATGTTGTGTAAATGTTGATAATATTTTGTTGTAATGCTGACGTTTAAATAGTTTAGATTTATTCTGCACTTATTCGTCATTAATTTGATAAATAACATGTCTCAATACAGCCTGTACTGTTTCTTCAGGAAGGTTTTAGCTTTGTCGTGTTGCAGTAAAAACACTCCGCTCCAAATTAATCAAACCACAGAAAAAAATGTGGTCCTGAAAGAGCTGAGAAGTTGATAGAAACAAATTATGGGAAGTACTGGCTCAATACGCAGTAAGCCACTAACTACCTCAGTGAAATGTGCAAAAGTTTATATAGGAATTGTAACAGTGTAGTCAAAATAAAGTAGGGAACATCTAAATCATTAAAGTAACATTTAAGACATGGATTAGTTTGAAGTTGCAATATCTCACACCCTTGGATGAAGAATTCAAAACAACTAAAGTGAGAATCAAAATTGAAACTGCAAATGTAATATCAACAGGAAGAAAGAACCATACAGTAACTTAAATATAGCAGTAGAGGGCAACGTATTATAGAGACATCTGAGTTTATTTTAGAATAACATTAAAAGAAGATCACGATTTAGATAAAGAAACTAACATCCGCCGTAGTAAAATAAACCGAGTATTAAGACAGCTAGAACCCCTCTTACAGGGGAAGGCAATCCAATCAACCGAAATAAAAAGCATCTTATATAAAGTATATTCATTCCCATCGTATGCTAGCAATGCCAGACATGGTAGCTCACAATAAATCATTGAAGAATATAGTAAGGCAGATGTCTGAATAAAGGCCGCATGAGTGACCAGAAGCCACACAATCATGAACACAAGAATGAGAGGGGGGAAAACAGGTTAGGAAGCAATTCTAAATTATGTACAAAGGATGTAAATAATGGGCGTAGAGCATGATGCAGAATAAAACCAAGATGGAAAAGTAACTGTACAGAAAATCTACAACAGCACAATGGTCGAGGCAGCCGGAAGAAGCAGAATCTTGTAACTCCCACGGCACCATAAGTTGTAACAGAGGAAGTGCAGAATTGGAAGAAGACAGCATTACCAGAACAAGTTACTGAAACCTCGAGATCACGTAAAAGGTAATTGAAATGCAATACTGGTCTAGTAGACCATAAAACACCCCGTCTGCAGTCCTTTGTCGAATCACACAGTCTAGAATAATCTGCTATTTCGTAACCAACTGAGATTTACACCACCACTTCGAGCACATTTTGCTACTGTTAAATATGTCTTCTTCTATCTCCGTTTACTGTAAGATCCCGACTCTGAAGAGGTATTCCCAAATGGGGCCAAGGTAATCCAATTCCAGATGGTTGTATGCTAATCTGTTCCCAGGCGGTTCTATGGTAATCTATCGACACGATAAGAATTTCAAAGACATGCTTGTTCACTAGAGCTTTCAAAGGCTTGTCTCGGTTTTAGGAGCACCCAACTTTCACCCGGAGTGAGTGTCGGGCCTGTAAGTTCCTTATGCAAACACTTCGGTCATTTTCTACAATAGAAATTTTTAGATGACAGATTTATTTCCCTTGACACCTTTGTAATCGCATAAAGACAAGTATGTACAATGTAAACGACACAAAAATGGATCGAATGGGAGATTCAAAGACCATCTTAATGATTCCTCACATCTTCTAAAAACAAAACAAAAAATAATTTTTATTTTAATTCTCTGATCATACATGCAAGGATTACATATGTGCCGGTGTCATGAAGCCATTTTGTTTGAATCGACTGCTGTTTATGTTGGAATGATGAGTACCTCAGTTATATACCCGCTTTTCGTCCTTCTTAGGACGTTATTTTTTGTTGTTCGAAGCCCCACTCTGGCTTTTGCCAGGGGCCGCAATATAGGCAGGTCATCATTATGGCCAAATGTCTGAACGCGGTTTCTGGGACCTCTCCACGGTGATCCTCATCCGCATGGTGGCACTTTGTGTCATCGGGTGTTTATCGCTTGTGTGATGTCCTGGTGGGGTAAAAAATCCAATCCAACCTCAGTTATATATTCACTTAAACAATCGTCATCCCCCTCCGAGATGCAATTTGTAATTATTTTGAAGCCTCACACTGGCTTTTGCCGGGGTCCCTAAATATAGCCGGGCCTGAAATATAGCTTAACGGCTGAAGGGGATTTCCGGGACCTCTCCACGGGTGATGCTCATCCGCATGGTGGCACTTTGTGTCACTGGGTGTTTATCGCTTGTATGATGTCATGGTAGTGTACAACTTACAAAATCACTTACAACAATGTGCTGCGTTCATTGCGCGTGGGGTCAACACAATTAGGGAGTTGATGAGCGACTCAGTTAAGTGCAAGTTAAAAAAAAAAACAGGTTGAAAAACATTTACTCGAAGCCGAAATGTAGTTCTGCGAAGAATGCAATACCTATAATAGAAGGATAGACAAACAAACGAGCAATTTTCACCGAGACAGAAGAAAGTCGTCACATTATTACAACAAATAGAGATAGACAGTCAATATTGTTTACACATGTTAAGAGAAGGAATGGACTCCATTCCTTGGTAATTACAGGCGTGTTTGCTGGAAAGAGAGCAAGACGAAGGCAGAGAGACTGGGAAGACATGGGCAAAGTCCGCTGCTGAAGAAGGGAGTGGGGCGTGTGGTACTTGACCTGGCCAGTGGAATCGCAGTGCAAGAGATGTTCAATGTACACAGACAGAAAACACGGGCCCAATCTGGAATGTACTAAACGTCTACACTTTGTTGGCTTATTTTTTCCACACAAAAGCACACTGGGGCTCAAATATTTGTAGGAAATCCTGACAGTAGACTTCTTTTTTTGTGACAGTTTCAATACGCGAAAAAAAAAAATGATGGGAGAAAATCAGGGATAATAAACAAGAAACTGTTCCAGCAGAAGCAAACATGGATGGAACAACCATGTTGCTGATTTTCTGTTATCTTTCTATCTTGGTTTTACTCTGCATCTTGCTCTACGCCCATTATTTACATTCTTTGTACATAGTTTGTCGGCTCTGTGGCTAAGTCGATGCGAACACTTCGCTTCGTAATGCCGGGATGCCGGGTTCGATTCCAACTGCGGGCAATGCGCCTTGCGTTGGTTTCTACAGTGGTATTAAGAAAGCCGACCGTCCAGTAAGCAATGGCAAACTACTGGACGTAAATTTGCCTAGAAAAACCACACAACAGCCAGGGGCTGATGTGGTTCTGCAACGTCCTGTAAAGTATACGCAACAACCTTTAAGTACATAGTTTAGAATTGCTTACTAACCTGTGTTTTTTCCCTCTCTCATTCTTTTCTTCATGATTTTATGGCTTGTGGTCACTCCTGCGGCCTTTCTTTGACATCTGCCTTTTATAGTTTTTTGTTTTCTTTTATGAGTTACTGTGAGCTACCATGTCTGGCATTGCTAGCATATGATGGTAATGAATATACTTTGTATGAGATGCTTTTTTGTTGTTGGTTGATTGGGCCTTGTTGGGTGTGGGTCGCATTAGCGCAGTCGATAAGAGGCTCGCTTTCAAATCAAGCTGCGACTCGCTGCAGCCACGGTCGGTGTTCGAAACCGGGCGGTTCCCGCGGTTCACCCAGCCTCCGGGAAATGGGTCCCAGTGTTGACACTCTGGGGTGAATGGAGGAACGTCGCTGTAGCTACAGAGTTACGTGCGAACGGCGACACAGACGGACAATTCTTATCAGCTGCCCGTACTGGTGGCAGAGCACTTATGGTTTCTAACCGTGTACAATGACGCTGGTTCACAACTCCCGACTTTACCTTTTACAACGCCAGGGATAATAAACAAGGAACTGTTCTAGCAGAAGCAAACATGGATGGGACAACGCCAGGGATAATAAACAAGGAACTGTTCTAGCAGAAGCAAACATGGATGGGACAACGCCAGGGATAATAAACAAGAAACTGTTCTAGCAGAAGCAAACATGGATGGGACAACGCCAGGGATAATAAATAAGAAACTGTTCTAGCAGAAGCAAACATGGATGGGACAACGCCAGGGATAATAAACAAGAAACTGTTCTAGCAGAAGCAAACATGGATGGGACAACGCCAGGGATAATAAACAAGAAACTGTTCTAGCAGAAGCAAACATGGATGGGACAACGCCAGGGATAATAAACAAGAAACTGTTCTAGCAGAAGCAAACATGGATGGGACAACGCCAGGGATAATAAACAAGAAACTGTTCTAGCAGAAGCAAACATGGATGGGACAACGCCAGGGATAATAAACAAGAAACTGTTCTAGCAGAAGCAAACATGGATGGGACAACGCCAGGGATAATAAATAAGAAACTGTTCTAGCAGAAGCAAACATGGATGGGACAACGCCAGGGATAATAAACAAGAAACTGTTCTAGCAGAAGCAAACATGGATGGGACAACGCCAGGGATAATAAACAAGAAACTGTTCTAGCAGAAGCAAACATGGATGGGACAACGCCAGGGATAATAAATAAGAAACTGTTCTAGCAGAAGCAAACATGGATGGGACAACGCCAGGGATAATAAATAAGAAACTGTTCTAGCAGAAGCAAACATGGATGGGACAACGCCAGGGATAATAAACAAGAAACTGTTCTAGCAGAAGCAAACATGGATGGGACAACGCCAGGGATAATAAATAAGAAACTGTTCTAGCAGCAGAAGCAAACATGGATGGGACAACGCCAGGGATAATAAACAAGAAACTGTTCTAGCAGAAGCAAACATGGATGGGACAACGCCAGGGATAATAAACAAGAAACTGTTCTAGCAGAAGCAAACATGGATGGGACAACGCCAGGGATAATAAACAAGAAACTGTTCTAGCAGAAGCAAACAGGAATGGGACAACGCCAGGGATAATAAATAAGAAACTGTTCTAGCAGAAGCAAACAGCAGTGCTCTGTATAAATGATGGGAATGTCAAACAGGATGTCACTGCGGTTTGGTGCTGCAACACAAATATTGACCTAGTTTGTGTTACCCAGTAACCAATACAAGACACAAAACAGATTATCCTCGGCAATCGTGGTAGTTACCATCTGCCACGCAGCCTTGAATTATATCCAAACAGGATCAAGATTACAAGAAAGCGTAAGATTTTCAAGCATGCAGAGAACAACAAACTTTCTTGCCACTTCTGGCCGAAGGCATGCGACAGAACTACCAGTTCTACTTTTGTGCAGCCTTGATTTTGGCCCGTTAAAGTAGTGCAAGCAAGGAAATCAAAGAGAGCTGCAGATTTGAAAAAAAAAGGGGGGGGGGGCGTGCGCCATTAACCAAAATGTCACAACAGGAATGCAGAAAAAAAGAACAGCAAAATACAAAGTGCAAGCGATGTCAGCCACATGTAAAATAATGTCAATCAGAACATTCGATGAGCAAAGCTAAAGGGGAAAAGTCAGTGAAACGATTGTAGAAACTGCAAAGAAAGGATCGCCTGACATAGCAAGCACTGTATACAGAACATATGTTACCAACTGCTTTTAATAACAGACAAAGGAAAAGGGAAAGCGGTTCTGCAGATTTAGACCACCGACAGAACATATGAAAGGAAAATTTGAGATTCTTTCTGATATGAAATGATATCTATGATGAGAATTGGATTCAGGTAGAGAATCTTTCAAAAACAATATAAGTTACAGATAGCAAAATACACTGTGTCATCGGTATGGCCACATAAAAGAACATGAGTGGTGAAGGTTCGAGCATTAAAACAGCGTTAAAACCACAGGATTTGGAGTTCTACAATTGAATCCCACTCCCAAGACCAGGCAAAGATTATGCGATGCTCATCGGTGTTAGGATTATCGCACTCCCATGTGGGTTCCGGGGCCCCATTGTGGGGAAAACAAGAACAGACACACTGCCTCCCCAAAGCGCATCCATACATTCATTTATGAAAAAACAACACAAACAAGTCGACTTTCACATACTGCTCGTGTCACGTGCCTAGTTAAGGATTTCTCCTAATGAACCAACAGCACTCTGAAATAGTATTAATGTTGGAATGTCGGCTCGTAATGGTCTAGGCGAAATCCCGCTGCCACTATACACATTCAACCTATTTTGCGGGTGGAGCAACACAAGTTATCGCACTACAGAATATATACTCCTAGGCGCAACTTGGCCGGACATCCCCACTACAACAAGAAAATAGCTTCCAGACTATGATAGTCTACTATCATAGTCATGTTAACACAGAATAAGATCTAATATATTATTACATACACTCCAGACAGCTAAGAACGAACGAACGAACGAACAAACTTTATTTTCAAAGAGTTAAGAATTGGGCGCGCAGACCCGTCTAACATTCTGCCCTTCCACTCCGCTCCTTTCATACAATGTTTCATTTGTACCTCATTTCATAGTTAATAATAATGATTAATAATAATAATAAAAAGAGGAATGTACAATTAAAAATTTGAGAAATATTGAAAAGAAACAAAAGAACAAAAAAGAGAAGAAAAAAAATTACAATATCTAAGTCTTAATTACAAATGCTGGAATGTGCTCTAATTTATACTGACATTACTTGAACGTTTAAAAAAGTATAATAATAAGCCTATTCAAAACATGATGTAAGTCTTACAGGTTGCATAATATAAACATCATCAAAACCAATTAAAATATTAGTTCCAAATATTGGAATGCATTCGACTGACATCTTCAGTTTTAACAATAATAAGCTTCAGTTTTCAACCCCCACCAAGTCCTCCCCCCTCCCCGACCCCCCCCCCCCCCCAAAAAAAAACGGTAATAAGAAATACATCAAAGCCTTAGCATACTATAATCTTTTTAGTGGGGCATGTAGTCTGTAGTGAGATAATAATCAAATAGTTTCCGATTGTATCTAAAGGGGTTATTGATATTTTTTATTTCCGGTGGAAGATTATTCCAGAGCTGAGCTGCAGAGTACGCTAAGCTTGTTTTATATAGGTCTATTCTAGGTTTAGAGATATGCAATATGTTAAGGCGTTTGCTATGTCTTCCTTTGTATTTAAATAATGGCCAAAGGTAACATGGAGCATTTTTAGATATGATTTTCTTAATAAGTTTAGCTTTATTGAATAGTAGGCATTCCTGGAGCGGTAATAGCATGAGTTCTTTATATAGGTGCGAACAGTCACTTTCATGAATATTAGCTATTAAACGAACAGCCCTTCTGTGCAGTGCTTTCAGCCGTTTGATGACTGAATTTGCACATCCATCCCATATTGTGGAGCAATAGTCTATGTGGGTCTGAATATGAGAAGTATAGAATAATTTCCTTGAGTTTTCATCCAGAAAGTTTTTAATTTTTGCTAGTTGGAATACCTTTGTAGCAGTTTGCTTAACAAATGTTTGCACATGGGAGTTGAAGGTAAGATTTCCATCGATGATCAGACCTAAAGTTTTGTGCTCAGTTACACTTTCTACTGGTGTGTTACCTAGGTAGAGTTGAAGGGTTCTATGAGAGTTTAAAGTGCACAGTTTTTGTCTTGTTGTTATTAACATAGATTTTTGTCTTACTCATGTTGATTTGCATGCGGTTTGCGTAGCTCCAACTAACTACATTGTTTAATTCTTTTTGCAAAGACAACTCTAGTATATTACAAGTTCGAGCATTTGAATGGATGGTACAGTCATCCGCGAATAAATCGCACGACGACGACAGACTTAAGGGCAGATCATTTATGTAAATTGCAAATAGAAGGGGGCCAAGAATAGAACCCTGAGGAACTCCAGAATTTAAAGTAATAGTCTGTGGTATAGATTTATTATGTGAGACAACTTGTTTTCTGTTTAATAAAAAAGATGTTAGCATTGTTAATAGGTTGGAAGACACTTTCATTGTTACCAGCTTTCGGATAAGAATAGTGTGGTCTATCATGTCAAAGGTCTTTTTGAAGTCTATAAACACTGCACCACATATCTTATCTTCGTTAATATTCTGATGCCAGTTTTCTATCATATTTGTTAAGGCAGTATGACAAGAATATTTTGGTCGAAACCCTGACTGGTTGTCAACAATAAGTTCGTTTTGATCTAAATGTTTGAGTATTATTTTGTGAATGTGTTTTTATAGTGGTTTTGATAGGGATGATAGTAGAGAGATAGGTCTATAGCTACTGGGAATACTACTGTCTAATGATCTAGATTTTATATGAGGATAGACTTTGGCAATTTTAAAGGCTGGAGGAAAGTAACTTTTGGCGATGCACTGGTTGTAAATGTAGGTTAATGACGTGCAGATAACTGATGCAGTACAACGAAGGATCCTATTGCTCACACCATCTAGACCTGATGCATTACTGTTTTTGAGATTAGCGAGATATTTAAAAACGTCATTTACTGACATCAAAGGCATGTCAGTGGGAAAATCTCTGGAGCATTTATTCTCACAAAATTTTGACAGCATGGATAAATCACATGGATAGCTCGGTATTGTAGCCTTTATATGCTCTATGTCATCCTGAAAGTAATTGCTGAAATCATCAGATGTTATATTAGATGTTACCACACGTGTTGAAGTGTTTTTGTTTGTCAGTGTGTTAATTGCCATTAATATATCCTTACTGTTTCTTTTATCTGATACTAGGTTTCTAAAATAGTTCTTTTTTTCCTTTCGAATAACATACTGTACTTTGTTACGCAAACTCCGATATGTGACAAAGTTCTTATCTTTGTGTGCCCTATCTCGTTCTCTCATAATGTCGACTACTTCCTGTGTGATCCATGGTGATTTAGTCTGATGTTTCACACGGACCTCCTTAACTGGCACATGTTTATCAAAAACCCCAAAGAAAGTCTTTAGCCAATATTCCAGAGCATCATGAGCATAAGAACAATGAAGGATGGGCACTAAATCAAGACTGAAAAATTCCAAAGACATGTAATAGGTTCAAAATCACATACATGAATCAGGCAAAAGGAATTCAAAACTCAGTAACATTAAGAAACCACAGACACAGTAGATCTGCCTGGCACTAACTGTATGTCCCAAGAAGCAGCCATTATCATTACAGTAATCATGTGGACAGTGAATATAAGAGCCTGGCACAGAACCATATGATGTCCCACACTTATCTGTTTCTAGTTCCGGACCACGGCACTCATGCTTGCTTCATAGTCGTTTGAAATGGCTGGTACTCTCTGGAGCGCTTCTCTTCTACACGGGAATGTCACTAAGTTTCAGACATCTTTAGGGATATCCTATAAGACAATATCTATGAACAGTACAGTCAAACACTCTTTCCTCTACTGCTGGATACACGAATCAGCTCCTTGGGAGGATTCTCTAGCACTAGTTATGTCACTGGCAGCATTCATCACCCGCTGGACACAGGATTGGGGATAGTGTAGCACCCATATTAGTGTCCTTTGACTTGCTGGTGGTAAAAAAGAGCTGGTGGCTTTCAAGCTAGTGGCTTTCAAGCTAGTGGCTTTATGGACTGCTGATTAACTGCCTGGCTTCCAAGGAGATATAATCCTGTGACAAAAAGGAACCCAGAATTAGCAGTCATCTCACAATACATAAGCGTAGCTCATGTTATCACTATCCAGACTCAATAACTACTCAGAGGTTTGCTGTAATGAGCTCTGTGCAAACAGTGTCAGATGTTAGAAGAAACATAAGGCAAAGTTCCACTAGTAGACAGACAAAAGTCTCTCCAATATAGGACACATCGCTGTACTATCTCACCTGCACACCTGTAGTCACACAGACTACTACTCACACACAAAAGTATATTTCCCACAAGTTGAATCCAGCCTTCCAGGTTACCCAGTGCCTGGACATGAGGTAACCTGTAATTACCCCATGACGTCACTTGCTTGTCTTCAACTGCTTGGTGATAATGTGTGTTGACCCAATTATTCTGCCGGCTCCTAGATCACCATACATTTTCACAATCAGCTAGTTATAGAACGATTTGTCTGTTAGATGAAATCATTGATACCAGTGCTGGATTTGGCAGTGCATATAATCTCAGCTTGAAAAGGGGAAGGTTTGATTTAGGCTGGCCTAAGCATTTTGTCACCAAGAAAAGTCTCGCTCTGTAAGGTTTCATAGCCGAGTTATCCCTCTCCTCAGCAGCAGGGTAAATTTATAGATATATATACATGGTACTCGTAAACTCTAATAGACTTATCCAAGCTTTAGGAAATGTCCCGGACACAACAGCTTCCCTCCCAGAGTTTAAAATTGAGTCAAAGTGATGTATGACTGCTCCCCTTGAATGTCGGGCAGAGAATGAGAGGTAAACGCTAGCGTCACTCTCACATAAGTAGTGCAAAGATTCTTACGCCGAGGTCGCGAATCGTCCCATCGGATTAAGAGTAATAACACACAGAATCTCTAACTTCCAACTGTAATTTTGAAAATGTAGACATATCAAGAGATTCAGAATATACAGAAAAATGTATTCCGTCATACGAAGGTGTAAATAGACATGAGGGACTATCTACCCACCGAATGGGTCTATATTTGAATGTGACCTCCCCTCCAGGGGCGACAGTGTCACGAATAGTTTAATGTGTAGGGGTGGGTTCGGCTTTACATGACAGTGACCATGTTTAACCTACTGCGAGCAGTATCGGCTATAATTGTGGTATGGTTTCCTTGTCCTTTTTTTTTTTTTTTTTTTGGCTAAGAAATATTATTGCACCAAAACTAGTAATTGAAGCAGTACTCTAGTACCTAGTGAGGGTTGTTGGGGAGGAGGCTGGTATGCACTAAGATCCATCCATACATTTATGTAAAACAAAGCACACATAAATCGAGCACGTTCAACCTGCTGCAAGCACTGTCGGTTATAATTATAGTCTAGTTTCTTGGTACCAATTATGTTGGCTAAGAAATGTTAGTTGCACCAAAACTAGTTGCTTGGAGTGGTACTCTAGTACCTAGTGAGGGCTGTTGGGGAGGTCGCTGCTCATACGTCCACGCGTCAATTGATGCACATGTGTTTGCTTACACACATACGCATACATATGCATGTATACGTACACTCAAGTCAGAGGCCATCGTGCAGCGGCCAGACACTCGCCTGTGGATCAGAAGGCCTTGGGTTCAGATCCTGACGTAGCCGGTCACTAGTCTGGGTCTTGTGGTTTGTATCTGTGACGCCTTCTCAGTTTTCCTACTATGGGGGGGGGGGGGGGGGTAGTGAAGGAGTCTTGGTCAGTTCAGGTGGTCTCAGACAATTTAATTCCTGCTGCTTTATTATTCTCCTTCATGAGTTCTTTACTTTCCTCGCCGTCTCTGTCTTATCATATCTTTATCTATAGAGACTTGAATATTTTTACGTGTCCTGCAAATTAATTTTTTTATTTGTTTTTGTATTTTCTCATCGCTGTCAACATGTAAGCATTCCTTGGATGTCAATGACTTATTTAGTTTATGAAAATAGTCTTCCAGGGGTTATCTTTCCTGTTTATTTAGGGTGCATGTTAGCAGGAACTGGTCTATTGTGTTTTCCTGAAAGCAGTCTAAGCATAAGGGTGCTGTAAATTTGGCTTTCCTGTATCCAAGTCTTAGTCTCCATAATTTGTTATTTGCTGGCATTTTTAGGTTGTGATGTCAGGGCGGGTTCTTTCAAATATTTGCACACCATTCTGCCAGTAGCACTCATTTCCCACTGTCTCTTCCACTTTCCTGTTATATATCGTTTGATTTTACTCTTCCCTTCAGATTTTTCTAGGCCTGTTTCTATTTTATTATGGCTGCTGTAAAAATATCCGCCTTTTCATGACCAGCTATGCCTTTATGCGCTGGAACTGATGCTATGTTGATCTGGCATCCGTCTTTCCTAAGCTGTGTGGTCATTGTTAATACCTCCTTTTTTATGTCTGATCTACTTCCCTGTGTATAGTTTCCTAGTGATTGTACCGAGGCAAGAGAATCTGTCATTATTGTCAGTTTCAAGGGGGATTTGCTGCTGCTATCTCCAAAGCTTTTATTATGCCGACTAGATCGGCTGTGAAAACTGACGTTTAATCTGTGATTTTATCAGATTTTTGTATTTTCCAAGAAGGAATATAAACACTTGCTCCTACTTCTCCTTTCTCATTTTTGCATCCATCTGTCAATATTATTAGGTTATCAGTTTCAAGGATTCTGACGTGCTCCGCTGCTAGGGTCCTTACTTGTAGTGGATCAGTGTTTCGTAAAATCTGTTTTGCCAAGCCCATGTCTACATATGGTGGTTTCAATTCCCGTTGTGGTATCTGTAGTTTATATCTCTTACTTAATTCAAGTGTTCTTGCTAGTTCCTCATTAGTATTCATTTCTACTGCAGCCTCCCATGCTGCTGGCCTAAGATCGTTTCTTACTGGCAACTTTTTTAACTTTTTTGCGGCAAGGAAAACCAGCTGCACCAAACAAAACAAAAAAGCTAGTAA
This sequence comes from Candidula unifasciata, assembly GCA_905116865.2. Classification (NCBI taxonomy): domain Eukaryota; kingdom Metazoa; phylum Mollusca; class Gastropoda; order Stylommatophora; family Geomitridae; genus Candidula; species Candidula unifasciata. The sequence goes on along the minus strand of CAJHNH020005890.1, from coordinate 1,643,921 downwards.
AACGGGTGTGCACACAAAACTCAGGCTCTGGCACAAAGCCAAAGTCCAAATTGACGAACGGCATGGAGGTTACAGGCTTTGAAGAAAGAAGAAGAGGGGGATTATCACCCAAAAAAATTACTTTTGGCGACGTGCTTGGGAAGATTGTTGCTGTAAAACTACAAGCAGTTTTGGAAATGGGGGAGTTTCTCCTGGACGTTTAGGTGGTTGCCAGCCAGGGAAAGATACCTAGTCATATGCAGACACTTTTGCTTAGATGTTTTTGAGCGGTTCTAGAATACACCAGGTACGGTAGTGGCTATCTCTTGATCTTGAAGATGTCTGTAATCGAGAAGGATATTATATTTTGATATCCACGCTTTTCAAGACAAGGGTCTGTCCCTTCTATTTAACTGGAAGGCAATTATCCACTAATAGTGTAGTCTGAGTGAAGGAATAAAGAATGACAAATTGACATCACCTCACTCGCGATATGCCCATACGTGATCCGTCCCTTCTTCAGAAGCTAAGTAAGAGTCGACATGCGAATAGTATCAGTTGCAACCTGATTAAAAGTCTGCCTGTCCCCCCCCCCCCACCCCTTTTTTTTTAAAGGAATGAATAGGTTCAAGAGCCTCTGCTTACTTACCCCTGTGGAATTAGTCTTTCAATGTATGGATTCCTTGTTCTATTGCAGTGTCAATTTGATCCCAGAGAGCGGCAGCAGCTAATCTGTCAGTCTGCTTGTTACCTCACACACTTGAATCTTTCGGACAGAAAATCCATGATAGGCTCCTGATCTGAGTCTTTCAAGTGAATGCCAGCCACTCTGCCCACATGATGCTAGTTTAAATTTTCTAAAGCATGCTGTAATAGTCCTGTACAGCCGGTGAACGCGAAGAAAAAGAAGAAGAAAGGTCGAGGTTTATAAAATCTTGTCAAGGATTAGATCTCTATCTGGCCAGTTAGTATTAAACAGCCTACTTAGACATCAACCAAGAGCGTATGATAAAGTTCACCATTTCCCAACATCGTGTGAGTTAACCGAGATTTACAGACGATATTTCCCCAGAGTTCAAATGTTGCAGACATGATATTAGCCTGATCTAGTTGGAGCGGCATTTTGCGCATCCATGTATCTTGTCTCGGCTTATGGCCGCCAGAAAATTGACTTGATTATTTGTGCGATATGAGTGCGGTTTTCCAGTTGTTGTTTTTTCCAACTGCCATGCTAATTATTTGTGAGTCAGCATGTAGCAGCCAGGAGAGTGGCCAAGTTGAATCATTGCAATTCATGATGAACATCTTTACTGGATGCTGGAGGTGGTGCACTGGGCGTCTATAGGATTGTCCATCTGAGTGCGGCGGTGTCAGTTTCTAACTGAGCTCTGGAGTTGCCGTGGTCTAGCGGTTAGACGTTCGCCTTCAGATCGGAAAGTCTTAGGTTCGAGTCCAGACCGGGGGGGGGGGGAAGCTTATGTATATTTGTGTATATTCTTATGCATGTATACATGCATTTATGTACGTATATATTTTATGCATGTATGTATGTTCTTAACTGTATGTATATGTGCATGTTGTATCCGTGTGTGTTCTAGATGCTTTCAATATTTTATATTTCCTTTGTAGCCAGAATGTTGTTCCGTCTCCTTGGGGGCGAGAGACTGTCGAACTATCACCCGTCAACAGCATACACCGTTAGACTGTCAAACTTTTACCTGGCAACAGCATACATCGTTAGACTGTCAAACTATTACCTGGTAACAGCATACATCGTTAGACTGTCAAACTATTACCTGGCAACAGTATACATCGTTAGACTGTCAAACTATTACCTGGCAACAGCATGCATCGTTAGCCTGTCAAACTATCACCTGGCAACAGCATGCATCGTTAGACTGTCAAACTTTCGCCCGGCAACACCGTTCATAGTTAGACTGTCAAACTATCACCGGACAATAGCATACACCGTTAGACTGTCAAACTATCACCCGGCAACAGCATACACCGTTAGACTGTCAAACTATCAACCTGGCAACAGCATACACCGTTAGACTGTCAAACTATCACCTGGCAACAGCATACACCGTTAGACTGTCAAACTATCACCCGGCAACAGCATACACCGTTAGACTGTCAAACTATCACCTGGCAACAGCATACACCGTTAGACTGTCAAACTATTACCTGGCAACAGCATGCATCGTTAGACTGTCAAACTATCACCTGGCAACAGCATGCATCGTTAGACTGTCAAACTATCACCTGGCAACAGCATACACCGTTAGACTATAAAACTATCACCTGGCAACAGCATACACCGTTAGACTGTCAAACTATCACCCGGCAACAACATACATCGTTAGACTGTCAAACTATCACCCGGCAACAGCATACACCGTCTGATAAAAGGTGTTTTTCCCGTGTGTGAATCTTCAAGCATGCACTTCTATTCAGACGCTTGCAAATTTGCATGTCAAGTTACGGGATTCTAAATGAGCTAATTCAAAGCGGGGTTCTCCCTTTATGAATTGTCACGTTTATAATTCAAAGCGGGCGCTTCCATTAATTCATTTCCTAATGCACTCTTGAAGTACGCAATTTTAAATATGCAGTTCCTGAAAATACGTGTTCAAATATCTGCTCTTAAAAATTTACTACACAAGTTACACTTTCGATTGCACCAAGAAAACCCATATACGTATGCATTTTAAAATATGACTTTCACGTTTACCCTGTTAAGTATGCTTTACATGTTTGTTTCAAGTGTGTGTTCCGATGTAAGCGCTTTCTTCAATCACCTAATGACATACTTTCATATCACAACTTTCAGCTATGTCTTTCACATATGATATCCAAGTATGAGTTAATCCCATATAGTCCTAATCAGCGACAGTCGTAGAGAAAGTTGGGCGCATTGTTGTTTCGATGTCTTACCATACTTGTCATCGCACATGACATGGCTAAGTTTCAGTCTTTCTGCTGTCCAGTCACTGGGTAAACTAGGCGACACACAGAACGCTCTCATCGATTTACGTGGATTAGATTGTTCATTCTAGCTGGGGTTTTGTAATTTCCTGTGAAAATAGGTAACAGTGATTTCCTTTCTTTTCGTGTCCAGGTGGGCGAGCTTGCAAAAAAACAATAAAGGTAATCATTTCCTGTTTTCCAGACAGTCACTGGTTCAGACTGAAAGGATTCGCTTCTGGAAGAATAGGGGGAAAGTCTGCGATGCTATCTTGCACGGCTGGTTATAGGTTTACTAAACCCGGACACCAATATTACTGTTTGAACTAACTGCTATACTTACTGTCTGACTTCACAGTATGTTTACTAAACTTGTCGTAAGCGTCTGCCTGACTTCGGTGTCACTGTTTCCAGAACTAATTGTTACATTCTGCTTGACTTTACTCTTAATATTTATAGAACTGATCCTAATATTTTGTTCGACTTCAGCGTTACTATTTACAGAACTGATCCCCACATTCTACCCGACTTCAGTGTTACTGATAACAGAAGTAACATTTACTCTCCGCCTGACTTAGCATAACTGATGACGGAAATAAGTTTTACATATTCCTTGACTTCAGTGTTACTGCTTGCAGAACTGACTAATATTCTTCCTCTGATGTCATTGTTATGCTCACAAGATTGACAGCCTCCTGCCTGCGGACTTTATTACTGCTGCCCATGTAACTTATTGTTACACTTTGCATGTGTTTAGTTCTGCCACTTACCAGACTGATTACAACATCACTTTTGCTGCTCAGTTGCCTGACTCTGGCGGACTTCAGTCATACTGTTTATGATACTGCGTTACTGCTTGCAGATTTTTCTGCTAAACCCCATCTGACTTAACAGAGTTACTACTTAAAATACTTACTGCCACACGTGATTAACTTTGGTTTAAAAAAAAATCATTCTTTGTCATCTCCTTGTCTCGGCTGACTTCAATTATTACAGCTTTGAATAATGACTGTTGCAATCCGGCTGACTTCAATTATAACCACTTAGTTACTTTAGTGCTGTAATCCGGCATGACTTCAGTGTTACTGCTTACAAAAAAGTACTGTTAGCCTCCCATGACCTTAGTGTGCAGTCGCTATCTGTAGACATTAGTGTCTTCCTCAAAGAGAAGCTGATTACAATTTCTTCTGCATTCGTCCTTATGGGGCTGTTGGTACGTTGTGATGCGGTTTACAATTATACTACGACTATTGTACCTTTCGTCCAGCACATTCAATTTTATTGAATGCTTGATTTAGTCTCAATTTATTGCTTTTTGTATAAAGAGGCAAGAGCTGTTTTTTATTCTTCTCTAACAAAGAAATTAGGCAGTATAGCCAGCATATTGATACAATCAGAGTTAATACTTTTTCAACTGAATGACATTAGCCAGACCTAAATAATACGTGGGTACCTAAAGAAGAAGAAATAAAACCAACAGGGTACTAGTATCGTCCGCCGCTACACTTGGTTGCATTGACTGAGAAGGGAAATGAGCACACGTCGACTAAATGGTCCGATGTGCAGAAAGGAGGATTTGTCGAGTAAACAACTAAAAGTAATCAATATTTGATACTAATAGTTTATTGTACTTGCTGCGTGTTTCAGAAAATATCAGTTCTTGTGTCGGTGCTGACATTGACGGCCATCTCCATTGAGCGCTGGTTGGCAATCTGTCGACCGCTCATGTTCAGACAGACCTCCGTACGAGCCAAGCGGGCAATAGCCATTGTGTGGGTTGTATCCCTGGCCTCATCAGTACCCGACGCCGTATCACTAGACCTACTTCCAGTGTCGCTGCATCCATCAGAAACGTCGCTCTACTGTGGTCCCAGCTGGTCCCAGGACGAAGAGACGATCCATCTGTGGATAATCTTTGTGGTGTTTTACGTTATCCCGCTGTGTATTATGACATTCACCTACGTCAAGGTGGCTCTCTGTCTGTGGCAGTCTGGGCTCATGGATGAGAATGATGGTAAGCTCTCTATGTGTTTGCGTGTGTCTGATGTTTAACACCTTGCTACTGGACAGCTGTTTATTCCTTCCTGCGTTCAGTAAAAGCTGGACACTTTTTTTATTACAGAGAAGGAGAGAGGGGTTAAGTGCTGAAAATATGTAAAGAGCGAAGGAGACGGACATGGAGAGGGAACTGACGGGCAAACAAGTGTAGTGCGTTAGAGACAGACAGAGGCAGACACAGACATAGACAATGGCTGACAGTGGTAAAGGATGATAAAAGCTAGAGTTACACAGAGAGACAGACAAAGAAAAGAGAGGATAAATGGGATGGTGATATGTATAACGGGAGCGATACAGTGATCGAGAAAGAGACAGACAGACAGACAGACAGACAGACAGACAGACAGACAGACAGACAGACAGACAGACAGACAGACAGACAGACAGACAGACAGACAGACAGACAGACAGACAGACAGACAGACAGACAGACAGACAGACAGACAGACAGACAGACAGACAGACAGACAGACAGGCAGACAGACAGACAGAGAGCGAGAGAGAGAGAGAGAGAGAGACATCTTGTAATAAAGAAGATTAACTGTTGTGTTGAAAAAACTCAGACACAGACAAGTGATAACTATAATGCAGCTCAAACAAACTCATGTATATTCTCCTGGAGAGCCTATTCTCCATGCTCCCTTAAAATAATTGTTGGCACAGTGTCTTGTGGTTGCCAGTTAGGTTGCGATATCCGAGCACATTTCTGCAAACCCTTTATTGTTGTAGTTTTCTATTCCTTTAAACCCCCCCCCCCTCACCCCTCACCCCCCCCCCCCCCAAACACTCGAAGAGGTCCATAGTCGCTGACAAGGAAACTAATACACGAGTATCAATAAATGTACCAGAGAGTCGCCTTTGATCAGTGGCTGTGACGCTTACTTGGCAGTAAATGAACCAGAGAGTCGCAACTGATCATTGACTGGGACGCTGACTTGGCAGTAAATGTACCAGAGAGTCGCCATTGATCAGTGACTGGGACGCTGACTTGGCAGTAAATGTACCAGAGAGTGGCTGTTGATTCGTGGCTGTGACGCTTACTTGGCAATAAATGTACCAGAGAGTCGCCTTTGATCAGTGACTGGGACGCTGACTTGGCAGTAAATGTAGTCACAGGCCGAATAGAGCTAGACCGCTATTTTGTAAACACAACTTGGCATTCGACGGGAGACTAGGGGCGGGGGCCCACACAAAGACAATATGGTAGAGAACACCTGGCACACCTTTCAGGAAACGGAATAGGGGGGGGGGGGGATTAGCCTTAATCAGCGCTAACTAATCCTAGTATCAGATAATAATGAATATAATAATAGGAAGAAAACTGTTCAATGGCAAATGAATGTAATATTTTTGAAAAGAAGGGGAATTTTAGAACAAATACTTTCAAAGAGAATTGTTATACAAGGTTACAGAGTGAGGCTTGGCTCCTACACTCAGTCACACACACACGCGCGCGCACACACAATGAGCGAGGAGATTAAATTGTAATGTGTCATTGAAACCTTGATGGCTCTCCAAAATATTTTTGAATTCCTTGATGACTCTCCAGAATGTCTTTGAAACCTTGACAAATTGTCAAAATTTCTTTGAAACCTTGACGAATTATCAAAATGTCTTTGAACCTTAGTCTTTAACACCTTGGTGAATTTTCAGAATGTCATTGAAACATTACAATACGGTTTTTCCCTAGTAGTAGGGTCCAGGCGGTACTCCGCAGCTCAAACAACAGTCCAACACCACTCCAACTATGAGGCAACTCAAATCATTTACACCACAGAATTTCCCCAGATATTCCTGAGCACAGCTTGGCCAGACTTCCTCACCACTCTGTTGCCGCTATACTGGATAGGATTACTATCACAGTGAAAACACATTACACGATAAATGTAATGTAATAACAATACACATAAAGACCTAACTAAACTGTGAAACACCAGACACCAACAACAGTAAGTTTGGAATCAGAATGCATGATTTAATCATTTCCAAACTATATAAGAAATCTAAATAGACTGACACTGAAGAAGGACCAATAGAATAATATGACACAAAGAATGTCTCAGTCATGAATGACTTTTGGCCTCAAATAATTCCCTGATGGCTTTCATCACAGCGCTGATAATGCCTTCAGGTAAGTTCGTGCCACAAATTGCCAGAGTGGCTATACCTTCCGTTTTACTTATGTAGACCATGGTTGATCAGTTCCTCTCCTCAGTCCATGTGTCAATTTGTGCTTCAAAATTCCAGCTGGCACTATATAACACACAGTTCTCCCACCGTTCAGTAGACACAGTTAAGCCAGCACTGTCACTTTCTCAGAGCTCAACATTCTGAGAAAAAAGTACTAAAAAAAAAACATGGGTTAACCAACCAGTAAACTCAACACCTCGGTACGATTATTCCACGGTAGACATTCTCAGTTTCAAGCTCAGATGACAGTGATTGGCCGTCACAGAGAAGAATAGACATAACAGGTATTCATCCCCAGGTGTCACCAAGCAAGCATGAATAGCTATGCCAAAAACTATTCCGGTGAAAACCGCATTTGCCGACCATAAGAATAAGATTGACCGTTTCCCTCCAATTAAACAATGCCTATACCAATGCAGGCACACAATGGATCATGGATTAATCAAGCGGGAAGAACGTAACATACGATACATAACAACTTTCCCCCACAGACTTTACCTGTGTTTAAAAAAAAAAAAACACAAACAATAGACTGCACAATTTATTTCTTTTCATATTTCGCTGTATCTCGTCAGGTGCATACTGCAGTAACAATTAATTAAAATAAAGCAAATAGCTGAATCCTAGAAACTGAAACACAAATTCGAGTACATTCTGAACTTATGTTTCACTAAGGTAACCGTAAGGTAACGACTTTCTTTCTGCCTACAGAGTTCTGGTTTCAACCGGCTGATCGCTGAAGCTTCCGCATGTTGGAGTAATCTACGGTTGGCCGAATTGTAAATAATTCGAAATCCATCATACCTGTAGATGATGTGCCCGGAATTTAGAATATGGCACCCAATTGCTGATGATGGATGTTGTCGACCAGTCACATGATTCGATGTTGTTGGGGTGCTATTGTTCTGCATTGCTTTTACCATCCATAGTGGAATATGTTCAGCAACGCATTTCTCCAGTTGAATGCACCTGTAACGTTGCAAATGTGGGCAGAACTGATCGATTAGTATAGGGATGTTGGACTGGCTGTGTGACAAACTTAATGAATATCCAAAATATCTTTAAAGTCCTTGACGAATCTCAAAAATGTCTTTGAAATCTTGACAACACTCTGATGTGTCTTTGAAAACTTGACGACATTCTAAATGTTTTTGCAAATTTGCGAATCTCCAATTTTGTCTTGAAATCTTGTACGAATCTCCAAAATGTTTTTGAAACCAAGATGAGTCCTCAAAATGTCGTTGAAACTTTGATGAATCTACAAAATATTTTGAGACCTTCGTGATTTTCCAGAATGTCCTAGAAAACATGATGTCTCTCCAATATGTGTTGGAAACTTCATGACTCTCTAAAATATTCTTGAAAACTTTATGACTCTCCGACATGCCTTTGAAACCTTGATGACTCTAAAAAAATGTTTTGAACAACTTTACAACTCTCCAAAATATATCTTTGAAACCTTGATGCACTCAATAGTAAAAACAATTACCATTACCAGCTTGGATATCAAGTCGCCCTCGACTCGATCGACCCCGAGCATCTATGCACAAACATATATATATATATATATATATATATATATATATATATATATATATATATATATATATATATATATATATATATCATCATAATCATCAGGTGCCTTGCTGAATGGCGTGGGCGATCATGCCTCTCCATAATCTGCGATCTCCTGCAGCATGTATCAGTTCGTGTGCCGACACACCTCCATGCCATGAAACAAGACTGTCAAGCATCTTCTCTCGTTGTCTTCCTCTATCTTTCCTTCCACATATCTTTCCAGTGGTCACAACATGTTCTATTTTCCCTCTTCTCATAACATGGCCGAAAAATGATGACTGTCTCCTTCTGATGTCTGTGATAAGTTGTCTTCGGGCTCCCGCCTCTTTCAAAACCTCTTGGTTGCTCTTTTTGGCTGTCCAAGGTATTCTAAGCATTCTTCTATAAAACCACATCTCCGAGGCCTCCAGAAATTGTTTGGCCTGCCTACCGATTGTCCAGGATTCACAGCCATATGTTAAAACTGGATGTTTGTAGCAAGCAAGAATTCTTTTTCTAACTCTCAATAACAAGAATATATTGCACAAGATGTTTTCCATTTTATAAAATGCAGTTTTTGCCTGTCCTATTCTGTTTCTTATCTCAGTTATGCATCTTCCATCTGATGTTATCCGTGTGCCCAGATAGTTAAATTTCTGTACTTTTCCTAAAATAACACCATTGACTTTTATTACACATTTAGGAATAATTCGTTTCTGTGATACCACCATTACTTCTGTCTTCCAATTATTCAAACTGAGGCCCATTCTTCCACAATGTCTATCATTTCCCGTAGTTCTTTCTGACTTGTTGCTATCAAGACTGTGTCATCAGCATAACGTAAATTGTTTATATTGTGCCAACCAACCACAATTCCGGGCATATCAATTAAAGATCTCATTATATATTCCCTGTATATTGAAAACAAATCAGGTGAAAGTACACATCCTTGTCGTACGCCCCTCTTTATGCTTTGAAATGTACCTAAACAGTTGTTAATTTTTATAGCTGTTGTTTGCGGCCAATACATATTCTTTATTATTCGTAGATCTTTCCCATTAATGTTTAATTTTTCCAACAGTTTGATTACTTCTCCATGCTTCACACAGTCAAATGCTTTTGTATAGTCTATGAAGCATAAGTACAAATCAGTCTTTACTTCTATAGCTCTTTCTGACAATGTCCTTAGGGTGTATATGGCATTGTTTGTACATTTTCCTTCTACAAATCCACATTGTTCATCGCTGATTTCTGGTTTAATTTTATTTCTTATTCTTCTCATAATTATTCTCAGTAAAATCTTAGTCATGTGACTCATAAGACTTATTGTGCGATGGTCTTCACATTTTATAGTGCCTGGTTTCTTAGGCAGAGCTATAAATATGGATTTTAAAAGGTCATTTGGAATATACGCACTATTATAAATATCATTTAAAAGTTTATTTATTATTTCAATTCCAAAATCTCCCAGTGCTTCGATTTCCTCCAGTGAGATGTTGTCTGGCCCGGGTGCTTTTCCTTTCTTCATATGATGTATTGCATCCTATACTTCTGCAGTCATTATTGGTGGACCATCATTGTTGGCCTGCATTTCTACATCTAGTCTATTATTATCATACAATTCACCTATACACTCTGTCCATC